>CM059188.1:90536955-90976418 GCA_030323885.1 Branchipolynoe longqiensis | reverse complement strand
GGCTTACGTAGTTTAGTAAAGATAAATAAATCACAGGTTAGAATACTAACTGATAATACTACTGCCATGGCATATATTCGTAACATGGGTGGAACCAAATCAAAGTCTTGCAATCAGTTATCTAAACTGATTTGGAACTGGGCACAGGCTCAACAAGTCTGGCTGACTGTAGCGCATATTCCAGGGTCACAAAATACACTTGCAGATTATAAAAGTAGAAATTTCCATGACCATTTAGAGTGGTCTCTCTCTACACATTTGTTTAACTTCGTTTGTGAAAAATGGGGTACACCTGAAGTTGACTTATTTGCATCACGAAATAATAACAAGTTACCCTGTTATGTTTCTTGGCATCCTGAACCGGATGCTTGGAAAGTAGATGCGTTTGCTATTACTTGGGAAAATAATTATTTTTATATTTTCCCACCATTTAGCATTATCAGCCGAGTAGTGAGAAAAATCGGCTTGGAAGGGACACATGCGATACTGGTGGTGCCCGATTGGGACACGCAACCTTGGCTGCCAGCAGTTTCACAACTGGCAAAAGATCGTATACGATTCCCAAGAAAACTCGGGAATCTGACGCACCACGGACCGCTAGTGGTTCACGGCGACGTGTCAACGACGCCCCTATTGGCATTCCTTTTCTAAGGAAGCAGCTACAGCAATTTGGATTGGACAGAATTACTGAGGATAGGATAGTATCGGATGCCTGGAGGCCAGGAACTGTCAAAATGTATACAACCTATTTAAAGAAATGGGGTGTACATTGTTTGTTAATGAAAGTTAAGCCAACAAATCCAAAGATTTCACAAGTAGCTCGGTTTCTTCGTTCTCTAGAGGATGAAGGACTTTCCTTTGGATCGATTAATGCGGCGAGGTGTGCGTTATCAATTATATTACCTAGAATTGATGGCGAAACAGTTGGAAAACATTATGTTATTTGTTATTTACTTCGTTCAATTTATCAAAGGAATCCTCCAAAACCAAAGTATAGTCGGTTTTGGGATGTTTCTATAGTATTTAAGTTGTTTCAGGCTTGGCCTCACAACTCGTGGTTAGATATAAAACAGTTAGGTTTTAAGGTCGCGGTCCTGTTATTGTTAGTAACCGGACACAGAGGACAGACGATTGTTGCTTTATCCTTAACTGGATTAGAAATAGACAAGCAACAAGCTACGTTTGATTTAGAAAAATTGCTTAAATCGAACACGTTAGGTGACCCTTTATCAACGGTTCACTTAGACTGTTTTCCGAATGATCGGAAATTATGTGTTGTGTCGGCCATACGGGCTTATATATACAAGACAAAGGATTTACGTGCATCACAACAACTATTAGTGAGCTTTATAAAGCCACATAAGGCGATTTCACGAGACACACTTGCCAGATGGACAATTACGGTGTTGAAATTGGCTGGAGTGGATACGAGTAAATACTCTTCCCACTCAACTAGAGGAGCCATGGTCTCCAAGGCACGGGTGCTTGGTATTTCTGTGAAAAGAATACTAGCGCATGCAGGCTGGAAGACGGCTAAGTCGTTTGCAAAACATTATAATAAACGACTAGAAAAGCCTACCGGCGTTGCAAAGCGTCTTCTCGCCAACTAACAAGAATAGGTGAGAACAAAAATTTAGAATGTTATAATAATAAGAAAGAATGATATTAAGGATAAAAATGAATTATGTAAAGGTCTCCCTAGCCTGAGGCTAGCCTGAGGCTGTTTACCGAGGTAAAATAGTATAGTTATACGAGTCTTACCTTGGTACAGATGATGGATAACTGTTGTTTTACCGAGGTATAAGCCTCGGATAGATGTGGGCTAGGGCCCTCCCGCCACACCCTGCCACATCTATTCCGTTGGTGTACCTTTTCGGTAAAGTAATAGTATCCATTGTTTGAAAGTCATTTTTATCCTCAATAAGTAGGTTAAGATTGCTGGTACCGGACATGCTTACCTCTCCCTAGCCCACATCTATCCGAGGCTTATACCTCGGTAAAACAACAGTTATCCATCATCTGTACCAAGGTAAGACTCGTATAACTATACTATATATATTTGTATGCAAAAATATATCTAAATGATGTACAACAGTCCCGACAGGACCTCCCCAGTGGCAAGTGAAAGTATATGAGTGGGCAACAGACCAGCATATACCTCCATGGTTGGCTGGAGGTTCCTCTACTGTTTGAGATTCATGGCTGTTCCAACACAGTACTATCATGGACAGTTCTGGCCTGTAGCCATTTGCTGTCACTAATGAATTATTTCTTAATATTCACTGTTAATTTACTCAATCCGGTCCCACCTAAATGTTCTGGGAATATTCAGGAAATTAGATATAATTTGTTGCTTTCTAGTGATGTATTCCAATATGAAAACATCCCAAAACTCAGTGTGCCATAACCATATTTGTGAATCCTATATAAAATTTGACCTTGATAATTGAACCTGGGGTCAAATGAGGTATTTTAACCCCTGTAGCCGAAACGAGGTAAGCTCTCCAACCTGATTTTACCTGTTTGAAATGAAATTGTTTACTCAGATACGTCTAACCACTGTGTGACCCCCCGGATAACTGATGTTTACTTTTTGTGTTAGGGGTCGTTAAACAAACAAACCAACCTTGTTTGGCTGCATATCGGGCAATAAGTGTTTATTCTCAGAATAACTGATGGATTGGGATAGCATTGGTTCCTTGCAGTACAAAATGTCACTGTGCACACTGGCCACACAGCAGTCTATGCACACGCTGGTCTGACTATGCAAGCAATACTCAGGGAGGATTGATTGATTGATTGGTGGTTGCTTTACACCGTGTCGGCAGCATAGGCATATTCACGGTGAGAAATGTTTGTTTTTTGTTCAAACCATCACTTTTACATGTAAAACCAGACAATCAATTATGTGCCAATAGGGACTCATTAAATTAGAAAGCTCACAATCATATATTTGTGGTCAAGGGAAACAAATTCCTATAGAAAAAGAAAAGTTTTATTAATAATTGATAGAATCTATTTAGTAAACAATATGAGGTGGTACATTCCAGCTGCCCTCAAAAAGACTAAAATGTTTTCCTGTTTTACCTTAGTAAAAAGGTCATGCATACTGTCTGCAGTGTAGAACTGTTGGCGCAGGGCCAAAAAATCAACGCAACTTAGTAAAGTGTTAGCGGGGACTGACACTCAATACATTCAGGGGGAGGTTCCCCCTTGAGCAGAAAAGCATGTGTAAGTCACGAGTGGCCAATATGGCAGCGGCTAAGGACCACTTGGTCCCGCCGACCTCCCGCATGAGTCTGTGGTGGTTTTCCCACAGACTCATGTGGGAGGAAAGTCCTCAGGGAGGAAAGTTCTCCGCGAATTCGCGGATTTCCGCGATTTTTTATATTTACTGAATAACATTAAGCAAAATGCCAATGAATCGGTGGTGTAGGAAAACAATTAGTTCGTTCGAATCCCATTTCTATTAGATCAAATATTCACCCCATATTTGACAGTCCTCTACCGCATGTTCGGGGTGAATATTTTATATACGTTTCTTATATGACCTTAGATGTAATCCAAGCAAGAACTAGTTACATATGGGCGATAATACCGTCACAACAAGGACACTTGAAACCTGACTGCCAGTATTTGTCCACGATTCCGTGACGGTGCTAATCCTATTCGGGAAAATCCTCATTTTCGCGGAAATTCGCCGGCGGTGTATATTCCATGGATGTTTTGATCGGATAACAAGGTGTATTTTGATCTTGTTTGTCTAATGGAGTCGTATTAAGTAGAGCTGTCTGTACTTGTATGCTGAAAATGATAAATGGTCTGTATCCACATTCATATATATTTGCAAAGTGTGTCTGTCAAAAGACTAGATGCAGTGGCCAAATTGACTTCGTGTGCAGAAGAACAGTAGGTAGAATCTCAGTCGAGTCAAACCAATGACTTACAAAATTGATACTTTTTGCTACTCAGACTGGCTCTCGGCATTATTAGGAGAGGGCAAGGACTGGTTATCTCAGTATCAGGATAATGTGACTGAATCAGAAATCGGGTCATGGCGCATATGACTCCAGTAAAGACAGCATTATAAAGTAACCAAGAGTGTGCACTGTCACATGTTGGTACCCATCCTGATATGACCTTAGATGTTGCCAGGACGTAACACTCCAACAAACAAACAGCCTGTCAAAAGATGCTCACAAGTGCTAGGAGTTTCGAAAAGATGGGTCAACTCTGCGCTCTCAAAATGGCAGCAGGTACCGGATCTAAAACGTAGCATACCGACAGGCGGACAGGCTGCACATAGGGACGCTGATCGCACTTCCGGTTAGAGTGACTCTGGTGCAGATCTGTTTGGCTCGAGGGTCCTATCTGCAGGTTCTAGGTCACCCTCTATCCTCGCCATCCCAGTCTAGCCAGCGTCACCACCAAAGCCGCAAGCATCAACCTCAACATAACCACCATCACAACCACGAACCCCAACACCACATTCATCATTACAGTATCCACCATTACAACCAGTAACTTCAATACCGCGACAAGCACCTCCAACATCAACACAATCACAGCCACAACCAGCAACCATCATCATCATCATCATGCTGTCGGTCGCGATGCAACAAAGACTGCTTTCATTACTTGACTGCCGCTCTAACATTTCATGAAAGCTGCCTGCAAAAGTGTTGAAGTGCTGCTGGCTTTTGCAAGTTACCAGCGGCACTCTCTCGGGGAGCAAATAGAGGTTTCACACCGGCAAGAACATGTCAAGACAGGCGCAAAACTATTTGTCCCTGCAGTGGCTGGTCGGGAGATGTTGGGAGTTCCATACATCAACCGCCCTTAATGCTGCCACAGTGACATGGTTTTCTGTTTAGGGTTTGCTCCCTTAGCCTTCGGTTCTGTCAAGGACCTGTACCACAAGGCAGTGGTTTAGAACTCTGCAAGGCAGGGGCGTCAAACTCCCTGAGGTATTGCTATACCTGCATACCAGCAACCACAACATCACTAAAACACCCACTGTTACAACCATCAACCATCAATCTACAACCACCAACACAACCTCAACCACCACCCTCACCAACACTTCCACAATCCCCACCCTCACCACTACATCACCACTAGAACTACCAATACCGCAATCATCAACCTCAACACAACAGTCAACTTCACCACAACTAATATCAGCGACACAACCACCACAATCACAACAACCACCACAACCACCAGCATTAACACCATCACCTCCACCCCCACTACAATCTCCACCACAATCACCATCCTCACCACTACAACCACAACTGTGACCACCACTACAACCATCAAAACAACCATCTGTAAAATATTCCGATAAAACACATTGGTGGGGGAATGCAACTGGTCTATTGGAGAAAAAGGTATATAGGGCCAGGTGCATACATGTTTATGTAGTTGCTGGTGATACTTTACTCATGGTCAATAGTCAGTGTGTGTAAGTCAGATAGTGGGTAAGGGGCACTTGGAGTTCTACCCGCTACCCCCTCCCCCCTCTGTTAGTCATGGATCACCACACACTCAGCTCAGGGCAGGTGGTAGTCAAGGGAGCCACACCGCATGGTGGTGGTGGGCAGAGCACTGTAACCATGGGGACACAGGAATGCTTGATGTTCATTGGTAGACCTGTAGATGCTTGATTCTCATTGGAGAATACAGTCAGGTGGTATGCCATACCAGATCCATGTACCACTATAAATAATAAACCTGAGGGCTTGGCTCTCTCTCTACTTTCACTCTTCATACTCTTCCTTTCTCTTTTTGCCTGTATTGATTTCACTATAGCCTGCCTACACAAACACAGATTAGAGCCGTGAACTATACACATCGATCTCAACACCACCACACCCACCAATCTCAACATCACTACAACCACGAACCTTAACACTACCACAAGCACCACCCTCAACAAAACAACCACCACCACCCTCAAAACCACCACAACAACCACCATCACAACCACCAATGTCAATACCATAACCACCATCACCTCCATCTCCACAACCATCACCCTCACCACCACAACCACCATCCCCAGCACTACACGCACCACCATCATCACCACCACCATAACCCCCATCACCACAATCACCATGATCACCACCCCCACCACCAACACCACCATCACCACCACCAACACCACCAACATCAACCCCACCAACACCATCATCACCACCACCACCATCATCGAATCCACCAACGCCACAACCAAAATTGTCACCACCATCTCAACACTCAAACCACCACCCCCCTTCCAGTCTGATATGACCTTGGATGTTGCTAGGACATAAACCAACAAACAAACAAAAAACAACCCCCGCCAGCCCCACCCCTACCATAGAGCACCAACTGGTGGTCTCGACCCACCTAACCATGGCGGATGTTGACAGTTGGCAGTCGACGGCGCGGCTTCCACTTCCGGCTGCGCCCGCATGCGCAATGACGCCAATCTATTGGCCTGTAGGTGCGGCCGGCGGGCAGTGCGACGAAGATGAAGGTGCGTCTGCGCACCCCTTCTGGCGCCCCCTGGTGGGCAGGTGTCAGAAGGAGGCTGCGGCTAACTCTGATGGACGCTGGTCGCCGCCGGCTTAACATCGGTCTGCGCATGCGCCCATGTAGTGAAGCCACGGCAGACGGCGCCGCTGTATATAAGAACCTATGGCTGCCACGACTTTGCAACCATTGGGAGACTAACTTGCATGCTTCTTTGCTTATACTTCTGAATGGTCTTGACCAAACAGGATGACCGGATGAGTTGAGTGTGTGTCTCCCGTTTTGGAAGATCGTGGGATTCGAACCCATGGGTTCGAACCCTGGTCGAGTCAAATCAATGACTTAAAAATCCATACTTGTCGCTTCCTGCCAGGCACTCTTCATTATTAGGACAGGGCAAGTGCTGGTTGGCTTAGTGTCAGGATAATATGACAAAGTGGGATATCAGGGCATGATGCTGGTGGCCTGGTCTCCTAGTATTAAGTTGCCATGTGTGTGTACTGCAACATGTTGGTACCCGTCTTGATATGAACTTAGATCTTGCCAGAACGTAAAACTCAAACAACCAACCAATGCGTGCTCCTTTCTTTATACTTCTGTGGTCTTTAAAGATGGGGTCACGTGATTTGACCATGTCTTCTTTGCATGACTATTTGATGTAGCATGACAAAATATTCATATTCCAGAAAGATCTATTATTGCATTGCACTATTTGAGCTCCAACCCGAGAGGTAAGGACTGAACTGTACATGTACCATAAGAGTGAATCTCCACGCAATGGCTATTATTAGTATATGACGTCACACCGGGAAGGGGAGGGTGGACTCAGAAAAATGGGGATAAGGCTTCCTTAGAAGGGTTCAAATTTACTTTTCACGACTTTAGGATATGTACTACTTTCCCATTCTGTAAGGATTTATGTGCCTATTTCAGTCTGGCAATTGAGCAGTGTCATTAATGGCCACACCTTGACAACAGTGCACCTCTGATATATGGTTGAACACTTAAATAATTCTCAGATAATAGGTTGCTTAAAGGTCTGCAGATTATGGCTAGTCACAATTGATGTTATTTAAAGTGAATAAGTAAAGTTGTGTTGATCATGTTAGTGCGCCTTTAAATATTCGCACAACTGATCCAAGGATAGCATTACACAGGCACCACCAAGCCATGATCGGTCAATCAGTGTGTGGCAACACCAGTATTTTCTCGGATATCCGAAGTGACAGTATTATTCCATGCTCACCCATTGTTCACTGAAGATGCGACCTGGTACGCAGACTCAACACAACCACCATGACTACAACACCCACTACCATGAACCTCAATACCACCACACAACCATCACCATAACTATCAACCTCAACACAACCAGCACCACAACCACTACCCTCATCACTACAACATCATCATCATCATGCTGTCGGTCGCGATGCGAAAAAGACTGCTTTCATTACTTGACTGCCACTCTCCATTTAGCTCTCTGCTGTGAAAGTGATGTCGATGAGTCGGTCTACATTTCATGAAAGCTGCCTGCAAAAGTGTTGAAATGCTGCTGGCTTTTGCAAGTTACCAGCGCCACTCTCTCGGGGAGCAAATAGAGGTTTCACACCAGCAAGAACATGTGCAGACAGGCGCAAAACTATTTGTCCCTGCAGTGGCTGGTCGGGAGATGTTGGGAGTTCCATACATCAACCGCCCTTGATGCGGCCACAGTGACATGGTTTTCTGTTCAGGGTTTGCTCCCTTAGCCTTCGGTTCTGTCAAGAACCTGTACCACAAGGCAGTGGTTTACAACTCTGCAGGGCAGGGGCGTCAAACTCCCTGAGGTATTGCAATACCTGCATACCAACAACACACCACTAAATCCACCAACATTTTTCCGAAGATACCATCGGCACTCGGCTATTGGTTAGTATAATGTATTCGACCTTTAGGAAAGGATAGTGATGGAAGATAAACACACCCCACTTCCCATCATGTACGCACACCGGCTCACATGTTCAGTCCATTCTCAGGAATACAGTTGCACCTCTCTAAATCGACCGATCCTGGGATCGACTTGAAATGGTCCATTTAGGGAGCTCGTCGGTCTAGGTAGTTTTTGTTATCATTACAATGTTATTGTATGGGTGATTGTTTGGGACCGACATGAAACAATCTAAATAGGGGAGTGGTCGATCTGTGGAGATGGTCGGTTGGAGAGGTTTTACTGTACTCGTATTGGGTAGCCTGATCAGTCAACCTGGTGGCCACACATACAATTGAATCATTACTTATTGAAAAGTCAGGAGTTGGAATCCCAGTCGAGTCAAACCAATGACATACTAAATTGATACTTGTCGCTACCCGGTGTTGGTGCTTGGCATTAGTAGGATAGGGAAACACTGGTTAACTCAGCGTCAGGATAATGTGACTGAGTGGGTTATTAGGTTTTGGTACCAGCAGCCTGGTATCCCAGTGGGACAACACTGTAGAGTCGCCATAACTGTGTGGTGTCACAAGTCGGTAGCCGTCCTGATATGACATTAGATGTTGTCAGGACATAAAACTCAAACAAACAACAAACAAACCTTACAGGCTCCCCATGATTGATTTCTACCCACCCACCCCACCTGCCCGCCGGGCACACCTGTGGGCGTTCACGCTTGGTGGCGCCACCTGTAAATACTACCTCATCATTTTCCCACTCATCTCTCGCTCATCTTTGCTCTAACTGCAGCCATTCTATATAGTGCAATATGGCATAGTCCGAGGAGATGAAGAGGCGATTACAAAGGCTGGGGGACACTTGAATTAACTCCACATTCCCATAAGGATTATATATACCTAGTTACTTGTACTTTTCAGGTTTATTTCAGATAAGATATTGAATAATCTGCTCTGGAATATATCACACACAAGTGAATATCATAGATTGGTGTGTGGAGGGCAGTTCAAATTGCACCTGTACTGTATTGAGTTACTCATTCGCTATGACTTCATATGGCAATATAAGTGACACTGCATATTAGAGTTGCCCGTCCCGACTCTTCTCAGTTAATGCTGTTGCATCGTGTGTCATTAATAAAAATTGGCCAATCCAAAGTTAATTAGGTTCTCTATTAATCAATCTTCTGGCTGAAATGCCAATGCCGTGGTTGTGGACATTTATCACCGTGCAAATCAAGCCAGTTTTTTTGTAATTGGTAAAGCGCAGGCTTCCCGTGTGGAAGGTCGGGAGTTCGAATCCCAGCCGAGTCAAAGCAATGACTTATAAAATGTATACTTGTCACTACCTAGTCTGGCGCTCGGCATCAATAGAATAGGACAAGGACTGTTTTCTACAGGATATCAGGATAATTGACTGTGTGGGATATCAGGTCATGGTGATGGTGGCCTGGTCTCCCAGTGGGGCAGCACTATTAAATTGACTGTCACACGTCGGTACCTGTTCTGATATGACCTTAGATGTTGCTAGGATGTAAAACAACAACAAACAAACTAAATCTTAGCACCGGCGCACAGGTTTTTGAGCCGTTTTACATTGCGGGTCCAGATATAATTTACACACACATATCTATTGTTTACTCACGAGGTAGATATCATGGTAGGTTATAGAACATTCAAGTGCCTTATCATTTCCCTGAATAAACAATGCTATAACAGAAAAGAAACAACATCAATAAAATGGAGAGTAATTGAAGAGTTCAACCATGTAAAGGGCAATCCAAAAATGTGGTTTAAATCAAATATTTGTCCCTGAAAATTATGTAGTTCTCACTAAGTTCACTGTTCCTATGATCACATGGTTATGGAGCAATGAACAAAAATGTAGGAATATACAAAAAAACTAATGTTTGTAGGTTTGATTTCAATGTTTATCTCCATTTTTTGGATTTGCGTGTACATGGTTCTGCGCCTGAACTCTTCTTTCTGAATATCGGCGTCTATTCGAATGAATACGGTATGGTCCTTGCTCCCCGCTTCCACCACCCACACACCTCCTCCAGCTCTTGCCCCATGGTGAAAGAGACACATTGGCCAAAACTTAGGGCAGGTAGACTTGGTACTCTCCTTCATCAAGGGAGAGCCTCAGTAAACCTAGGGCGAGGGGGGGGGCAATCACTTCCTAGAAAAGCAAAAGCTAACCTCCCCGGCAACCATCTCCTAGGAGCTATTCAGATTATTCCAGTAATCTGGCTTAATGACATACTGACAGTGAGAAATGGCGATGATGGATGGCTTTATTGATGACATGGTGATTGCTCAGGTCGCTAATTACATGTTTTTTTCCTTTTGTTTTACCAGTGTGACCCGTCATGGGAAAAGGGACCTCCATGTGGAAATCCTGTAATCGAGAAAAGAGGAAAGACAATTTAAAATATCCCGCAACAACTATATTGGTTATCAATAGAATGATAACCAATAGAGATAGTTTAATGACAATATTTTACTAATCCTTGAAAGTGGATGGTACATAATGTAATCATTGATAGAAAATTCTATTTAAAATAATTATCAACCCTGCTTGTTATTTCCCGTAGCTGGTCACTGCCATATATATATATATATTTTACCTCGGTACTACGCCTCTGGCTACTCGTAGTCCAGGGAGAAGGAAGCACATCTGGATCCAACAATTAGCATAATCTACTCACAATGGGAGGATATTTGTTGAGTAGCTCCGACAGTTTTTCTACATTAACTACTAAACAAACCAGGTTAGTATCGTTTTTGAATGGATATGTTGGTATAGTTCATGGTACCCTTCACATACATCAAGTTTGTTAAACTTGTTATTCACTATTAACTGATTTACAGGTTAATTACGATGTGTCGTAACATTGTTAGTACAATGCCGCCCTTGTTCTTTCTAATGCCGCCTGTTACCAAATGGGGAGATGTTTGGCAGGAGCTACTTACATTGTTACGATTTATTCCTGGGTTTCTTTGAGATTCCCCAAAATGGTTTAGGCATACCTACGAGTTCCGTAGTATTTTCTCGAACTTGTAGGCCGCAAAAGGCCACAGGTGGGAGAAGTTTATTGGACGGAGAGTGTAGGAGGCTACCACTACACTGGTCCCTACCCCTTGTCTGGTTTTGGTTGGTTACCCTACCACTTACCTATGACTGACAAATTTAACCACATGCCTGCGTTAAAGACAGTTTAAATACAGAGTTAGCACCATTAGACATGTTTGGCTTTAATCATTGATTGTTTGCCAGTGTCATGTTCACCATGAAAGATTCCTAACCATGTTGTTTTTGGGTTCTTACAGACTCTTAGCTATGGCTGCAAAGCGGAGTAAGGTGGATGCATCGCGTCATGAGAGTGAAGAAGATGACCCTTCACCGCTGGTGAGGGTACAAAGGTCACCAGAAGGGAGAGATTCTGGGGATGCAGGAGGGCTTGGAGGCAGGCCCCGCTGACCTAGATGATCGTGTTGCCTGCTTAGTTCAGCTCAAAATGGAGGAGTTTGATGCCCTTCAGGCCATGTGCGGACAGGAGGAGGCAGATAGTAGAGGCAGATGACTCTGATTGGGAGGACTTCTCACAGCAAGACTCTTCTGAGGAAGAATCTCAAGAAGAGGTGGTGCTGTCGGTGCGAAATCGAAAGCACAAAAAGAAAGTTCAGTCATCGGAAGGGGACAACTTCACCAGAGAGGGGTGAATAAAGCCGCTGGTGAAGAAATCAAAGAAAAAGAATTCAAAGAGGAGGAAGAGGACTAGGTCTTCTTCGTCGGATTGGTCTTCTGATTCCAGCTCCACCGACTTGGAGTCAGACACCCAGAAGACGGGGAAATATAGCAAATTGAGTGGCAAGGTGGTGAAGAAGTACAAGACACTTCACCGCAAGAAGATCAACAGCACCACGATGATGAGAAAAACCATCCAAGGCCACTTTAACACTTTCAAACCAGCGGAAGTCATCACAAAGTTGGCGGAGAAGTACACAGGGGTGAAAGGAATCCCAGAGTCCTCCATTAAAGAGATGGACGGGGACGTGAAAATGAGTGACGATCACAAGAAGTTTGAAGGTGTCCTCCACACTGTCAATAAGGCAGTTCTTGCCGCCCTCACTGCCATCACGCCTATAGCAAATAGGATGATGAGCGAGAACACGTTCTCTTTGTTGTGCAAAGAAATGGATGGGGGGATTGCGCTGCTTACAGCAACAAGTAACTTCCTTTCTTACAGGCATTTCGAGAATGTCTTTACGGCGGTCATCACTGACGCGGGAAAGGAAGTAGCCAGATCAAAGAAAGTTGTTGAATATGACAGCAAAGAGTATACGCTCTTCCTGTCCCCCAAGCCTGTCAAAGGGAAGCCGCTGGACAAAACAAAAATGTTTGGTGGGCAACTACAGTACCTGCTTAAACAGGTGGAAACCAGGACCAAGTCTGGGAAACACATGGAAACCGACAAAAAGAAGTCTGGTGACAACAACTCTGCCCGCTTCAAAAAGTACATTCAGGATTTTCGGAGCTGTTGCGCCGGACAACGGGGAGGCCGGTTCAACACATACTTCGGCTATGAGGGCAGGGGATGAGGACAACAGCAGTCGTTCGGCTGGAATGAGGGGAACAGACCCTTCAAGAGGGAGTTCAACCAACAAAAACCATTCCCCCGGTCAGGCAACAAATAGAAGTGGCGACGCAAACACCTGTAAGTGGCTTTATGGTGCATAACATTGGTAATTGCGTTTCAGATAGAATATCACTATTGGAACAGCCCGTACAAAAAGCCATACCTTTTCTCTATCGGTTTGATTTCTCAGAACGACAGGCGCTGAATGAAAAAGTACTTAAATTTTGTGAAAAAGGCATTATAGAGCCAGCGCTTCATGTTGCTCGGGAATTTATTTCGAATATTTTTCACGAGACCCAAACCTAATGGCGACATTAGACTCATTTTGGATTTAACAACGTTGGTCGAGTATCAACATTTTAAGATGTTTTCCCTAGAAACAGCTAGAGACTTGGTAACCCAAAACTCCTGGCTCACCAGTGTTGATTTGTTTGTTTGTTTGTTGTTGTTTTACGTCCTAGCAACATCTAAGGTCATATCAGGACGGGGACCAGTGTTGATCTTAAGGACGCATATTATACTGTGCCAATTTATAAACCTGATCGCAAGTTTCTCAGGTTTTATTGGAAGGATGAGCTTATGAGTTCACATGTATGCCAAATGGTTTAGCGTGTGCCCCACGCATTTTCACAAAGTTGCTTAAGCTGGTTTTTTCCCATATGGCTAGGAAAGGACACATTATGTTTCCCTATATTGATGATTCATTTATTGTTGCACAAACACAACAACAATGTCAAACAGCAGTAAATCAGCTATGTGAAACACTTACAAAGTTAGGTTTCTATATACATGAAACTAAATCGGTTTTGACACATACAAAGAAGTTAAAGCATTTGGGGTTTTGGAAGATGAAGATGGATCGCGCACATGCAGTACTGATAGTACCACAGTGGGACATGCAACCATGGCTAGCGGCAGTGAAATTACAAGCAAAAGACAATCTCAGGTTTCCACGAGAAAGGAACAACCTACAACATCAAGGACCACTAACATTCCTTGGAGACGTGTCAACAACACCCCTTTTGGCTTTCCTTTTTTAAGGAAACATTTAGATGATATTGTCCTTGTTTATATTCCCATAATAGATTATAGAGCCCACATGACATATTCTATTAAATTTCCTCATTATACCCTTATACCTGTTATATCCAGAAACAAATGCTTAATAACTGCACCAGTATTTACGTTAGATCTTTTGAATACAATTATTTTGTATTATCCTACTCCAATTATCTTCCCAATCATCATTATCTTCCCAATCATCATTTTGTATGTGTTAGATTTCTGTCAGTTGACAAAAATCTAACCACTTCAAAATTGCATCACAGATGGATTTTCCATCATGTGACATGATTCTGACCCTTTAAGAGTTTTATGTAGATTTCCAGGGAGGCCTGTGAATGCAATTAACAAGACTGGCAGAATAGATAACCCTGTCACTAGCTTTTCGCAATGAATATGGCCATTGCTGCAAACATGGTATTAAACCATCAGCAATGAATCGATCTTAAAGTTAATCGGAGCTCAAGTAGAAGTATTTAACCTAAATATGTTAAATCGTTTTCAAATTAATATTGTGTGGAATTTTAGGGCTTCGTGTAGAGCGATATCAGCAAATACTGAATGTTCTTTAATGGACATGGAACTCAAGCCACCCTCAGCTTGTTAATTAAACGTAGGTATTTAGTGTTCAGTAGAAATGCTTATATATATAGGGTAAGAATTATACTTATAATATTTGTTTAAAGGAACTAACGCTCCTTGCCTGAAATGTCAACAAATTAGTGAGCGGTACAGTGAGTGTAGGCGGGGGGGGGGGGAGGGGGAGGTGAAGACAGTGGTGCATGCCCAGATGGGTGGCGCCCCCATATCTGGGCATTTCCCAAGTGACAGTGCTAACCTCAGGTGCCTCCCCCAACGGATCTGAGGTAGACAAGGCTGGAACAGTAGATGACTAGATCAAGGCACTTCCAGTCGATGACTAAGGGAGGAGTTAGTGCTGAGGAGCAGATGGAATCTTCTGGCCTTATTATACTTGTATAATGAGGTTATAAAGGATATATATATGTGATATATGAGCTTAGATCTAATTTGACGCAGCCCACTCCAACTGAATACAATCAGCAAGTTCTGATAGAGACGCATACTCCAAATACTTAGTGTGCAGTAGACCTTCTTTTCGTTTTGTATCGTATATTTGTTGTTGTCCGTGCAATGATGTTTTTCTTTCGGGAAAAAATCTTGATTATTTTGGCCGTAACCAGTTCAGCTTCTTTTCCAAGTAATGATTACGTTCCTGCCTACAAGCACAGTTTGTTTCTTTACTCCTCGGTTCCAATTAACCTGGTCATCCAAACCGCAGCAAATTTCTAATTTGAATGAACCGAGGTGTGGCTCCGTCTGCCAAGTCGACATCGAGGCTCATGCATACAATTTCCCCCACCTCTGCTTCTCACTCTCCCCCCGTGCCTCTCCACTCCTGTTCTATGCATAACATTAGAAAGGCCTTAGTTCAAGCTGAGTCCGCCTGACTAATATAGAGGCACTGATGGGAGAACTCTTGAAGAATACCCCACCTCCACTACCCCCTGCCCCTCTCGCCTTCTCATCGTCCCCCTCCTCCTCCCTTCCCTTTGCCCCTCCCCATCTCCCCCCCCCCCATCCCAATCGCTGTTTACATATCTCCCTCTTGCCCTCCCTATCGACCTCCCATCCGAGTTCCCTTTTCACTCCGCCCTCCTTCATCCTCCACTTCCCCCTCCATTCCCCCTCTCCATCTCCATTCCCCTCTCCATCTCCCTTCCCCCTCTCTCCCTTCCCCTATCCCTCTCCCTTCCCTCTCCTTCCTCCTCCCGCACAGTTCACCACACCCGCTTCGGCGTTCCCTCTCCCTCTCCCCCATCCAGCTCCACCTCTCCTCTCCCTCCCCATCTCCCTCCCCCCACCCCCTCCACTTTCCGTTCTTGCCCTCTACTTTCCGCCCTCCCCCCTCCGCTCAAGCCCTCCCCCTCCGCTATACTCTCTCCTCTCCTCCCTCCCCTCCCCCCTCCGCAGCCCCCTCACCTTCACCATTCCCCTTCCACCCTACCCCCTACCCCATTCCCTGACCGCTCCTAGGTGCGACGTGATTATTCCAGGACCTGCGGGAGGGTGGATCCGCGGAGTGATTGTGTATGGTTGGCTGGTTTCCGTTGCGGAGTATTTGTTTGTTTGTTGTTGTTTTACGTCCTAGCAACATCTAAGGTCATATCAGGACGGGTACCGACTTGTGACAGTGCGCACTCATGGTGACTTTATAGTGCTGTCCCACTGGGAAACCAGGCCGCCGGCACCATGACCTGGTATCCCACTCAGTCACATTATCCTGACACTGAGCACACCAGTCCTTGCCCTATCCTAATAATGCCGAGCTCCTGGCTAGGAAGCGACAAGTATCAGTTTTAAAGTCATTGGTTTGACTCGACCGGGACTCGAACCCATGACCCCACAATCTACCAGCATGGGAGACGGACGCTCTAACTCATTCGGCCATCCCGTCTGGTCGGAGTAATTGTGTATGGTTGGCTGGGCATGGAGGAAGGGGGAGATGAGGAGAGAAGGGAGGAAAAGGGATGAGGAGGAGGGGAAGGATCAAGGGGGAGAGAAAGGGGAGAAAGGAGAGAGAGGAGGAAGAGGCGGGTTGAGGGAAGAAAGGACAAATGAAGAGAGAGAAGGTAGGAGGGGCATTTAAGTGAAGGAAGAGGAAGAGAAGAAAGCAGGAGGAAAGGGGACATGAAACAGAAGAGTAAGGAAGCAGGAGTTAGGAAGAGGAGTATGGAGGTGAGGGAAAGCAAAAGGTGAGTGAGGAATGCCATTGAAGTTGGAATTGTAAGAATTTGAGAAGCTTTTGCGCAAAGTAAACAAACGATGTGTGATAGTGCCTGTCTATTTTCATGTCAGGGTGTGACCATCGGCAGGTCATTTTATTTGCAATTATTAGATGTGCAGCTTTTTATGTATGTAGGGACTATACTTAACTAAATGAAACTCTAACTGACAATAGCCTGGATTGCATTGGCATTTTTGTCACTGAGGAATAATTATGTCACCGAAACAGCTAGCTGACAAAACCAGGACGCATGGGAAGGCAGCATCACTGTCACAGTCGCCCATGGCTCAGACCTCCACAACTTCACCATCTCGGACTAATACTACCACAGATCTGGATCACCCAGAAACTTGTGCTAATGATTCTGTGCTTCCCCAAATGTTGGGTAGGATGGATCAACTTGATGCCAGTATGGATATCAAACTAAAGAATGTTGTGCATGTAGTTGATGATATACATCACAGTGGCTGCCACTGATATGGCAAGGTTAACGGGCCTCCTGGAGGCTAGCCGCCAGGAACAGGAGGCTGACAGGCAGTATTTATTATTTACTAAGCAGAGCCTGACAGTTGCTCTAGAGTCAAACAAGAGGTTGGAGCACCGAATGAATGATCTGGAGAACCAATCTAAATTAGCAAATATCAAGATAGATGGTAAAGCTGAACAGGAAGCAGAACATGTCTATAAATACTTATCAGATTTGGCCATGCATCTCATTCCAGCAATGGCCCCCTGAACCTCCAGCAATACTGTCAGTGTACAGGATCGGGAAGCTGAGGCTGGCGGCTCCCGGGGCTCACCGGTCGCAGGCTACCAACCATCCCCGCCCAATTATGGTTACATTCAAACGTCCCCATGAGAGAAATGCTTTTTATTTTGCACAAACTAAGCTAAGGAATAGTGAGAAATATAGAGGTATCTACCTGAGTCATGACGTTACTCAACTGACCCAGAAAATGATAGCCGAGTTCAGGTCAGTTGCAGCACTTGCCAGATCAGCTGGTGCAGAGGTGCGAGTGCATGGAGATGGTGTCGTCATTGATGGCCATAAGTACAAACACACTGAACTCAACTCCCTTCCATCCCACTTCTCGTTGGCCAAAGCAAAAACAGTTAACAGGGATGAACAGCTTTATTTTCACTCTGAACATTTCTACCTATCCAATTTTGCCAGGTCTCCCAATCTGCATGAAGGAGTTGCATACTCAATAGCAGAACACATGTTCCAGGCAATTAAATGCAAAATGGATAATGACCCGGACCGCATTGAGCAGATTAGCCCCAACCCCCCTAGAGGCCAAGCGCATAACAGAGCAGCTCACAGAGTCACCAGAGTGGTGTGCTAAACGTGATGAAGTGCTGGCATTGGTTATTAATAAGAAATTTGATCAAAATCCACACCTTGCAAAATATTTGATTGAGACGGGAGACATGCCATTGAATGAGGCCACTGTTAACTCAGACTATGGAATCGGAGCCACACTACATGGTCGGGAGGTACGGGACAAAACGTACAAGGGACTTAATAATCTGGGCCTGGCATTGGTTGTTAAGCGCAAAGATATTAGAGCCTCCCATCAGAAAAGAAGTACTTGCCAAGGTTGATGAACTTTCTTCATATAAATCATCTGGTATGATGAATATAAATTCTGCCTTTGTTAAGGCAGCCATTATCACCTTAATAGACAAATTTGCACATCTATACAACCTTGTCATTGATACAGGTTTATTCCAGGATAAATCAAAATAGCTACTGTCACACCAATACCAAAGATAAGTAATCATAAATCATGTAATGAACTGTGACCAATATCAATACTACCCCTTCCTGGCAAGGTCATTGAACAGTATTGCAAAAATTAACATCATACACATTGACATCCAGTGTTCCTGTCACCATCATACCATATCCTTCAGTATATAATTACTTACATTTATGGGCAAATCAGTGTAGGTATTTACTAGACACCAGCATATTAATTGTGATTAGATCCACTGATTTGCATATATACTCTGCATGTATTTGAAAATAGGTATCTATATATTTTGATAGATTTCTTTACAAAAAAGGAAAGAAAGAAAAAAGTGTTTAAAGACACTCCTAGAACCATGCAATATATATTCACTGAATGCATGATACTTGTATTGGACTGGAATTGTACACAGTTACTACTACAGCTGATACTTCATTTATAAAATGTATAATACTTTTAGTATCAAACAGGATTTGCATGCAGTTACTATTACAACTGATAGTAGTTTAATTTATGTATTAAGCAATTGTACTGTATGGCTGGAAGACCAGTGCTCTGGCGCTGACAAGAGATATTATTCGATGAATAAAATATATTTTAGTAAAAGAAATTGTTTTAATGATTTGGCATTGTGTCCCTGAGGCTTGTGTGTGGGTATGTGGCGCGTCTGCGGGCAGATAAATACAGTTATTAAGATGTCTCAACTGCTGTCTCCATGCCCCTTCTTAGTATAAATCTGACTTCTAGACTCCCCCTTTCTCCGTTGGCGCGAAGATACCTTAAATGCCTCTTCGTGGATTTAGGTTTTCTACTAAATCTAACAGTCCTTGAGTTCAGGTTGGTTGGTTGCTGGATGTTTACGTCCTGGCAACATCTAAGGTCATATCAGGACGGGCAATGACTTGTGACAGTGCATAGTCATGGCGACTTTATAGTGTTGCCCTGCTGGGAGCCCAGACTGCCAGCACCATGACCTGATATCCCACTCAGTCACAGTATCCTGACACCGAGCCTACCAGTCTTTGCCCTATCAATGTGCACACCAAAATGCTGGACATATTGTAAAAATATACGGATTTTCGGTTAAGAATTATATATTGGCAGAGAGCATTATTAGTCTTGGGCGACGGAGTGGGGACGATGTTATATAAACTAAAAGTAATAATATCCCACTCCCATTATGACATGATATAAGCTGTGTGAAATATATGTTCATATATTATGCCTGAGATTAATGAAGAGATGTTCCTATATAAGAGGCAGTACATGATTGTTGAAATGTTTCTCTATGCATCCATAAAGAGTGCAATTGGAGAAAAGACCATTTTAACAGAGATCTATTGTAACTGTATAGCTACCTGCCCCCCCCTTCCTGGACCACTGGGCAGGTCCACCAGCCTAATTTGCATATACACACAGGGCACCACCTGCAGCTGGGTTGAGTGACAGCCACCCCTACTGGGGGAGGGTGCCACCCACCCTGACTGTGGAAGTGCCTGATTGGCTGGCTGTGGACTGCCCAGTCACCTGCATCCCATTGGCCCTCTGACCACACTAGCCTCAAACCTGAGATCATTATTCTGGACTCTGCTTCAGACACACTGAAGAGAGATCACTCTACTCCTGGCTCTTGAGTGAGACACACCTACTCTTGAGCAGGAACCCCAGACACTTTGTCTGATGCTATCAAAATTCATCTATTCCAATTAGTGTGTACACAGCCATAGGACTCCTGTCCCATGGGCTGTAGGCACTGCTTTCTATACAGGCTAAAGTGGTAATGAGGTATTGTGTGGCTAGAAGGCAAGGGGTGTGGATGATAGGTCACTGGTTGGTGGACAGGAGTTGGTCTTATTAAAGCACAACTTATCCACTGTTTATCTGTGTGACTTGTCTTCATTCTTCCTTAGCATTGGTTAATGAGTTGATAGACAGGTGAGATGAAGGGGAGAGTTTTTGTAGTATTATCTGGTGTCCCAAATGTGGCCGGGCATTCAGTAATATTATAATATGTTGTCCCCACCTATTTACGAGTGTGGCACATGCGCACTTAAATGCGTCATGATTCTCCCAGTATATAAGTGGGATATCTAGAATCAAACCTAGTTATGTTGCTTGGTTTAGAAAATGTTATGATTTCATCAGATTCTGCCGCATTTAAACTACAGTACAACATCTCTAAAGGCCCAGTCAGACCTTACTGGATTGAGCAACGGAACCATCGGACAAAGAATTGTCTAGTCCGGTGGTGTCCGGTGTTGAACTGTTGCAATGGCTGCCGGATGAAATGGATGCTAAATGGACGCTAAATGCACATTAATGAATAGTTAAACGGACGTCAAACGGACGTCAAACGGATGGACCGAACACCAAATGGACACCAATCGGACACCAAATGGACGCGCCAAAAACCGACGGACCAAATTCCCTCAGCACCGTCAACGGACTGTTCAGGATACAAACCGGACACCTAACTGATGAGTAATGCACATGAAACGGACAAAGCGGACGTAAACCGAACACCAACCATACATGTCTGTCCGGTGGTGTCCGGTACAAGTTTTGAACATGTTCTAAACTTGTACCGGACACCGCCAGACACCACCGGAGATAGAACGGGCATGCCGGATGGGTACCATATATAAACTGTACATTACTGTACTTCACCGGACGGTTTCTGTCCAGTTCCTCAATCCGGTGAGGTCTGAGTGAGGCTTTACCGACCACCAACACAGATCGACTACTCCCCTATATCGATCGCTTTATTTTGGTCCCAAAGATCGCCCATACAATACCATTCTAACGATTAAAAAAAACCTCTAAACCGACCACCTCTCTAAATGGACCATTGCAAGTCGGCCCAATGGTCGATCGATTTAGAGGGGTTTTACTATACTTGTAGTTTAGGTTTCCTGGACCTTTGGCATCTGCCGTCGACTTTATTTTGCTGAATTTTCTTTTTTGTTTAACCCTTGGGTCTCAAGCGCTATATCGACAAACCAGATAATAGCTTAATATTTCATTTGGGCGATGACTGTTCAGGCCGGTTTTTAAGCGCATTGCTATAGATGAACGCGTTGGACCCCGACATCAAATTATGCTGACCGTTATATGACCACTTGAGTTCAATCCTTTAATCGTTATTGATCTCAGAGCTCGGAGATAATTCACTCCATTAATGCAGGAGTTTCTCCTGCATACATGTGGGTAGGCTAAGCGCGATTAGGCTGTCAAATAAATCCACCGTCAGATAAGCTCCCCAGAGCCGACTGTTGAAGTCTGTGCCTGCACAACCTGTACGTCACCGTTCACGTGCTGACTGGGAGATAAACACTTGCGTTGTTTGTTTGTTGTTGTTTTACGTCCTGGCAACACCTCCTGGTCATATCAGGACGGGATAAACACTTGGTGCTGAGCGTCTTCTTGTGTATCAACAGTGTAATTTGGATTAACTTAGGTATAGCAATGGTATCAATCAGGTATAAATTAGTTATAAACTAGGAATATATTATGTATTAACCAGGTATTAACTGGGTATGAACCAACATAAACTAGGTATACACTAGGTATAAACTAGGTATAAACCAGGTATAGACTAGGTATAGACTAGGTATCAACTAGGTACCAACTAGATACCAACTAGACATCAACTAGATACCAACTAGATACCAACTATATACCATCCAGGTACCAAGTAGGTGCCAACTGGGTGCCAACTAGGTGCCAACTAGGTGCCAAGTAGGGGTCAACTAGGTGCCAAGTAGGTGCCAAGTAGGTGTTACCTAGGCACCAACTAGACACTGACTAGATGCCAAGTAGGTGCCAAGTAGGTGTCAACTAGGTGTCAACTAGGTGTCAACTAGGTGTCAACTAGGTCTAAACTAGGTCTAAACTAGGTGCCAAGTAGGTGCCAACTAGGTTCAAGTAGGTGTCAAGTAGGTGTCAAGTAGGGGTCAAGTAGGGGTCAAGTAGGGGTCAAGTAGGGGTCAAGTAGGGGTCGAGTAGGGGTCGAGTAGGGGTCGAGTGGGTTCAAGTAGGTTCAAGTAGGTTCAAGTAGATGTGAACTAGGTATCAACTAGGTGTCAACTAGGTGTCAACTAGGTGTCAACTAGGTGTCAACTGGGTTTAAACAGGGTTTGAACTAGGTTTAAGCAGGGTTTAAACTAGGTTTAAAATAGGGTTAAACTAGGTTTAAACAGGTATTGACCAGGTATTGACCAGGTATTAACTAGGAATGAACAGGTATGAACAGGTATGAACCAGGTATGAACCAGGTATGAACTCAGTATAAACCACAATAAACTAGATATAATCCAGATACATGTACACTCAGGTATATATTAGGTATAGACTAGGTATAGAAAGACCAATTTCATATGACGTCAGCACTGGTATTTAGGTCAGTACGCGCGCTGCTTGGCTGAAGGACAACATCCGGTCACACTGCAAAGTCAATGGAAGTGAGCAATCTTCACACAGAAAAGGTTAAATATCTCTAAAACCACAACACATAGAAGCACACTGATTGGAATACATATAGAAAACATGTTCACCAAAAATATTATATTAAATTGATATGGTTAGGGTTCTGAATTTCTATAAATTTGGAATAAAACTAATGTTTTGCACTGCACGTACCAGCAAACTCAATGCATTGTCAATGGCAGTGAGCAATCTCCATACAGAAAAAGTTAAATATCTCTAAAACCACAACACGTAGAAACAAACTGATCGGAATACACATAGAAAACATGTTTACCAAAAGTATTGTATTAAATTGATACAGTTAGGGTTCTGGATTTCTATAAATTTTGAATAAAATTGACGTTTGGCACTGCGCGTACCGGCAAAATCAATGCATTGTCAATGGCGGTGAGCAATCTTCATACAGAAAAAGTTAAATATCTCTAAAACCACAACATCTAGAAACAAACTGATTGGAATACCCATAGAAAACATGTTTACCAAAAAGATTATATTAAATTGATAGGGGTAGGGTTCTGAATTTCTATAAATTTTGAATAAAAATCGACGTTTTGCTCTGCGCGCACCGCGCGTACCGGCAAAATCAATGCATCGTCAATGGCAGTGAGCAATCTTCATACAGAAAAAGTTAAATATCTCTAAAACCACAAGACCTAGAAACAAACTGATTGGAATACACATAGAAAACATGTTTAGCAAAAATATTATATTAAATTGATACAGTTAGGGTTCTGGATTTCTATTAATTTTGAATATAACTGACGTTTTGCACTGTGCATACGGCAAACTCAATGCATTGTCAATGGCGGTGAGCAATCTTCATACAGAAAAAGTTACATATCTCTAAAACCACACCACCTAGAAAAAAACTGATCGGAATACATATAGAAAACATGTTTACCAAAAAGATTATATTAAATTGATACGGTTGGGGTTCTGGATTTCTATTAATTTTGAATAACACTGAGGTTTTGCACTGCGCGTACTGGCAAACTCAGTGGCAGTGTGCATTCATTCTGCAGCCAAGCTCCGCGTGCATAGACAATGTTTACAAACATTGAAAGGGGTCTATAGAAAAGGGTTAAACTAGGTATACACTATTAGGTAGAAACTAGATAGAAACGAGACAGAAAACAGGGAGAAATTAGGTATATACCAAGTATATATAATGTAGAAACTAGGTAAAAGCCAGTAGAAACAAGTTATAACCTCTCTAGAAACAAGGTCTGAACGAAGTATAAACAAAATATAAATGATGTATATATACGATTATTTAATATGTGTATGCCAGGTAGAACCTAGGTATAAACCAGGTAGAAATCGGTAGAAGCCAGTTATAAGCCAGGTATAATCGGATATATACAAGGTAGAAGCCACGTAGAAGCCACGTAGAAACCACGTAGAAACTAGTTCTAACCGAAGTATATATACATATATATATATATATATATATATATATATATCGCCTCCTTGGTAAGTCACTCCAATTTAAGAGTATGGATGTATGGGATTAATGACATTAGCTTGGCTATATGGCTCAGGTGGGCCTCGTACATATTAATTACACCTGTACCACCCCTGTAATACATCCCTGTAATGCAATTAGCATCTCTAATGTATCACTTCCGGTCACTGTAAGCAGACTCATCACTCTTAGAACAAGTACTTAATAATTAATGTATATTTCAAAACACCATAACATGAAGTGGGATATGGCCTATAATTATGACGATAATAATAACATCGGGTGGTTCTAAAGGCGCGAAGATTGAGAAGACTAAGTCAGAGGTCAGTGGCAGATGCACCAAGCCCATGTCTGAAACATATATAGATGATATAACTGCATATATTGTAAATAACTGTATTGTCACATGGCTGGAAGACCAGTGCCACGGCGCTGACAAAAGACTTTATTCAATGAATAAACTATATTTACAAAAACAAAAAAAAAACACTATATTTACAACAACAAAAAAACAACAACAAAAAACTGAAAGTGAAAGCATACAAGCATTAACATTCTTATGTTACAAGTAGGGAGGTTACAAGCAAAAGATGTAATTTTGAGATATTTATCGGTGTAGGCATGCATTTGAATTGGTGGGACCGGGGCGTAGTTGAGGCGGTAGCGTGTCCATGTGTGAAGGTGTGTCGTCATATCGGTCCTGCTGAGTGGACACCTTTGCAGTTTGGGCTATTTTGCATTTCAACCAGTGGTCCACAACTGGTTCATCAAAGGTTGTGGTATGTGCTGTCCTGTCTGTCTGAAAATGTATATACAAGAGACCCCTTGCTGCTTTTCAGAAAGAGTAGCCTATGTGGTGGCAGCGGGTTTCTTCCAATGAATTATGTCCGAATGACCATATGTTTGACGTCCAATAGTCGATGATAAAAATTAGTGTACTCTAGAGGCCTTGTTAAATAAAGCAAGCTTTACTTTTTTTGTGTTTGGGTCTATGTTAATGAAACCATCATGAAATCAACATCTATGGCTCAGGGCAGACCAATAGCTGGCAGTTGGGCGACATTAGGGAGGTTCTTCCCCACGATTGTTGTGGACATAGTCTTTGTTTATATGTCACTTTTGTAACCCTCCTACCAGACGGGATGGCCGAATGAGTTAGAGTGTCCGATTCCCGTGTTGGTAGATCGTGAGGTCGTGGGTTCGAACCCTGGTCGAGTCAAACCAATGGCTTAAAAATTTATACTTGTCGCTTCCTAGCCTGGCGCTTGGCATAATTAGGATAGGGCAAGGACTGGTTGGTTCAGTGTCAGGATAATGTGACTGAGTGGGATATCAGGTCATGGTTCTGGTGGCCTGGTCTTCCAGTGGGCAGCAATATAACGTGGCCATGAGTTCACATTGTCACAAGTCGGTACCCATCCTGGTATGGTCTTAGATGTTGCTAGGACATAAAACCACAACAAACAAACAATGTCCCCCCTTCTCCCTCAATTTCCTGCGTATTGGATGGAACCATAAGAACCACAGGGATCATCATAGCACGGCTACCCATGAGGGGAGGGTGCTTTACAAAATATTCCAGAGTCTGATTCAACTTATTTTGTTTGTGAAATGGAAAACCAGAATTAAGAATCAAGCACTCCTGTGCTTGATTATACTTCACCTATGTTGGCTTTGGTAAATGTGCCGAAGCTATCACGCGACTAAAGCTTACTGACAACCTCTCCATGTAGGATGGCAATAGTAGAACTCGCCAGTAACCAGCTTTACGCTGTGACAGGTTTACAGCACTGTCTGTATGGTCCGCTGGTACCTGTGTATTTCAGATTCTCTTCTCATTTCCTCTGGGACTCAACTCCAACAGGCCTGTGGGCAAACACACAGCATGTTGGGTTATTCTTTTCACTACGGAAGAACCACAGTACTTATGGCTTACCAAATGTTAGCAGACCATTTTCGTCACAGGTTTTATTTCGAATAATGGCATATTTACGATGTGATTAATATCGGTTATGCTTACTATTTAATATATATTTAATTCTGTTTCTTCAGATAGTCGCTGAGTGGATAGATTTCATAGAGTAATCCCCATTGACTTGACTTCTAGAAATGTATTGTTAGGAAATGGCATTGGTTTTTGTCCCCGTTAAAAACATGTTTATAGTTGGTAAAACATTCATATCAACGTACTTTCGGATGCAATAAACATGCAAAGGATAACACAGGGGGATCACGTGACTCTATTGACAATAAGCTTATTTCTCATGTGGCCGGATGAGATTGCCATTGGCTGGCTTCCCATGTGGGAGGTCACGGGTTCGAATCCAGATCGAGTCAAGTCAAGGACTTATTAAATGTATGCCTATGGTTACTTACTCTGGCACTCAGCAGTAGTAACATAGACTTATTTGACTTATTTGACACATGCTTACTGACTGAAGCAGTATCTAAGTTCTCTATGTAGGATCAAATCTAGGTAAGTGTTTTAGTTTTGAAAAGTTGATGCTTTAATAACACTCTGCATCTTCAATATTTGGTGAGTTGGGGTTTTGCGTCCTAGCACCATATAAGGTCATATTAGAACAGGTACTGATGGGGGAAAATGGTCTTATTAACTAATGTAGAGTGAATGGCTCTTCGGGGTGCTCTTCTCAGCAATAAACTTCCCCTTTTTACTCCCAGCTTCTTTCCGTCTTCTTCCTTTGATGCGCATCTATTAAGTCATGTAGATTAATAGACTTTACACCAGACGGGTTGGCCGAATGTGGTGGAGTGGCGGCGTTCTCTGTGGTGGAGTGGTTAGAGTGTCTGACTTTTTTCTAGGTCAGACTCCTAATTTGAGGGTTGGCGGTTCGATTCCCCACGCCCCCAGCTCTGCCAATTTGGATTTCCACTGCTGTGTATGACTTACAGCGTCATCAAAGGCCGGTTGCTCTCATACCATGTCTATGTGGTGTGGGAGGTTAAAAATCCCTTGGGTCGGTAAAAGTGTAGGCTCGGGCTTTCTATCGACCAGCTGTGGAGTGGGGAAGACTAGTCGTCTGTGACTGGGATTTTCCCTGCTTGGGACAACTAATGTACCAAAAAAAAAAAAAGAGACTAATAAGTGTTCACACTTCCTGTCTACCATTCGCTATATCGCTATATCGAATACGTGTTGGTAGATCGTGGGGTCGTGGGTTCAAACCCTGGTCGAGTCAAACCAATGACGTACAAATTTATACTTGTCATTTCCTAGCCTGGCGCTCGGCCTTATTAGGATAGGGCAAGGACTGGTTGGCTCCGTGTCAGGATAATGTAACTGAGTGGGATATCAGGTCATTGTGCCGGTGGCCTGGTCTCCCAGTGGGACAGCACTATACAGTTGCCATGAGTGTGCACTGTCACAAGTTGGTACCCGTCCTGATATGACCTTAGATGTTGCTAGGACGTAAAACAACAACAAACAAACAAACAAAAAACAATAGACTTTAAAGTCAAATCGAGAGCACTTAGTGGTCATCATCCTGTATTGTTGGCATTCTCCGCCATTTCATCAACTCTATATCAATATGAATAAACAGTGCATGCTGGAACCAAACCAGGTGCTCCACCTCTTGTTTACTGTAAATTCCTATCAACGCAGTTTTTGTTCAGATTTATTAGACATGGTCGTCTATTCATCCCAAATTTTAGTAGGGGTGAATATTGTATCCATTGACTTCCGGTCCTGGGTCTAATGGCAAATACTACATATTATGGGATGCAATGGTAAAGGAATTGATGGATAAGTGTGCTTAATATGTAGGCCTAGCCCACCATGGGAAAAGCTACCTCCCCATTGCATCCTATGATCGAGAAAAACACTATTTAAATGTTATGCAACAACTATGTTAACTAGGCAACTACTCTTTAATGACGTCATAAAATGGTAATTTATTGCTCGGCACCGAGGAAGCTGAAGTGAGCAAAAAAAAGGTTTTATTCAAACTCAGCAGGAAGCTCCACTTATAGGTCTGCAAGTGATTAATTGGTTGCTAGTGATTTAATGTTGTGTCAGTAGCAATAGCCGTATTCGTAGCGAAAAGTTAGTAGCATTTATTCCGTCGGTTTTGTTAATCAAATTTAAATGCCAACATTGAAATTGACTTGAATACCTGAAATGGTCAGATTTGTTCTCAAATGAGAGGGAAAATAATCTCTGATGCAATTCTGAAATGGTCAGATTTTTGTGTCAAAGGACAACAACATTTAATTCACACCACAGCTGAAATTACAGGAGGCGATACAGTCCAGTTGACTTTAGAAGCGCTAAAAATCTGTTTGTGCTTTACATTGGTAAAGAGGTAGATAAAAGATTCACCCAATACTTGTAGTACACGGGTTAACGACAACGTAGTCTAAATACGGTCTGTGGCCTGCAGTGTCCCAGCTATGACGCCGAATGAGCACAACTAGCTCATTCTAACCAATTAAACGCTCTTGTCGCCTCTGGTGTCAAGACTAAAATATGCCTGCCTTAAAGTAGCGGACCCCAGCAGCGTTTGGCCGGGACCGTAGCGGTACCTGCTGGCGGCGGTATTCAATGTAGCCGCCCGCCTCAGCCCCCCCCAACCCCCCACTCGCATTGACCTGCAAGGTGTCACTAAGGCTCTGCATCTGTCAAGTGGGCGGACGGGATGGTTGAGTCGATACAGCGGCCGCATTCCCACACGGGAGGGCTTCGGTTCCATTGAAGTACTACTACTAGCGCTAGTATGGAACAACAAGTAGAATGCTTGGCACCAGTTAATCCTGGGAGCGTCATATTGTGGGGTTCAACCTTTAATCTGACACCATATAATAAACGTGTGAACTCCATGAGCAGTACGATGTAACTGCTTATTTAGAACTTACTGTCACATGTCCTGTCTCCAGGATACCTAACACTACCCATGCATACTTGATTATGTGGCTCCCTGACTGAGAGGTCAGTGCAGACTACTACACTAACATTGCTTTAATTGAATAATATTTATAGTGACGTCATCCTTTCAATTTAAATGGATGGTGGGCGCACTTACTTGTATGCAATCTGTTGCTGTTCACCTTTAAATTAATTTCCTTTTGTAAACGTATTCTACTCTCCATTATTGGCTAATGCACGTGAACTTAAGAAATTCCCCACACATCAGGCTCTCGTAAGGAGGAGCGGAAACTGTTAATGTGTATTTTAAAAGAGCATCCAGTTCGCTATACAATGCCATATATGTTAATCGCAAATGAGAATGTCACCGAATAAATGCATGATTACACCGTCAACAAAATATCGCCCTATCAATGCCGCAACTGATGTCTGCTTGTCACGGTGTTTAATACCAGTGGCTTGGTTGGTTGGTTATTGGAGCTTTATACCCTGGCAACATCTAAGGTAATATCAGGACAGGTACCGACTTGTGACAGTGCGCACTCATGGCGACTTTATAATGATGCCCCACTGGGAAATCAGGGCACTGGTACCATGACCCGATATCCCACTCAGTCACATTATCCTGACACTGAGCTACCAAGTCCTTGTCCTACCCTATCAATGTTGACCACCAGGCTAGGAAACGACAAGTATCAATTTCATAAGTCATTGGTTTAACTCGACCTGGAACCAAACTACCGATCTCCCGCACGTGAGGCCTGCGCTCTACCGATTCGTCCACCGAGCCGGGTGATACCAGTGGCATGTAGATAATTCTCCTATCAAATCTGCGCATGTAGATGAAATTCAAGTCGCACAATTTGCAGCTTATTTCATTTTAACTCACTGGCTCAGCCCAGAGAGATTATGACGATCGGTTATTGGGTACAGATAACATGTTAATCCACTCGGATCCGATAGGAAAAGTGCTAAATCCATATATCCACCCATTAATGCTGGCAACCATTAACACCTGGAGAATGCCCACTTACATCCATGTTGTTGTTGTAAAAACTGTTGTTTAACCTTTTTAATCACCTTACTTTACCAGTTAGTAACCCTGTTAAATCTGTGGTGTAGTGCAGCCTACTCTGCACCAAAGACCCTATAATACTAAGACGGCTCACTCAGCCTGTATTGTGTAATCAAAATGATCAAACCCACCACTTGGTGTGCTGGCTGTTCTCCTGGTTAAACAGGTGCGATATTATATGTCTAAATGTATATATGAATGTGAAAGATGTGTGATGATGGCGATGATGATGATGATGCTGATGATGATGTGTATTTGTTCATAGCAATTTCATATTGATTTGTATTCATACTTACCTATATCATGTATAATATAATTGTATGTGTTTACATATGAAACACCAACCAGCAGCCGGGCTGATCAAACCCACCACAAGGTGGCACTGAAAAATTTACATTACCATGGGAGAGATAGGGAGTGAGCCGTCTTAGTATTATAGGGTCTTTGTCTGCACTGACCTCTCAGGTTTCGAAGCCACACTTCTTGCCATTCCAGGGCTAGTGTGCTAACAATTAGACGACCGAGGCTCCGTGATGCAATCACCCTATCGACGTCTACGTGGTTCCATGGTTGAGAGGTCAGTACAGACTACCATACTTGTCTATGTGGAATTGTAAGTCTTTTAAATTATCTACATACATAAGCCATTTAATCCTTACAATCCTATACATACAGACAATGCACTTACTACATGTACAGGGTAGGTTCAACAACCACACAACATATAACTTGCACAGGATCCTGGTTAGAGCAACCAGTGTCATGGGGATGATGAAACTTGGAAAGATTATGGCTGCAGCAAAACCAGCAAGACATCTCTGACCATTCCGAGGCTAGTGTATTACACATTACACTACCGAGGCTCCGTGATGCAATCCATACTAATATACCCAAGTGGCTCCTTGCCTGAGAGGTCAGTGCAGACTAATACTACTACACATTTTTGACTCCAGCTTGCTTGCTTGGGGGGTGGTTTGTAACCTTACGACGGTTAGTGGTTGTAGAACTGCAACATTTATAGAGAGGCTCTCATAAATTGGCCCAATCTTTGGTTAAAGATTAATCTTCAGTAGGGAGTTTTGTAGAAGCTGGGAACATCTTTACAACATTGTAATGGCGAAGCATTGAGGCAGCCCTGAATCTCTTCAGTCCAGTGGTAGTTGACCACTTGTATCCAGTCGACAGCAGCAAGGGTTTCGAGGAAGGGTGGGTAAAGATGGGTGCAGCGGTGGTTCCATCAACGAGAACAAAGCGAGAGAAAACGTAATGGTACAGGGCCCCACCCAAGCACACAACTCCCCTGGTCAGGGTGAGGAGTATGCCTGGGAGAAAAAAAAAGGGTAGAGTCTAGGAAAGAGAAATGAGGAGAGTTGAGTCAAAGGACCATGTCTATTTGCTCTATGGTGAGCAGCCGGCGAGCCAAAGACACGGACAGATTAATAGTGGAAAGTGAAATGCCGGCGGGCTCCCCCTCCTGGAACTCTTTTCAGACATATCAAGGAGGAGCAAGGCCAGCGAAGAGGAGATAGAGAGAGGTGTGGACGAAGTGGGGTCTGGATAGCAAGTGCACAATGATGGGAGTCTAAGTTGTAGGCTGGTTGTGACCATGACATTGTGCTGCTCCAGCTATGTATTATCCATTATATTTATTCTGAAAATCAGCATCGTGACCACGTCCAGATCGGTCCAGTTACGACTCCTCCACTAAAGCACTGGCTTCGCGTCCGGAAGGTCATGGGTCTTACATTATGAATTGCTCGCAAAGGTAATATTGCATTTGATTCGAAGGGAGTGACTCACCCCTGCTGCCTTGAGCAGCTCAGAGACAACTGGCGCTTTCACACCCCATGTCGCCCACCCACCCACCTTAAAGCTCCATAGTCCGATGAAAACATCAAATTTTCAAAACCGAAATAGTGATCTAGATTTTATTCCACATATCTAACTAAGATACTGATGCACTTATCAAACATGTGTCACCATATGGAAGGTAATACTGAGCAAAGTTAATAGAACTTGGTACTGCAGAAGCCTATGGTGTCAGAGTTTTGGTGTGCTTGCCAACATTAATTGTCTATGTTTGCACTACAAATATCTCAAAAGTTAGCCATTTAAAATAAAAATTACTTCAAAGTGAAGTAAGGTAGATTATAACGCTCAACCTAATATATTTATCTCAGAAAATGATAGAACCCTAAAACCGTTGGACCATGCAACTTTAAGCCGGCCATCCCATGGCTTCCCAGCAAGCCGACAAGGTGACAAAGCCTACCGTTTCTTCCGCCTAAGCCAAAGACTTACACAATTGTTACTGTAGTAGTTCGCGATGGGCCCTCGATTCGGTAGAGTGCAGACTTCCAGTGCAGAAGATCAGGAGTTCAATTCCCAGGCGGGTCAAACCAGTGACTTACAAAATTGATACTTGTCGCTTCCTAGCCAGGCGCTTGCCATTATTAGGATATGGGAAGGACTAATTAGCTCACTGTCAGGATAGTCTAAGTGAGTAGGAGATCAGGTCCTGGTGATTACGGCCTGGTTGTCCAGTGGCGGAGCACTATAAAGTCACCATGACTATGCACTGTCACAAGTCGGTACCCATCCTGATATGACCTTAGATGTTGCCAGGACATAAAACTCCATCAACCAACCAACCAATTTAAGGTCCCACTAGGACAAATATCGACTTCATAATGCTGTCCTACTGGGAGACCAGGCTGTCGGCACCATGACTCAATATATCCCACACAGTCTCATTTTCCTGATACGGTGCTTTCCCTATCCTAATAATGCTAAGTGCCAGGCTAGGTAGCGCCAAGTATCAATTTTTGTAAGTTATTGGTTTGACTCAGCTGGGATTAGAACTCCCGACCTTCCATATCCAGTATTTTGGGATACTGAGTTAAGTCATCTCTAAGGCGGACTTAGACGGTTATCGATGAAAGTGTGGTGATGGTGTTCATGATCAATTTCTGCCACGCTACCTCTGGACCAATAAAATGTCTGTGGTTTTTTGTTGTTGTGTTTGTGGTCGGGACCTCATGGGGCTCTCAGCCTGAGGATGTGTTGTGCTGAGCCCTGGCAGGGTGCGAGTCAGGGGTGGTGGATGGGTCGGGGCTAGTTTGTCTCCCGTTATTTTAGTTTGGGCTTTGCTTATGACCACGTAGGGCTCCATGATGGGACCTCACGGGGCTCCCTTATGGGACCTCATGGGCTCCCTAAGGGGACCGCATGGGGCTCCCTGATGGGAACTAATGGGGCTCCTTGATAGGGCCTCACAGGCTCCCTGATGGGACCTCACAGGGCTCCCTGATGGGACCTCGCGGGGCTCCCTGATCTGACCATGTGGTGCTTCCGGCCCCCGGGCCCATGCAGGGCTCTCGGGGAGGTCATAGGGTGCAGCTTTGTGCAACCCTGCAGATTGGTGGTTGCTAGTCACTGTCATTACTGTTGGGTTCGCAGTCATTGGCGATGGGTTCAGGGCTGCCCACAATATTGAAGATGTGGTAGTTCTGTCTATAGAATCTGCCGATTTGCTCCCATGAGGACTCGGAGAGCCTCCTGAGGATGCCGACAGGTTGTGTGGTCGGCCGAGGAAGTCTCGGATGGTGGTCCTGTTAAAGGCCACACATGATGCCAGGATGTGGGCGACTTTGAAGATTTGGTCGCTGCAAGGACATCATTGCAATACAGGGGTGTCGATGAACCGCCTGTATCCAGTCCTGAAGCTTGTGACATCCTCTTGTACAGAAGCAGAGAGGTTTTTCGGGACTGGTAGGCACTCCCTGACATTTTTGTGCCAGGCCCAACTGATAGAGTATGTGTTTCTGACAGTGTTGCAGTGGAGGGAGGCCTCCCACTGGGCTTTGGTGGCTATAGCACAGGTGGCTTTGCCTCTGGGCAGGGAGTGGCCTATGATGAGGTCGATCTCAGAGCTGCGAGAGCCATCCAGAGCAGCTGAGTCGGCCTGGTCATTACTGGATAGCCCTATGTGGGAGGGAACCCAGACTAGCACTGTGTTGAGGTGAGCTTCGTACTGGTGGCGGTGGTGTTCTGGATCAAGGTGGCCAGGGAGTGGCTAGCTCTGTGGTCCTTGATCTTGTGGGCTGCATTGAGCTAGTCGGTGACTACTATGCAGATGCCGTGTTGCAGGTGGGTCAGTGCATGGTGGATGGTGGCGAGCTCTGTCTCATGTGACGTCCTAGCAACATCTAAGGTCATATCAGGACGGCTACCGACTTGTGAAAGTGCACACTCTTGGTGAGTGTATAGTGCTGCCCCACAGGGAGACCAGGCCACCAGCACCATGACTTGATATCCCATTCAGTCACATTATCCTGACACTGAGCCAACCAGTCATTGCCCTATGATAATAATGCCTAGTGCCTGGCTAGGAAGCAACAAGTATACATTTTTAATTCATTGGTTTGAGTCGACCAGGGTTCTGATACCCCAATCTCGCAAAACAGGAGACGGGAGTTCAACTCCTTAGGCCATCCCGTCTGGTTCCGGTCTGGTGTGTCATGTCCAATGAAAAGCAATAATCAGGGTGATTTCATGACACGTATTACCAAGACAATTTGTATTTAAAAAGCTGGCTTCCACGATAAGGTGTGTGGGTGTGTGTGGGTATGTGCGCGTGTGTGCGTGTGTGTGGTTATTGCAGTACATAATCCAATTATCAGTCAGACTTTGCATTTTAAGCAAGTTTTTTCAATCATAGTTTCCTTGCTTCAAATCAGTTTTTTAGCATAAACTGAATCCAAAATAAAAGTCATTCAACTGTCCGCCAAATAGTCACATAATGGGAAGCTAATACACGTCTTCCGAGATACTGATTTGTTGGTGTTGTTTTATGTCCTAGCAACATCTAAGGTCATATCAGGACGGGTACCGACTTGTGATAGTGCGCACTCATGGCAACTTTATAGTGCTGCCCCACTGGAAGACCAGGCCACCAGCACCATGACCTGATATCCCACTCAGTCACAATATCCCGACACTGAGCCAACCAGTCCTTGTCCTATCCTATTAATGCCGAGCGCCAGGCTAGGAAGTGACAAGTATCAATTTTTAAGTCCTTGGTTTGACTCGACCAGGGTTCGAACCCACGACCCCACGATCTATCAGCACGGGAGATGGACACTCTAGCTCATTCAGCTATCCCGTCTGGTCTCCGAGATACTGAAGCTGGGACCCAGCAGACTCTTATCCTTACTAGGGCGGAGGGGAACCACATCAACCCAGAGCTCAGTGAACCACTGGTCCACAACTGGTTCATCAAAGGCTGTGGTATGTGCTGTCCTGTCTGTGGGAAAGTGCATATAAAAGACCCTTTGGTGCTTATTGGAAAGAGTAGCTAATGTGGCGGCAGCAGGTTTCCTCCAAAGAAATATCTCAGAATGGCCATATGTTTGACATCCAATAGCTGAGTATATGAAAATCAATGTGCTCTAGAGACGTGGTTAAATAAAAGAAGCTTTGTGTTCTGTTCATGCCAGATACCAGAATGTTATTGTTATTTTTTAGGGGTTTTGGGTTGGTTTCTTTGTTTGGAGGATAGCACAAAGAGTGGTGACACACAGTGGATAGTGTGAATGCATGTAGCACAGTGGTGGAACAGTATATCTTTACTGCCTGCATTCACAGGTATTTGGGGGCTACTGAGATGAGAGGATCAGATGAGAGGAAAAGGAAGAGAGCATGATGGCGAGGCATGAGGTGTGATTGGCTGAACGGTGATTGGATGATGGACGAGCCAATCGCTGAAGGGCGATGATGCAGGTGAGGTGTGATCGGCAGGGTGGGGGGATGAGTTGTTGGCGGCAGGGGTTGTGGAGCCGGCGGGGGAGGGAGTGTTCTGTGGCCTGCAGTGTCCCAGCTATGACGCCGAATGAGCACAACTAGCTCATTCTAACCAATTAAACGCTCTTGTCGCCTCTGGTGTCAAGACTAAAATATGCCTGCCTTAAAGTAGCGGACCCCAGCAGCGTTTGGCCGGGACCGTAGCGGTACCTGCTGGCGGCGGTATTCAATGTAGCCGCCCGCCTCAGCCCCCCCCCAACCCCCCACTCGCATTGACCTGCAAGGTGTCACTAAGGCTCTGCATCTGTCAAGTGGGCGGACGGGATGGTTGAGTCGATACAGCGGCCGCATTCCCACGCGGGAGGGCTTCGGTTCCATTGAAGTACTACTACTACGTCTGCTTCCCACGTCGGATGTGGGATATCAGTTCATGGTGCTGAAGGCCTGGTTTCAAAGTAGGGCAGCACTACAAAGCTGCTATGAGTGTACACTGTCACAAGCCGGCACCTGTCCTAATAAAAAGCGATATGACACTACGTGTTGTATGACGTAATACTCCAAGAAATAATCAAACGAACGCTATCCACAACTACCTGTCTATGTGGCTCCTTGCCTGAGAGGATAGTGCCGACTATTCCGCCATGTTGATTGAACTGTTAGTGAGAGGTGGCCACTGACTGGTCTCTTCCACCGGGAACCCAGTGCTGTCACCCTTACCTGGCAGGCCCCTTCTCCCCGTTCCATTCCCCGACGTTATTTGCCTCGGCATCTCACAAATAGCTTCTCTGGGACGGTTCAGTGCGAATCACCTCAACCCTTGCTGAGGGACCTCCCTTCCCGCACCACACTCCACCCGCCACCCTCCACCCTTCACCCCCCACCCGCTACCCTCCACCCCCCACCCGCTACCCTCCACCCGCCACCCTCCACCTTCCCCCCACCGTACCGCTACTCCCCCCCCGCCACCGCCCGCCACCCGCCACCCTCCACCCGCCACCCCACCCCCCCCACCGACCTTCACCCCACCCCCACCCCACCACCCCCCGCCACCCACCCGCCACCCGCCACCCGCCACCCGCCACCCTCAAACGTACAATTCACCGACGGACATTTCACCAAACGGACATTTCACCCAAGTATTGAGAAACATGAGGAATATCTCAAAATCGATCCCTGGTCCTCAGGTCCCATTGCATATTTGTCTAACATGCGTTTGTTTCCTTAAAGTGCAGTATGTAGGTTATTTGTATCTTGTCTAATGTCTAATGTCCAATATCCATCGGCATCGGTTGGCCAAATATCCGTTGGCCATATGTCCGGCCACCTGGCCACACATACGCACACACCCTTAGGTGCCTGTCAGACCTTACCGGATTGAGCAACGGACATAAACCGGACAAAGAATTTTCTAGTCCGGTGGTGTTCGGTATCAAAATGTATCAAAATGTTGCGCTATCGGGTCAATGGACGCTGGACGAACGGACATGAAACCGGACATGAAACGGACATGAAACGGACATGAACGGATAGCCACCGGACGATAACCGGACGATAACCGGATGACAACCGAATGTCAAACGGACGGACCGAACATCAACCGGACACGTACCAGACTGTCATGGACGTGCCGGAAACATACACTGACCGAATTCCCACAACACCGTCAATGGACAATGCAGGAAGCAAACCGGAGATGTAACGGATGGGTAACGGAGATGAACCGGACTAAACGGATACCAACCATACACGTCAGTCCGGCGGTGTCCATTACAAGTTTTGTGCATGTTCAAAACTTGCCACAGGACACCACCGGACAGAGAACGCACACGGCGGATGTGTACCATATATAAACTGTATATTGTCGTATTTCACCAGATAGTGTTCATTTTCTATCCGGTACCGGACGCGGTGGCCGAATCGGTCGAGCGCAGGCTTCCAGTGCAGAAGATCGGGAGTTCGAATCCCAGCCGAGTCAAACTGATAGCTTATAAAATTGACACTTCTCACTTCCAAACCAGGTGCTCGGCATTAACAGGATAAGGCAAGAACTGGTTCACATAGTATCACGATAATGTGACAGTGTGGGATACCAGTTCATGGTGCTGGCGTCCTGGTCTTCCAGTGGGGTAACACTATAAAGTCGCCATATGTCCGCACTGATTTGAACGTTTCAAACCCACATCCTTGCCATTCTGGGTCTAGTGTGCTAACCATTATTCTATCTAGGGTCCCTAATGCAATCAGAAAACCAACGCTGCCTTGTGTTTGTGGAATTTCATGTTAGCTGGTCAGGGTACATCAGTACATTATTATCACCTGCATCGTGAGTTTCACCAATTGCAAGAGGAACACTAATGGTATCTATTTGCTCAGTTGGTGAATCTTGGACGATAAGTCTGCAAGATCTTTTTGCATCGAATTTGATTTTCACTTCTGTCAACGCAACAGTGAGATTACATATAATGTGTTTGTTTAACCACCTACCAGCACAAAAAGGTAAGCATCGGCTATCACAACAGGAAAGCTTGCTTTTATTTAACGATGCCTCTATAGCACATTAATTTTAATCATTGGCTATTAGACATCAATCATATGGTCATTCTGACATACTTCTTTAGAGGAAACCTGATGCCGCCATACAGGCTCCTCTTTCCAATAAGCAGCAATGGGTCTTGTATATGCCCTTTCCCACAGACAGGACAGCACATACCACAACCTTTGATGAACCAGTTGTGGACCACTTTTTAAAACTAAGGCTCGAATCTGTGGCTATGTAGGCAGGCTATGGCGAAATCAATACAGACAAAGAGAAAGGAAGAGGATAAAGTATAAAGAAGAAGACAGAGTCAAGCCCTCTGGTTTATTATTACTTGGTTACATTATATGTTTACATGGGTTGATTGGAGAGTATCACCCCCACCCCTTTCCCCCAATGGAAAACAAGGATTCTTGGATCTACCAATAGGGATCCAGCAGTCCTTGTCCCCATGGATACCAGTGGTGGTCTGCCCACCACCACCAAGCCGTATGGCCCGATGGCCACACCAACCTTGACCTTTGAGTGTGGTGATCCCTATCCCAGCAGAGGGGGTAGGCCCTGAGAGCACTCACACCCAGACCTGCCAGCACCACTATGTCTATTTACATCCCACTCAGGCACCACCAACCCATACATATATATATATATATACATACATGCGCCTGGTCACGTACACAAATCAATAATAGAATATTTGCATTCCCACCTATGCTGTATATCAGAATATTTTACAACTGGTTGGAATAGAAAATAGCCCAAACTGCAAATGGGTCCACTGAGCAGTATCGATGGGATATCGGCTATCACAACGTAAAAGTAAATTGGAATCAACATATACAACATGCACTGCCATTGCCTCTGTCAATGCGTGGAGTGTGTGGCATTTGTCAAATATCGTTTCATCCCCACACCCACCGACACCCTCACCTTATAACCACCCTACCCCACTCAATCCTACTCCACCCCCACCCACAAACCCCCACACACGCACTGCAGTAAATGGGAAAACCTGATAAGGTAGCTGCTGTCTGGCAGTCCCATGGTTTCATGACCTGTTAGGTGCGTAGCAACGGTGTTGAAATTGGCCTGACCATGCCGTTAACACTGGGGTGGACGTGACGTCAGAAGTGGGGCAACTGCTGATGAAAGGCCAGGGATCCGAGGCGTCTGTCTACGATTGACATGATGCCAACAATTGGACTACCCAAGCCGCCCCTGTGGCCCCAGTAATTCAAAACCAGACACAGATAATCCTTTTTTGGGCTAATAAATTTATTAATCAGGCTTAATAAAGTTTTACAAAAGCCTTTTGACCTACACCTTTGTGAACATCTTTCATATCAGCTACCCTCAATAGTACAATTGAGGCTATTAGCTATAATTACTCTATCTTCATCAGGCAGTACAACCTGTGCATTTCTAATTTTCTGAAGCTTATTACTTATGTGCAGGTCATATATTAGGTGTATCTACTATTGCATCATTTCATTACTTATGTGCAGGCCATATCTATGATTGTACTATCATAATAATATATGATACATTCTGAAGATACTGTATTCATTTCTGCAGAGGCAACTTGAAAACAGAAGTCATGAGGCAGCAACTAGGGCAGATCAAGGTCACACGTTCAGCTCACATCTGGCACACTCACTCACATTCGCACATTCATGTCATTCAGCAACATTCAATTCAAGGTCATAGGAACCATAATCTCTCAGCCCTAACAATAACCTATTTAATAGAAGGGTGGGTGGGATGGACAAATTTCTTATTCAACTCAACGATCCGTCGACGATGGTGGCCATGTGAGGACTGGACAAGCCTTTGAATCTACTACCGGAAGTTAACTTTGTACATAGCGATGCGCGCTACGAACTGTATCTGTGGTATTCATAATATCAAGCCCGTAGTCAGGGTTTTTTAATTATGCATGTTTCCGGCAACATGGACAATTTAACTATGGGCCTGCCTGTTTACCTCTGTAGTAGTCTGTGCTGACCTCTCAGGCAAAGACTCACATAGACAGGTAGGCGTAGTTAGGGTGTTTGCATCATTTCCGTCAATCATTTAATAACAAGGGTCGTTGAGGCAGCACAAATGACTCTGCAACCAGTTTTCTCCAGTTTATACTGTTCTCCATTGTTCTCTGGGACTTGCCAAACTGTAGGCCTGTCCATTCGCTGATGTTTTCTTCCCATCTCTTCGTTTGTTTACCTTGTTTTCTTCCACCTTTCACTGTGCCTTGCTTGCAAGATGGTTTTGGCCAACCTGATGGCCGGGAAATATAGCCATGCCACAGCACACGTTATAATGAGGGGTTGCGGATGGAATCGGAGAGAATTTAATAAGTTAATAAATTCGTTAGGGAAAGTAGTTTTTACCCTAAATTTATTTTCCATTTTTAACTTGCAAAGTTGTTCACTGTTGAAATCTATTTGTCATGTACCACTTCTGATTTTACTGTAGTTGTATGCTCTTTTGGCATACATTTCCGTGTTCCATTTGACCTGTTTGAAATTTAATTTTTTACTCACATATCTTTAACCACTGTATGACCCCCCCCCCCCCAATGTTTACTTATTATGCTCGGGGATCATTAAACAAACACACAAACAAAAGTATCTAGTGTAATTTGTAGAGCATCTACTAATTGAAAAGCCATTCTGAAATGACCTTAGATATTGCCAGGACGAAAGATTCCAACAATTGAAATGTCTTCTTTTTATTAATGATTAGTAGTGGTATATTTAGATAGAAATATTTGGGGTGGGAAAAACAGGAAGGGGAAAGACAGGGGAGAAGGGAGAATGTAGGCAAAGGTTCAGCTATGGGTGTGAAGCCTCTACTTCACACTACATTTAGACCAGGTCAACCCAGTGGCGTGTGAGCACACACAGGAAGGAGGGGGTGAGGGGGCAGGGAGGAGGGGAGTGGTGGGGGGAAGGGGGTGTTCACACCAGCTGAGCAGTGTTCACACCCAGCATCCGGGCACATTCAGCCTCTCCACCGTCCGGTGTCAGGTGTGCTTAGGAAGCTCGTTAATAATGGCACTACAAAACATGCCGCCTGTCCCTTTCCATTTCTCAGCCCGTTTTCTAAGTCATGCTGTGAGATTAATATATTACCAATTGAGGCAGGAGTATATATCTATGACCGAATGAATTGAGCGTCTATCTCCCATTTTGGTAGATTGTGGGATTCGAACCCATTGGTTTCGAAAAAAATTGATACCAGCCAGGTGTTTGTCATTATTACCATAGGGTGAGGACTGGTTGGATCAATTTCAGGATACAGAGTGGGATATCAGGTCATGGTGCTGGTGGCCTGGTCTCCCAGTGGAGCAGCAATATGAAGTTGCATGAGTGTGCACTTTCACAAGTCGGTACCCATCCTGATATGACCTTAGATATAGCCAGGACGTAAAGCTCCAAGAACCAACCAACCTATATTTATACATCCTGGGATTGACGTTAAACTCACCCGGGTGTGTCAGTGGTGTGTGGTGGGGTTAGGTAGCGTCTGCCTAACTCCCATGAAATGATCCACTTTTTAACGTTGACACCCAACTGGTGAGTGTGGTAAGCGGCATAAAAATAGTGTAGTCATCTGAAGATGAGCCCCACTACCATGCGGTGGTGGCAGACACTACGCTGTACACCGATGCAGTTACACTGAACTGCGCTAGGTGGCGGCAGGCTAGCCACCGGGCAGAGCCCCGACTGGGCTGCCTTCTACTGCGCATGGCTAGCTCACCCCCCACCCACCTATAGAGGTGACATAGGACCTTGTGAGTTAGGGGGCGGCTCAGTTGACTGTTGACGCCACGGAGAGTGGATCGATTTTGGTAATAAACCAGTTGGAAGAGTACTGTACTAAATCTTGGCATTCTTCCATGAGTGTGTGGCAGTGTGGAAGACCGTGGGCCATCACAATAGCAAGTTCTTTGGATTTGAGGGTTTCGGGAGAGGTAGTTGGCAGCAGAGAGGTGGATTGCTTTGCATAGGCACAGATGAAGTCGAACCTTTTGAAAACTTATGATTGCTCAAGTAACTAAGCGGAGCATCAACATGGATTTTAAAAATGACTGGCTACGTAAGCCAGTCAATGCATAGTTCTAGAGTGAACAAAGAACTGGGGCACTCCTTCTCTACCTATACCCCATGAGAAATAAACATGGCTGCACTAATCAACAGTCAAGAGAAATTTGACGATGAACAGTCATGAATATGGGAAGATGGGAAGATGGAAGGAGTTAAGACCGTGCCTGCTTCTCAAGTGGAAGCTAGTGCGATTTGAACCACAGCCGAGTCAAACCCAATGACTTATACAGATTTATACTTGCGGCTAGCTAGCCTGGCCCTGGGCATTAATAGGATGGGACAAGGACTAGTTAGTGCAGTGTCAGGATAATGTGACTGTGGGATATCGGGTTATGGTGCCGGTGGCCTGGTCTCCCAGTGGGGCAACACTCTTATATATATATAAGTCGTCATGAGTGTGCTCTGTCAAAATCACACTACCCATAGATGTTGCTAGGATGTAAAACAACAAATAAAGAAGCAAATACCAATCACTTATGTCCTACTATCGGAAAATGACCGAAACTTGGCATGCATTTAAAGCAGACTGTGACAGTGAAGACGGAAAGAACGGCTACCATCAATAAGAAATGACATGCAATTCAGGTGTAGTGATACATTACTCTCCGGCTGTCAAGTGTCATGTACCTAGGTGGGTGTGGTTACTGTGGAATACAACGGTGATTCTCCAATGTCAGAGACATGAATTAATCTGTAGACAACGCATACATATTGCCGGAATTTAACACATACAAAATTATACATATATGTAATGTATAAACATTATGCAAGTATAAAGGCGCGGAAGGGAGTTATTATTATTACTATTCTATTTGTACCACTATTCCTTGTATCATTTGGTGCAGAGTACCCCCCCGCCTCACCCTCCCCCCCTGACCACTGGCGCCCCCACCGCTAGCTTTACTAACCAGGGACGCTCAACACTGTCAATCGCGTCCAGGAATGTATGCTCTATAATGACATTATGGGACTATAAACAAGGACACTATCCCCACACAGTTCCATTATTTGCGATGGCGAAACCAGTGATGCATGCATTTGCTTCCCCGCCTATTATTTGCAGGCACAAAGCAGGGATGCACATATCTATTCTCTACCTAGCCACAGCGCCACTGGCGAGCGGTCAGACCCGCGTTTTCACGGTCACTTGTGGCCGGATTTAAAATTATATATATGCAATGTTTTTAGAGGTGCCATTAATTTATTAAGATACCACCCTACTAAGCAGATTAAATGGCTTTACTCAGACAAGCGCTGAACAATAAAAGAACTAATTGCTGGCAATTTTCTAATTGCACTTGATTCAGCATGGAATGACAAGCGACAAGCAAGTTCACCTTCCACCCTTCTTTCTGGGTCACCCACACCAGATGGGATGGCCGATTGAGTTGAGCATCCGTCTCTCGTTTTGGTAGATCATGGGATTCCAACCCACATGTTCGAACGCTGGTCGAGTCAAACCAATCACTTAAGGATTGATACTTGTTGCTTCCTATTCAGGCGCTCTGCCTTATTAGGATAGGGCAAGGACTGGTTGGCTCAGTGTCAGGATAATGTGATTTAGTGGGATATCAGGTCGTGGTGCTGGCGGTCTGGTCTCCAAGTGGCACAGCACTATAAACTCCCCATAAGTGTGCACTGTCACAAGTTGGTACCCGTCTTGATATGACCTTAGGCGTTGCCAGGATATAAAACTCCAACAACCTGGTTCAGCTATATCCTGCTACATCCTGATTGGATGCCACGTTGCCTACCCTTTCCACCTTCACCCCAACCCAGCCATCCCTCACTTCCAGGCGAGCTGTCCGCCCAAGTGAATTCTTCATTTTCCACCCACCCACCTACCCATCTATAATTTGCTATTGATGTTGATGCATAATGTGTAGCATTGTATTTGATTTCCGGGGTGGGGGGGGGACGGAACTTCCACCTGCAGCTGCTACTGCTTCCTCCCTCAGGATTCTTGCCTCGACCGAGGCGCCACCTGCCGTCTCCCACCAGAAGCCGCCACCGTACTGCCGCCGTCTTCACCACTCCTCCTCGACCAAGACACACTTAGCTGTTCTTCTGGAGCTTCTTATGTATTTTCATTTGCCTTGGGACTTGTCTCATGTTTCACGTCTCATTAAATTTGCTGTTTACCTGCACAATCACCGCCTTCTTTTTGCTCTTTCGCCGAACCGGGGTTTTAAGGGCAAGCAGGCATTATTGCCTGATTTAGTACAGGTAGATGATGCAGAATACAATTAAATGCAGTGTGTCAAAAGCAAATGAAGGCAACAGCCATACAATGCAATCTCCAACACTTTACCACCATCTATGCGAGTTGTGAAAAAAACTGTCAGCACTTATGACCTGAAGCCCAGCACTTTGGCTAGTATACTGGTATTATTTTCACCGTGAATGTTTTTGGGCCCCCGGTACAGTGTTAAACCATGCCCAATTAATAAATCAAACTCATTCTTTATTTGAGATCATTCAGCATCACCTCAGAATTAGTTGTTGGAGTTTTACGTCCCGGCAATACCTGATGTCATATCAGGATGGGTGCCAACTTCTGACACTACTGGCCCACTGGGAGACAAGGGCGCCAGCACCATGACCTGATATCCCACTCAGTCACATTATGCTGACACTGAGCCAACCTATCTTTGGACTACCCTAATAATGCTTAGCGCCTGGCTATGAAGTACAAGTAGCCAATGTCTAAGTCACTGGTTTGATTCAACCGGGAATGGAACTCCCGACCTTCCGCATGGGAAGTCTGCCACCTACCGATTCGGACACAGCGTCCGGTCATCAGAACAATTAATGCCGAGTGGGAGGATAGGTATTGATGAGTATCAATTTTGTAGCTCATTTGTTTGACTCAGCAAGGGTTCGATCCCACGAGCATGTGAAGGAAGCCAATGGTCTTACGGATTTGGCCATAGTATCCGGTAGCCGGGAAGTAGGCAACCAAGGAGGCAAGTCGGGAACCAATCAAACAGGAAAGCAAGCAAGCAGATAAGCAATGTTGTGGCATTCTCTGTGGCGGAGTGGTTAGAGTGTCTGACTTTTTTCTAGGTCAGACTCCTAATCTGAGGGTCGGCGGTTCGATTCCCCGTGCCCCGAGCTCTGCCAATTTGGATTTCCACTGCTGTGTATAACTTACAGCGTCATCAAAGGCCAGTTGCTCTCATACCATGTCTATGTGGTGTGGGAGGTTAAAAATCCCTTGGGTCGGTAAAAGTGTAGGCTCGGGCTTTCTATCGACCAGCAGTGGAATGAGGAAGACCAGTCATCTATGACTGAAATTTCCCCTGCTTAGACAACTAATGGACCAACAACAACAACAAAAAAAGAAAATACAGATGTATGCCGTAAGCAAGCAGACAAGCAGGCAGACAGGTTCTCAATCAGACAAGTAAACAGACAAGCAGGGATGAAAGATCTCCAAGGTCTCGTGGATTTCCACAATTTTTTTATATTTATCTATTATTGATTGACAACAGTTGGGTAGTTTGAATCCCGTTTTTATATAACCTCAGATGTAGGTAGAACATCAAACCCAAACAAAAACGACCTAGGTATGGGTGATAATACAGTCACAACAAGAACAGTTGAAACCTGAAGTCCAGCATTTTCCTCGCGATACCAAACACTGGAGACAGACGCTCTAACTCATTCCACCATCCATTTGAGTGCAGTGAACCATTACGAGTTGTACCCACCATTTCTCATCCTACCTATTATGTCTCATTGATTGTGGTAGAAGAATCGCTAAGAGCACCTGCTGGCTTCCCGTGCGGGAGGTCGTGGGTTCGAAACCAGGCTGAGCCAAAAGCAATGACTTATCAAATTGATACTTCCACTCTCCACCAACCTAACCCTCCACTCTCCATCCCCCTCCCAACTTCCACTCTCCCGGCACCTAACCTTCCACTCTCCCCGCACCTAACCCTCTACTCTCCCCCCCCCCCACCTAACCCTCCACCCTCCCCCGACCTAACCCTCCACTCTCCTTCCCTCACCAGCACCAATTCCGAATCCTGTGCTCCAATCACAGTCTCAGTCCCGCACTCCCCCTGGGAGCACTCAATTCATCCAGGTCTGTGAAGGGACCGCGCTTCACAGCAGAGTACGCTGCTTGAAGCAATGTCTGTATCGTAGGCCCTGTCCTGGATGTGTCCTGGTTTTGCGTTCACACCCGAGGGATACCTTTCTCTATCTGAACTGACGGGTTAAAGAGGCACATGCAGTACTATAAACCGATAGCTGGCAGCCAGACCAGCAGAAGACCCCATTGACATGTAAGGATGGCAGGTTGCCATTTGACCATGCACTATAAACTGATATCCGGCAGCTAGAACAGTATAAGACCCCATGTGCATATAGGGGTTGAGAGTATTCAATTGACCAAACAGAATAAATTGATAGCCAGCATCTAGAACAGCAGAAGATCCCATGTACATATAGGGTTGGATGGTTTCCATTTGATCAAGCAGAATAAATCGAGAGACGGTAGCTCTAACAGCAGAAGACCCCATTTGCATATAGGGGTGGAAGGTTTCCATTTGACTATGCAGTATCAACCGATGGCCGGCAGCTAGAATAGCTAAGTACCTCATTTGCATATAGGGGTGGAGGCTTTCCATTTGACCAAACAGAATAAATTGATAGCTAGTAGCTAGAACAGCAGAAGACCCCATTTGAACATAGGGGTGGATGGTTGCCACTTGAACATACAGTATAAACCGAAAGCTGGCAGTTAGAACAGCAGAAGATCCCATTTGCAACTAGGGGTGGAGGGTTGGCACTTAACCATACAGGATAAACCAATTGCCCTCAGCTATCCCAGCAGAATACCCTATTTGCATAGCAGATATGGAGGGTTTCCACGTGCCCATGCAGTATAAACCGATAGCCAGCAACTAGAACATCAGGCTAGACCAGCAGAAGACCCTATTTGTCTATATGGGTGGAGGTTTGCCACTTAACCGTACAGAATAAACCAATAACCAGCAGCTACAACAGCAGATGAAACCATTTGCATATAGCGATGCAGGGTTGCCACTTGCCCATACATCACAAACTGACTGGCTGCTGATGGCAATATCACAATTCATATACATATATTGTACATAACTGTATTGCCACTTGACCAGACAACATTAACTATCTGGCTGCTGATGAGAATTTCAGACTACATACAGTATAATCCCGTTAAACCAAACTTGAAGGGACCCTAGAAATTTGTTTATATTAACCAATCAGTGGGTTAACTGAGCTTTAGCTTCAACTTTGACTCAGCTTTGGCAAAAATGTGGGGCCATTATGAATGTAATATACAATATATCTGGACACTTTGATTATTGTTTTTGATGTATATACAGTATAACCCCGTTAAACCAAGCTCGGCTAAACCAAACGATCGGTTAATCCAAACCTTTTTTCAGCGGCCTGGCAAAATACTTCCATTTGTCATATAAAAATGTTGGTGGGGTCTCAGATGACCTTATAACCACATGAAAGTTTGGTTTAACATACCGGAAGTGGCCTGGAGCCCGCCAATTTTATTTGGATTAACCGATAATTTGGATTAACTGACGTTGGTTTAACCAACCTTTTTATATGATAAATCGTAGTATTTTTCCAGGCCACCGAAAAAGGTTTGAATTAACCGATCGTTTGGTTTATCCAAGCTTGGTTTAATGGGGTTGTACTGTAAATGTTGTATTGTACATAACTGTATTATCACATAGCTGAGAGACCAGAGCCACGGTGCTGACACAAGACTTTATTCAATGAATAAACTATATAATTAAACAAAAACAAAAAGAAATAAAAAATAGCTGACACCTAGAAGGGTGGAAATGGGAATTGTCGCTATTTATAATGCCTCCAGGACACATCGCACACTATCAGGACTGTGTACAGTACACAATAGCTGTATTTGATAGAGATTACACTGCAGTGGTAAAGGATTTATACAAATGTTCCCTGGATGCATGCGACAGGGGTGGAAGGTAACTGGCAGAATGGGCACATCCAGGCACTAACCAAGTGGAACAGTCCATTTGTATATATATGGGGTGAATGGTTTTCAGTGGACACTTCTGAAAGCCCCCTTTCAATGTTCATAAACATTGTCTATGCGCGCACATCTTGGCTGCAGAACGAGTGTACACTGCCATTGAGTTTGCCGGTATGCACAGTGCAAAACGTCTATTTTATTCAAAATTAATAGAAATCCAGAAGCCTAACCTAATAAATTTAATATAACCTGTTCCTGGAATATGTTTTCTATATGTGTTCCAAGTGGTTTGTTTCTAGGTGGCGTGGTTTTAGAGATATTTAACTTTTTCTGTATGAAGATTGCTCACAGCCATTGACAATGCATTGAGTTTGCCGGTACACGCAGTGCAAAACGTCAATTTTATTCAAAATTAATAGAAATACAGAACCCTAACCTTATAAATTTAATATAATCTGTTCATTGAATATGTTTTCTATATGTGTTCCAAGTGGTTTGTTTCTAGGTGGTGTGGTTTTAGAGATATTTACCTTTTTCTGTATGAAGATTGTTCATAGCCATTGAGTTTGCAGTGTAAAAGTGTGTCGTCCTGCAGCCAAGTGGCACACACACTGACCTAGATACCTATGCTGACATCATATGAAATAGGTGTAGCAGAAAAGACGAATTGTTGATATAAAGGTATAAAACTGGCAGATCGTGAGAGTTACAGGGGCTGAATCAGTCAGGCGGAACCGGTACAATGGGGAGCCAGCAGTGAATTATTTCTGAAATTTTGGTAACGGGATATGAACAGTACATTTATGTGTAGGGAATTTATGTCTTTGCAATCGCCAGCCGACAGCCCCAAGCTCTCATATCCCAGCTCCCAGCCTCTGACCCCCGGTCCCCAGCCCTCAGCTCCCAGCCCCAGGCCCCAGCCCCCACCTCCCCAATCTTCAGCCCCCAACCCCCAACCCCCAGTACAAACACCTAGACCCAACTCCAGATACACAATACCCTCCTCGCTCCCTCCCACCAGCCCACACGCATGTCATGTCATGCAATGCCATACGATGCCGTCACTACAACCCTTCCACTCCATTCCTCTGCATTTCCGCTGGGTGGTATATTATTTGTTATGTTCGAGTGTTTGTATCTGTCTGACAAACACTGTGGCCACAGGACAAGGCGAGCCGAAATTACTTTTGGAATGGACACAGGGTATATGAGATTGGAGGTGTGGGGGGGGGGGGGGGGAGGAAGCAACGATATGCTGGTGGGTAATGTGGTGGAAATGGGCGCTATTGTAGTGAGGGTGGGGTGGGATGGGAAGGGGTGCTATACTAGTGAGGGTGGTAGTGGCACTATACTAGTGAGGAGTGCTATACTACTGAGGGTAGGGTGGGAAGGGGTGCTATACTACTTGTAATGTATTGATCTCGGGTCAAAGGTCAGACCGGGTCACGATGAGTGACGTCACCAGGTATGGTTCCAATAAACAGTTACGTTACAGAATCCATTGTGTCAATACGTCATTACATGGTGTCAGATATTAAGGTCGAATCATGGCGCTTCACGGGCTGAAACCGCCAGGATATCTGAACTTGGACGAGAAAATGGCGATCAATTGGAGGTGCTGGTTACAGGCGTACGAGATATATGCTGTAGCTGCTGGAGTATCGACAAAAACAGAACATATTCAGTGCTGCGTATTTCTGCACGTCGCGGGGGTGGAAGCCCAAAAGGTTTATCGGACGTTCACACTGGAAGGCACAGACAAAGACAAGATAGGACCATTGGTAGACGCGTTTGCACGTTATTGCGAAGGTAAAACGAATTTGACAGTCATTCGTTACGAGTTCAACTCGTTTAATCAGGGGGAACAGAGCATGGATTCGTTTATCAGAGAACTTAAACACCGAGTGCAGCATTGCTGCTATGAACAATTGGAATCTTCGTTGCTATGTGACAGAATTGTATGCGGTATAACAGATGATGTGGTACGGAACAAGTTGTTACAAATGCCCGATCTGAAGCTGGATAGCTTTCAACTGGGCCTCAACCATTGCGTCCGATCAAGTTCCCCCCCCCCGGCCCAGGTTCATCCCCGACTCCATACCATGGACCGCCCCCAACCCAACCAACCACACCGCTCCGCACTCCCGCCCCCCACCCCCCGGTCCCCCTCCGCCATACCCAGCGCTACTACACCCGAATCTCCCCGCATCTCCTATCCCCCCAGCATGCCCCCCCCCCCCCCCCCCCCCCCCCCCCCCCCCCCCCCCCCCCCCCCCCCCCCCCCCCCCCCCCACCCCCCCCGCCGCCCCCACACGCCCGCACGCCCCCCCTCGTTCCTTGGATCTTCGGCCGTTCAGCTGGTCGATATCAACAACAAACAAGCGAGTCGACGAGACGCGCTGCCTCACACAAGCCCCCCCCCCACTCCCCCGCCCGCCCGCACCCTCTGCAACCCCGTCGCTCGCGGCTTCATACACATGCAACAGGAACATGTCCAGCGAGAGGAAAAGAGTGTTTAGGGTGTCGAAAGATTGGACATTTCGTAAAAATGTGCCGATTACAACAAGCTCCAGGTAGGAATGCAGCTGTCTACGAGATTGATGTCACCGAGGACGACATCGCGCACCAAGAACAGAACATTCACAATAATGATGTAACTGGCGATTTATTTGTAGGGACTTTGTGTACTAGTGACAAGGACAACAAAGACTTATGGTACACTGTATTTTGTGTGGATGGCCTAGATATCCGCTTTAAGTTGGATACTGGCTCAGAAGCTAATATTTTACCACTAGACATGTACCATAAAATGAGTAAAGCGTGTATGATTCCATCAGTCTGCCAGTTAGTGACGTATGGTGGGCATAAAATTCGCCCACATGGGGAGGTGTCCCTTAATGTCGAGGGTCACTGCGTCAAATTTCAAGTTACGGACGCCGGGTGCGCAATTCTGGGAAAACAATCCTTTGTCCAATTAGGCTTGTTGGCGCGCTTGGATGTCTTGGACGCCGTAGAGAGTGATGCGATAGCACATCGACTGGTAAGACAATACTCAACAGTTTTTCAGGGTCTAGGCCTCATCAAAGTTAATGCTAAGATTTACGTTGATAAGAACATATGCCCTGTAATCGACCCTCCACGTCGAGTGCCACTAGCAATTGTCGACGATGTCAAAAAGGAACTAAAAAGAATGTTAGACCTAGGGGTTATCATAAAACAGGACGAGCCTACCCCTTGGGTAAGTTCTGTGACAATAGTCCGGAAACCAGGGAAATTACGCATATGCATAGATCCTACAAGATTAAATAATGCCATTCTACGAGGCCCATACCCTGTAAAGACTGTCGAAGAGGTGGTAGCGACATTGCACGGTGCCAAATATTTTTCGGTGCTAGACGCAAATAGCGGATACTGGCAGATCGAGCTCGACACTGCTAGTTCAAAATTATGCACATTCAACACCCCGTGGGGCAGGTTCAGGTTTACTCGACTCCCGTTCGGCATCAAAACAGCGGGAGATATATTCATACAGGAAATGAATATGATTCTAATGGCTCTCCCAGGCGTACAGGTTATCACAGATGATATCTTGGTACATGGGTCGACAATTGATGAGCATAACTCACGTTTAGAAGCTGTTTTGAAGCGAGCTGTTCAAGTAAACCTGAAACTGAACCCGAAGAAGTCGAAGATATGTAAAACAAATGTAAATTATGTCGGACATGTTATCACGTCAGAAGGTATCCAGCCCAATGCTGACAGGATACAAGCAATCGTCGACATGCCCAGCCCGACAGACAAACCCGCGTTACAACGTTTCTTAGGGATGATGGGTTATGTACACAAATTTATCCCCAACCTGGCGCATATAACTAAACCGTTGAGACAAGTATTGAAAAAAGATATAGCTTGGCATTGGGAGTCAGAACAAGCATTAGCGTTCGAACATTTGAAATATTTGTTAACAACCGCCCCAGTGTTGAGATTTTTCAGTAGCAGGGAACGTATTGTTCTGCAGGTAGACGCGTCCAAATTTGGATTGGGTGCCACCTTGTTCCAGGATAAATTACCAGTAGCTATGGCATCCAAAGCACTAAATGAAACCCAAATCAATTATGCGGTCATAGAAAAAGAATTATTAGCCATTTGTTTCGGGTGCAATAAATTTCACGATTATATTTATGGAAACGAAATCACAGTAATCACAGATCATAAACCTTTAGTGGCCATAATGTTGAAACCGGTGCATTCCCTCTCGGCAAGAATGCAACGAATGCGTATGAGATTGCAGAATTACAATATTGAGGTACAATATTTAAGAGGTACTGAATTATTCTTTGCAGATACCCTATCGAGAGCCCACACTACAAGTGTGACCCCTGACGACCTATACGATCGGAACATGTCAATAGCTTCCATTAGGATTGATCCAGACATGGTCCAGGCCGTTAAACAGGAGACAGTGTTGGATCCAACACTACAAAAAATTGTTAACTTGTCAATACATGGTTGGCCTAATGAGGGGAAATCCCTCGACCCGGATGTTCAAATGTTTTTTAGATTTAAGGATGAGATCACCATTTCTGAAGGGATACTGTTAAGAGGTTCACAAATAATTATCCCTAAGTCGATGCGGACAGACATGTTAAAAAAGTTGCATGAAGCTCATTTAGGTGTTATAAAAAGCAAACAGTTAGCGAGGGACACGGTGTTCTGGCCAGGACTGATGGGCGCATTAGAAGAGACGGTATCCCGATGTAATATCTGCCAAGAGTGTCGCAATATGCCAGGTAAAGAACCATTAATCGGCCATGAAATACCCGATATACCGTATAATAAAGTTGGAGTTGACTTGTTTCATGTTGGGGATAAGGATTACATAGTAGTTGTAGACTATTACTCAAAATTCCCCGAAATTGTTGAGTTATTAAAAACTACCAGTAAGGCTGTTATTAATGTTATGAAGCAGATATTTAGTAGACATGGCATACCACGATATGTAGTGTCGGACAACGGTCCTCAATTTTCGAGCAGGGAATTTCGTGAATTTGCCATGTACTATGGGTTTGAACGAGTCTTCACTAATCCAATGCACCCACAAAGTAATGGACAGGCTGAACGTTCGGTCCAAACTTTCAAAAACATGATAAAAAAATGTAATAAAGATAAGACTGATGTGAACATAGCCATGCTCAACTACAGAAACACCCCTTTGGAAGGCGTCAATGCATCACCAGCTCAGATGCTCATGTCGAGACGTTTAAGATCACGATTACCAGTATTGAATGACCGACTAAAATCCACAATAAAACCGTCCATGTCAAGACAATTAGAACGTAGGCAACTGATCCAAAAACAATATTTTGACAACCACGCAGGCAGAGAACATTCATCTTTACAAGTGGGAGACAAAATTAGATATAGAAATTATAATAATGAGTGGGAGCTGGGTCACATAACAGATACAGGTGGCACAAGAAGAAGAGATTACACAATACGTAATAACAAAGATAATCTTATAAGAAGAAACAGAAAATTCATTTTCAAATGTCCTCATCAAATTGTAAATGATAAAATAGCAGAAAAGATCCTGTCACCCACGACAAACTCACCTTACACCACAAGATACGGTAGAGTTAGTAAGCCTCCGAAACGTTTAACATGAATGCCACATAAGATTACGTACAGTAGGTCAAACAAGGAAGGGTCACGTTCATAAATATATATATATAAAAAGAGACAATTACGCAAACAGGCACACGATGACGTCACGCGGCGCCGAGAGGTCATACAAAGAACGTAAACAATAAAAGGCAGTAAGAATAGGCGTTCGTTAACAGCGCTCATGCACGGATGTTCATCAGGACGGACGTCTAATCGAAAAAATAAAACAATCTTCTTAAGTAAGTATAGATAATAAGCAAACAACAATGTTGAGATGATATCGTAATACATATCTACGACAGGTAAATAGGAAGAGTATTACACTGTTCCGACGGATCGATAGATTGACGTAATCAGGAAGTAACGTAATATCACATGATGGAATATAACATTTCACATGGGGCATATCACATGATTGTTTAATTGTTGTTGTGAATATAAATGGTAGGTATGGAATAGATACGATATGATGTAAAGGCTGGAGTGCATAATATGCTTTTGATTGTATAAAGAGAAAGAATATGGAAATAGTGAATTAAGCATAGCAGATTAAGTAGTTAAGTTTGCATTGTCATTTTACTTATATTGAAGGGAAGATGTAATGTATTGATCTCGGGTCAAAGGTCAGACCGGGTCACGATGAGTGACGTCACCAGGTATGGTTCCAATAAACAGTTACGTTACAGAATCCATTGTGTCAATACGTCTTAATAAAAGGCCTGGTGTCATTATCTATATTGTGTTGGCCTCATATTAGGCCAATTTTTTTTTTTTTATCGGTGAGATCGCAGACTTTCCGTGCGGAAGTATTGGGATCGAATCCAGCTGAGTCAAACCAATGACATACAGATTGTTTACTGTCACTATGTAACCTCGACTTTCGGGATTAATAGGAAGGGCAATGTTGGTTTCCTTAATATCACATTATGTGACTGAGTTAGGATATCGGCCAATGGAGTGGTATCCTGAGTGGAGCGGCACTGTATGTCTCCATGGGTTTTTGCGAAACTGTCACAAAAGTCCTGAAATATCATGATGCGCGAGAAAAGGAAGAAAGCAAGGCGGGGGTGGAAGTAAGGCGTTTATTTACGCCTCAAACAATCAGAGCATACAGAGAAATGCGAGAGGCTCACGAGGAGCAACAGTATAAAGAAGCTCATAAGGAGCAGTGTAAAGTAATCAGAATAAATGGAATAAAGTAGAAATGGCTCATGAGGAGCAATGTACAGGTGACTGAGTTTATAGTTGAGTGTCAGTAGCTGAAGGAGGGGGTTTGCGAGGAGACCTCCCCAAAAAAGGCGTGGGGGCTCGCGGCGCGCCCGAGCGAAGGGGGTTCGACAGGGAGCGGCCGGCCAAAAAAGAGGGAGGCCCGCTCCTTGGCGAGGTCGGTGAGGGAGGTCCGAGAGGGCGAGCAGGGGTCGGGGCTGTCTGATGTCGGCAGAGGTTCCTTGTGAGGCAGGGCTGGGCTGTGTGTCTGAGGGCGATTGGAGGTCCGAGGTGATGATCCCCGGTCCTGGCGAGTGGGCGGCGGTGCGATCACTTAGTCTGGCGGTTACAGGGGTCTGGAGGCGCTGGATGGCCTCCAGATGGCCGTCGTGTCGGCGCCCGATGATGCGGTCCGAGGGCGCCGAGGGGTTTGACGCCTGGGCGAGGAGGCTTGAAGCGCCGTGGGGAGTTGAGGAGGGTCCCGGCGTGGCCAGGGGGGCGGTCGGGAGCCCTTTGCCGGTTGGTCCTGGCATGCACGAGGTGTGGTCGAGGGCGCCGAGAGGGGACGCCTGGGTCGAGGAGGCTGAGCGGCCCCGCGGGAGAGCTTGAGGAGGGTCCGGCGTGCCAGGGCGAGTCGTCCGGGAGCCCTTGCCGTGTCCTGGCATGTTGTTTCAGTTGAGGAGTTTGTTTTGCAGCGGTCCGGGAGGAGTCCGGCGAGTGTGTGGCAGAGGGGGGGGCAGTGTCGCTGGGTCGAGGTGGCGTCTGGGGTCGAGGGTTGATGGGCAGCTGGCGCTGGGCGGCGGTGGGAAAGCCCTTACGGGGGGGGGCGGGGGGGGGGGGGGGGGGGTGGGGGGGGGGGGCGCTGGGGCCCGAGTGAGAGGTGGGTGCGATGAGGTCGGCCAGGTGCGAGGTGGTGGTCAGGCCGCGCCTGGGCAAGCTGGTGGTGCTGTGGTGAGTGGTTGTCAGGGGGGCTGGACGGGGTGCGTGTGGCGGCGTTGTCAGGGAGGTGGGCCGGTAGGGGCCTCCGGGCGGGCAGCAGGCGCCGGCTTCCTACAATCCGGCGAGGTGGTCAGGAGGTAGGATCCGGTTTCCCAGCGACGGTGTGCCCGAAGGTGATGGGATTGGCGAGGCGCCTCCCGGCGTGCCCGAGGGGAGGGGCGGCGGGCGCGGCGGTCGTCCGGTGTCCCTTCCGCGGTGCTGAGGCGGCGGGGGGAGGGCGCGCCCCCGCGGGGGCGTGTGCCTGAGGTGCTGGGATGGGCGGTTGTGGCGTACGCGTCCCCACCTCGGTGTGGGCGGTGGGTCCTCGGGCACGGCGGTGAGGGCTGCCGCGTGGGGAGGGGTCGGGGTCCCCCGACTCCAGGTGCGGTTCCGGTGTAGCTTGAGGGCGGCGGGGGAGGGCGCGCCCCCACGGGGGGCGTGTGCCCGAGTGCTGTGATGGGCGGTGTGGCGTACGCCGTTTCCGCAGCTGGGGTGGGTGGTTGGCTCCCCTGGACGCGGCGGTGTCAAGACGGGCTTGCCGCGCGGGGGTAGGGAGAGGGTGGGGTCCCTCCGATCCAGGGCGTCATAGGGCGATTGATAAGGGGCTAGTCTGGCGGTACAGGGTTGAGACGCCTGGATGGCTCCATGATGGCGTCGTGTCGTCGCCCGAGGTTCGGTCCGAGGGCAGCCGAGGGGGACGCCTGGGTCCGAGGAGGGTGAAGCGCCCCGCGGAGATCTTGAGGAGGGTAACCGGCGTGGCCGGGGCGGTCTCGGGAGCCTTGCCTTGTCCTGCATGCTTGGGGCGGGCTGAGGAGTTTGCAGCGGTCCGGCGGTGGAGGTCCGCGAGGTGAGGTCCAAAGGAAAAAGGGGAGAAGAGCTGGAGAGGGTGGCAGTGGGAGGGCGAGTGCCTGGGGAGGCCGGCGGGCGACCTTATAAGGGGAAGGGTCGGTCGACAGCGGGTGAGGTGTGAATGCTGCGGCCCGGGGAGAGGGCGAGAGGTTGGCGAGCAGATGGGGTCGGGTGAGGCTGCGAATGTGCGCGGCAGGGGGGCGGGGGGGGAGGCGGCGCGCGGCGGCGTCGGCCGAGGTGCGGAAGGCAGCAGCGACAGCTCGGGGCGGGGGAGGGTCTCTTTCCTCTTCCTCGCATCAAACGTTATGCTACGCATTACGACAAAGTGCTAATTTGTCACTGAGCGAACCTTTAGCATGCTTGATGGGTATTAGATAACGTGAATCATGCACCGTTATTAAAAGCACACACCTGACGATTGTTTTTTTTTTATGATGAATTGATTTACCCTGCTCAAAAGGATAAGTGTGATAACACTTGTTTTCACCGTCTGGGCAGCACTAGTCCACATTTATTCAAATCTTTTGAATTTCGTTTTTTAATAATAAATTGGTTTTCTTGTTTCTTTCTTATGTGCGTTATAGCTGTTTGTTGATTGCAAACTGTCGCATTCCTGCTTTACTTATTCTTCATATATTAACGGCATCTGTTTTTTCTATTTACATGGTTTGTTAGTAGTTTCTGGAAACATGCTATGTTTTCTGTATAGTGTCTCTGTAGGGAGAGAGTAGGTTGTTGGCACTGTGAGTATGTTATACTTATAGCACTCATCTTAGGGTGGGCGGCTGGAATGACAAATAATTAACTTTCTTTGACATCTAGCCAGCCAGGAAATTAACAATCATCATGCAAAGTGACGAATAGGCTTCTACTAGGTGGTAGGCCCTACTTTGTATCATGACCACATCTGTGAATGACCTACACTGTCAATAACATGTCCTAATATATGGATATGATGAAGATTGAGTCAAATGACATATATGTAGAATATAATTTATTATATATATATATAAGTAGGCGGAGTTTCCCCCTTCTCTCTTTAATTAATTATTTATTATTAATGTCTTATTTATTCTTCACTGTACATTCACCCCGGGCCACTCTTTTGCCCCGGGACTGCCAATTCATTGCCGCTTGGCTCATTCCCGCTTTGACTTCACTCGCAGCACCATTTATTTTTAGCTTTAGGTAGGGCTGTTATTTTGCCCGGCCAAGGGACCTTCAAGCAAAAATAAAAGAAGGTTCCCCACCACTACTCATTGTTCACTCTCTCTTTCCTTTACCATAGCCTACTTTGCATCCAAACAAATGTGGTGTCTGTGTTGGTTCTTTTTGGCTATCCTTCGATTCTGCCCTCCTCCCAAAAAAAAGATTTATTTTTGTTGTTCAAGTGTTTTTATTCCTCTGAATAAAATTTGTCAGTGCTAATGCACTGGTCTTCCAGCCCTAATGGCAATTGCCCCTACACAGTAAACACATCTACAACAATATAAATAGATAATTACAGGGAAATAAGCAAAACATCAGTACATTAATGACAGGTAAAGAACAAGATAAGAGAAAAAAGAAACATATGCAGGGAGGTAACTATGTTAGACTTAGTATGGTAAGCATTAGTAGGAGGTGGGGCATAACTGATTATCTTTCTAATGGTGACATACTCGTTGAAAGGGTTTCACTTTTTCAAATTAAGATACTGCTTAAAGTTTCTGTTGTGTGTTTTTATCATGAGTTTTTTCTTATACGAAATCATGTATGCATGCTATTGGAAGATCACAATTAGAATGGGGAATTTGATCTCGAACCCAGTACGTTGGAATTGATCTAACCAGAATGACTAGATTCTGAGTACCCCCATGGCTATTAGTCGTAGTTCTGTGAAGGGAAAGGTGGACTAACATACTAACAATTAAGAACAAGTAAAGTTGTTTTGGTCATGTTACAGCCTCTTTAAGTGGCTGCAAAGCAAAGCAAATGGCAAATGGCCAGGTATATTGAATAATTGTTTTCACATCTCTATTGCTTAAAGCTACATACTCTGATGAGCATACAATTTTCAAAACCAAAACAATTATATAGATTTGATTCTACATATCTAACTTAGATATTGATGCACTTGTTGTCATATATGTTGCCACATAGAAGGGCAAACTGAGGCAATTTAATAGAACCTGTTACTGCTGAAGCCTACGGTGTTACAGTTTTGACTTGCCTGCCAAAACTACTTTGACATGTTTGGACTTCAAATATCTCTGAAGTTAGTCATATAAAAATAAAGTTACTTCAAACTAAAGTCAGCTTCATATATTTATCTCATCAAAATTACAGGAACTCAAAACCATCAGATTATGCAACTTTAAACGTATTGCGCTTAAAGCTGCATAGTCCAATAAAATATCAATTTTTCAAAACCAACCAATGATCTAGATTCGATTTTACATATCTAATGGCCCTGTCACACTACGACGTGACTACGTCAGCGTAACCACAACGTGAAAATAATGATATCACGTCGAAGTTATCGGCGTAATATGCAAATTGTGGACGTGAATGCAACGTAGTTGACGTGAGCGTAACGTGAAAGTAACGTGGGTGTACGTCGTGACGTTAGCTGTAACGTGACAACGTTAGAGGGGAGGGGTAAATGGCGACGTGACCGGGCGTTAGTGTAACGTGAGCGTAACGTCGCCGCAACGGGTGTGACGTGAACGTAACGTGACCGTAACTTGACCGTAACGTGACCGTAACGTGACCGTAACGTGACCGTAACGTGACCGTAACGTGACCGTAACGTGACCGTAACCGTGACCGTAACGTGACCGTAACGTGACCGTAACGTGACCGTAACGTGACCGTAACGTGCAAAACGCTGCCCACACGTTGCTCCCACCCGGGCCGTCGGTCTGACGTGACATAACGTGACTCTAACGTCATTTACGCTGCTATAACGATCGCGGAACGTCAACCTAACGTCATTGTCACGTCATCCCAACGTAACGGCTTCACGTTGAGATACGTTGAAAGTTTTGAACAGGTTCAAAACCTCGACGCGCGCCGACGTAACACGACGTAACATGACGTAGCTCGACGTCACTCTAACGTCATTATGACGTCATCATAACGTGACCCAACGTACGGCAACGTAATGACGAAAAATCATCACGTTAGGCTCACGTTGGCTCGTTACGTCGTAGTGTGACAGGGGTATTACTTAGATACTGATGCACTTATTAAGCATTTGTTTCTGCGTATAAGGCAATACTGAGTCAATCTAACAGAACCTGTTACTGCAGAAGTATATGGTGTCATGTTTGCACTCAAAATATCTCAAAAGTTTACCATTTAAAATTTAAATAACTTTGAACTAATGTAAAGTAAATACTAGTGATCGATCTAATATATTTATCTCAGAAAAATTCAGAAATTCAAAACCATCGGACTATGCAACTTTAATCTGTGGTTGAATACCAAGTAAAATAGTGGCCCACAGTAAGTAGTACCAGTCTTCAACATTTAGGCCAATACTGTCATGGCATAGCAGGTGTTCTGTCATCGGAGGGACAATCAAATTTAACAAATGTAACAAATTGTTCGCAGATGGCAGGCCTTCGCTAATCACTGAAGACAGGTGCATAATACAGCATTTGTATAAAAGTATACTTTTGTGTACACATAATTTAGCTAAATTTGCATTGTTATATTATGTTTTTGGGGTGTGTTTTTTTGTAGATTAGTTGATTATCTAAGGGAAATTTCAATCGTGCACGATTGGTCTTCCTCATTCCACTGCTCCTTGCCCTATCCTAATAATGCTGAGTGCCAGGGTAGGAAACGACAAGTATCAAATTGTATGTCATTGCTTTGACTCGACCAGAGTTTAAACCCACAATCTACCAGAATGGGAGACAAACGCTCAACTAATTTGGCCCTCCCGTCTGGTTGATAATTGTAATCTACTTTAGATTAGGTCAAAATAACTTTGATTTTAAAAGGTTAACTTTATAGATCTGTGAAGTGAAAAATCTGATAATTAATGTTGGTGTTCATAGCAAATAATTGGGCATCAATTGCTTCAGCAATGACCTTTTATATTAAATTTGCTTAGTATTCCTTCTATGCAACAATTAATACTGAATATGTGCATGAAGATCTAAGTAGGCTATTTAGTATCAAATCTAGGTAAGTGTTTTGGTTTCGAAAATGTGTTTCTTTGTGTGCAGCATTAAATGATATTGTGATAGGCCATGTCGTAGGAGTATGATCGGTTCCTCCCTGGTCTATAAATGAAGCAACGCGAAGAGAAGACAAGGAGAGAAACATGTTTCACAGCTTAATTGTCACTCCGCCTACCGTGGCATCACAGACCCACCCTCTGACCAGCCAGATCGCAGGTGTCCTCTTATGGTGGGAGGTGGCCACTAGCCAGTTGCAGAAGGGGGGAGGTCCACCCAGGAACCGCCTCTGGTTAGCCTTCTGCTGCCTGTCCCCTAGATAAAAGATTCACCCTGTACTTGTAGTACACAGGTGAACAACAACATTGTGTAAACGCGGGCGAAAATAGCTTTAGTATGGGACAGGAAATAGAAACTGTGGTTCCAGGATCAAATAGCTACATATATTGGCACAGATTTGGTGAAATGGGAGAGAATGCAAAAAGACAAGATGGCGGCCATAGAACGTCCTTGATTTCACTTTTAAATCTTATTAAACTAGATGTTTTATTATATTTTTCAACTCAAAGGTAGCGGGTAAATATAAAAACATATATAAAGAATATATTTTGCTTCTTAAATTAAGACATTATTCAATCAATTTATTTCCCCAGCATGTCGAAATTCTTCGCCAGCTTTTCTAATGGGTTGGTTTTCACCCCTGTACTATCAGTACGGGGTGAATCTTTTATCTACCTGTCACCTAGATAAAAGATTCACCCGGTACTTGTAGTACATGGGTGAAGACCAGCCTTATATTAAAAACAGTCGAAAAACTGGGCTAATGAAACGAGTCTTTATCAGAGCCTAACTTCACAATCTAAGAAGCAACATTTATTCTTTGTATATGTCTTCATGTTTACCCACTACTTTTGAGTTGGAAAATATAATAAAACATATACTTTAATGCAATTTAAAAGTGAAATCGATGGCGTTCTCTGGCCGCCATCTTGTTTTGCTTTTTTGCATTCTCTCCCATTTCACCAACTCTGTGCTGACACTGGTGCCAGGCATTCTACTTCTTGTTCCATACTAAAGCTATTTTCACCCGTATTTAGACTACGTTGTCTTTCACCCCTCTACTGGAAGTACGGGGTGAATCTTTTATCTACCTGTCACCATGCACGTACAGCAAGGGTCTGTGTAGTCACTGCTGCCATCGCGCACAATTTGACTGAGCTTATTCGCGGTTTCCCCAGAAGAGTCCTGGAGCTGCTGACGAGGTGAAGGATAGCCCGTCACCCCATCGCCTTCTAACGCGACTTTCTCTGAGCCTACTGCAGTGTTTGAGTGCCTTTAATTTATAAACCAGAACTGAGAGTATTACTGAATGTCTACCGCCAACGTTATAAAGCTCCTCCCCCCACCACCCCACCATCCAGACTCCTACCCTCCACCACAATTACAAGCACCTCCATTTCCATCATGTGCAGCATGTTTTCAGGCTGAAGTTAAATCCTTCCATTAATATAAACCCTATTACACACCTAGATTTTTTTTAAACAAAGTTATACACATTTTAAATGACAACTTTTTAAAAGAAAGAAAGATGGATTTAAACTAAATAATAATTCAAAGAAATGTGCTTTGTGTGAGCATTCTCGCGTGTCTTTGATATGCAAATAACGGTTCAGAATGGGAGTTCATTGTTCTTGATTTAATTGCAGGTGACTACTGTTTCTTCTATAAAATAAAAAGAAGGAAATCTAGCACATTAAATAAAACAATATAAAAAAAGCATGCCCCTCATTGACAAATGCGGATGGTGGTTCCTTGAAGGCGCTTTACGCATGAGGCTTGAGTCGTAGCGGGAAAACACCTTAAGGTAAGGCTGGATTTAATCCGCCTCTGTGGAACGGCCGGGTAACATGCAACCGACCGGCGTAGTTAACGTGGATCAGGGGATCGTTGGGGCTCGTCATGGGCAGGGGTGTGTAGGGGTGGGGGGATAGAGGGGGTGTAGGAGAGGGAGGTGAGGAAGGGAAGGGGGAGTAGGGGATCTGAGAGGGGCAATGGGATGGCAGTGGATGTCGGGTGAGGGTGGAGGGGTGGACGGTGGAGGAGAGGAAGGTGAGGAAGGGAAGGGGGAGTAGGGGGTCTGAGAAGGGCAATGGGATGGCCAGGGGGTTTGGCGGGGTGGAGGGGGAGGTAAGGAAGGGAAGGGGAAATGGGGGGTATGAGAGGAGCAATGGGAAGTGGGGGAGAGGGGATGAGGGAAGAAAGGGAGAAGGGTCTGGGGATAAGGGAAGGTGGGAGAAATAAAGAGCGAGAAGAGGCGGGAGTGGGGAAAGGAAGGCAGTTGGGGAAGGGAAGGAGGTGATGGGATACGGGAGGGGAGGGTGGGAGAAGGGAGAGGGGTTGTTTGTTTGTTGTTGTTTTACGTCCTAGCAACATATAAGGTCATATCAGGATGGGTACTGACTTGTGACAGTGTGCACTCAGGGCGACTTTATAGTGGTGCCCCACTGGGAAAACAGGCCACCAGCATGATGACCTGATATCCCACTCAGTCACATTATCCTGACACTGAGCCAACCAGTCCTTGCCTTATCCTAATAATGCTGAGTGCCAGGCTAGGAACTGACAAGTATCAATTTTTAAGTCATGGTTTGACTCGACCAGGATTCGAACCCACGAACTCGTGGGTTCTGATCTCCAGATCTCCCAAAACAGGAGACGGACGCTCTACTCATTCGGCCATCTGATCTGGTCAGAAGGGAGAGGGAGGAGTGGCAGGGGGAAGGGGGAGGAGGAGCAGGAGAGAAGAGGAGGAGGCTCACTGGTGGAGTGAGGAGGACTTGAAGGACCGACCGGAGGGTTGTTGTTGTCGCTGGTGGTGGGGGTGGGGTGGGTGAGGGGGAGAGAGTTAGATGGATGAGGGTATATGGCATGTTGTGAAACAAGGACTAAAGCCGACAACGTATTGTCCGCATGTTCATCCGCATCCGTGTATGTATCCGTATCCGGGTTCATATCAGTATCAACATCCGTATGAATCGCCACTGTACCAGTAGACTATGATGATTATTTTTTTTGCGGTTTACGGATGCGGATGCGGCTATGAAAAGGGCGAGGAGAGCTGACCAGTGTGACCCCGGCTTAAGGACCGGGCGAATGCATGAATGCGGGAATCCATACCGGATTGCGCTTGGACGAAGAGGAATGTGAACAATGATGGGCAGAGGCAGCATTCACCACGCATCTCTGAGCAGATCGAGCAGGCTGGGGGTAGGGGGAGCCAGTGGGGAGAGGCGGGGGTGGAGGCGGGAGAACCAGCGATTGAGGAGGGGGGAGAGGGGGGAGGGAACAAGGATCAGTCATGCTGCTGGATCTCCCAGAATCATGAAGGAGCCGGATGCTGATGGAGAAGACAGCGGAATTCTGGGAACGCTACCTCATCAACTGTTCGCAAACAATGTTCACATTGTGCATGATTCGATGGGAACAGCATGCCTCCTTCCTCCCTTGACGGATGCGCCTTTGACTCGTCTTCAGATGGACAGATGAGTTTATCTGACCAGTCACCTAATTGGCCAGCAGGCTTTCATACCTTCTCAGTGGTTGACTGCAGTTTGCGCATTTTCTCTTTACCTATCGGTGAACTGGTGACACACAAACCTTTCCAACCACCGGCCCTACTATGTTAGTGTGTTTCCGTGTACGGAAGAGCCTGGATACTATTGTGTTTTCGAAATAATACTTGCACTTCCTTGTTTGTCTCGTTCCGAATCATAATATTTTTTCTTTTTTTCCTTTTCTGTGTTGGAATAACATTTGATTTTTCAATGCAATGTTTGTTTCACCACTCTTGTGCTGCTTTTCTTGTGGAGAATAATCTTTTTTGTAGTCAATATTATTTTTTCTCGGGCTATATCAATTATGTCAGGAGGAAATATTTGATTTTTGATTTTGGTGTTTTTATTTTTTATTTTGATGCGTTGGTTAGTGAAATAATGTTTTAATCGCCTTTTGTTTTGAGTGACGGTGTTATTTGATTATTTTCTGATTTGATAATAACTTTCACTCATGTTGAATTCATGGTATGCATTGTGCTGACCACGCTGTGTTTAGAGGCGATGGGACCTGATGCTGAGGCGATGGGACCTGATGCTATGAGGTCTATAATTTGTAATCCGCTTTTGTTTTAAGTGAAGGTGTTATTTGATTATTTTCTGATTTGATAATAACTTTCACTCATGTTGAATTCATCGTATGCATTGTGCTGACCACGCTGTGTTTAGAGGCGACGGGACCTGATGCTGAGGCGATGGGACCTGATGCTATGAGGTCTATAATTTGTAATCCGCTTTTGTTTTAAGTGAAGGTGTTATTTGATTATTTTCTGATTTGATAATAACTTTCACTTGTGTTGAATTCATGGTATACATTGTGCTGTACATGCTGTGTTTAGAGGCGACGGGACCTGATGCTATTAATAGTATGAGGTCTATACTTTGTAATCAGCTTTTGTTTTAGGTGAAGGTGTTATTTGATTATTTTCAGATTTGATCATTTTTACTGGTGTTGAATTCATGGTATACGTTGTACTGTACACGCTGTGTTCAGAGGCGACGGGGCCTGATGCTATTCATAGTATGAGGCGGCCATTGTGAGGGTTCCGACATCATTGGGAGAGGGGAATGCTTGACTTACCATATTGACAGTATTTATGCATTGCGATGGGGATTAGATGATAGGTCCGTTGGTTGTGGGAGTTTTACGTTCTGGCAAAATCTAAGGTCATATCAGGACGGGTATTGACTTCTGACAGTGCACACTCATGTCGACTTTATAGGTCTCCCCCACTGGGAAACCAGGCCACCAGCATCATGACATCATATCCTACTCAGTCACATTATCCTGACACTGAGCCAACCAGTCCTTTCCCTATCCTGATAATGCCGAGCACTTGGCTAGGAAGCGACAAGTATACATGGTTTAGGCATTGGTCTGAGTTGACCAGGGTTCGAACATGTGGTTTCAAAACCAACGATCTACCAAAACGGGAGACGGACACTCAACTCATTCGGCCATCATGTCTGGTTTAGATGATAGAGCGTTGGCTCCCACTCTGGGACAACAGAGGATCCATAACTAGGTTTGGTAGTTGAACATCCGAACTAAAACTATAACCTCTATCCTAGTAATGCCGAGTGCAAGGCTGGATTGCAGTAAGTATCAACTTTGTAAGTCATTGGTTTGACTCGGCTGGGATTAGAACTCCCGACCTTCTACACAGGAAGCCAGCACTGTTACCGATTCGGCCACCACATCTGGTACTGTCATAAGTTGGTGGCCACCCTGAACCTTAGTTATTGCTAGAATATCAAACACCAACAAATAACAAAACCGAGCAGTGAATCCCATGTTGTTCCATAGTATATCCCAACCCCGACCCAGCTTGATTTCGAACCCAGACCTTCCATACACAAAGCCAACGATCTTACCCTATTCGCCCACTACTTCCGGTCCTCCGTCTGTGAGATTCAACAAAGGTTCAACCTCAATGAAGCAATAGATCCAATTTTCTCCTCAAATCCATGTTAAATACTATAAATGTGCCTACATCAAAAGGAGGAAACGAGGCGGAGATGGGATGGACAAGTCTTTATTGCTGTCTGGCTAGCAATTATATGCCTACCGGTTACAAAGTTTGAAATCTTGGCCAACAATGAACATATATGGCGGCCCGACTGCCGAACCCGCCGTTTTGGCGCCACCTAGGGCAGTCCCGGGCTTGCAGGGGAAGGGCATTGATTGGACAATATAGAAAATAATCCATTATTATTAGAACGATAATAATAAGTAACTTTAACTCCGGCATTTACATATGCATAATATATTATACTCCTTATAGAGGAACCCTTATTGTCCTTAAGGAAAGGGCACATGTACTGCAGCAAGACTGCTGTAACATTACCAAGCTCATATAAGGGTGATGGGGACCAGACGGGATGACCGAATGAGTTAGAGCGTCCGTCTCCCGTGTTGGTAGATCGTGGGATCGTGGGTTTGAACCCTGGTCACGTGAAACTTGTCACTTCCTAGCCTGGCGCTCGTCATTATTAGGATAGGGCAAGGGCTGGTCTGCTCAGTGTCAGAATAATGTGACTGAGTGGGATATCACATCATGGTGCTGGCAGCCTGGTCTCCCGGTGGGACGGCACTATAAAGTTGTCATGAGTGTGCACTATCACAAGTCGGTACCAGTCCTGATATGACCATAGATGTTACTAGGACATAAAACAACAACAAACAAGCAAATACAATATAAGGCTGAGAGGTTGGTGCTCTTTCGCTGTCATTGCTAGGGTAAATGGAATACAAGCACCCTCAGCACCACCCTCTGGCCTACCTCAGCAGCCAATCATCATGATATTACCTTGGATGATGGCAGGCCATAAAACTCCAACAACCAACCAATCTTACACCCCTCGATAGTTAGCTCAGTATGGCTGACTGAGTGGGAAATCGGATCATGGTGCAGGTGGCCTGGTCTCTCCCAGTGATGCAGCACTATAAAGTCGCCCTGAGTGCGCACTGTCACAAGTCAGAACCCGTCCTGATATGACCTTAGATGTTGCCATGATGTAACACCCCAACAAAAAATTACTTATACCACACCAGCTCATACTCTAATCACCGCTAACTGGCATACCTAACCAGCCAATCACATTCCACTACTCAATGGTAGCAACTCCATCTCACACCCCCACCTAACCAGCTAAATGCTGGCACTCTGCAGTCAGTATGTCACTAGCCAATAGTAAATCCTGGTTCAAGTCGCGGCCGAGTCAAACCAAGGACTTTAAAATTGATACGGGTCGCTTCCTAGCCTGGCAGTTAGCATTATTAGGATATGGCAAGGACTGGTTTTCTCAGTATCAGGATAATGTGACTGAGTGGGATATCGGGTCATGGTGTAGGTGGTGTGGTGTCCTACTGGGCCATCCTGATATAACCTTATGTAAAATAGTCCGATTTATGGCATCGGAGGGATTGCAAATGTTCTATTACTAAACAAGTGTATGTGACTAAGCTCATGTATGTATATATATGTAAGTCCTGGTGGTGCCTGAGTGGGATCTAGATAGACATAGTGGTGCTGGCAGGGCTGGGTGTAAGGGCACTCAGTGCCTAACCCCTACCCCTCTGGTGGGTAGGATCACCACACTCAGTGTCAAGGTTGGTTGGTGGTGGCCATGGGGCTACACAGCTTGGTGGTGGTGGGCAGACCACTGGTAGCCATGGGGACCAGGAATGATCGATCCCTATTGGTAGGGCCAATAATGCTTGTTTCCCATTGGGGGAAAGGGGTGCGGTGATATTCTACAATGAACCCATGTAACCCTATAAATAATAAACCAGAGGGCTTGATTCTCTCTCTTCCTTAACACGTTATACTCTTCCTTTCTCTTTGTCTGTATTGATTCCTGCCTACACAACCACAGATTCGAGTCATAGCCTTTACACTTAGATGTTGCTAGGGTTTAAAACTCCAACACACAAGCAAAGAAATCACAAGTAATGTGTTATTAACACGACCTAAGCCACGGATAGCGTGTTGCCAGCAACATTAAAGGTTGATTGATAACTATTTGCTATTTAACTATTACATATGGTAGGATGGATTTGGTCAGCATCCAGCTCTGGCGTGATGTTCTTGGATGTACACACAAATGAATCACTATAAACTGACAATAGCTAACTAACAAATGTATCTATTCTAAGCAATATGCTTAAAATACTGCACAGTTGTATTGTCTATTTTACTGTCTAACAATGTCCTTGTTAAAGCTGCATAGTCCGATGAAAACATAACATTTTCAAAACCAAAACAAGTATCTAGATTTGATTCTACATATCTAACTTAGATACTGGTGCACTTATTAAACATTTGTCATCACATATAAGGGAACACTGAGTCAATTAATATAACCTGTTACTGCAGAAGTCTATGGTGATAGAGTTTTGGCAAGCTTGCCAAAAATTAATTTAGCATGTTTCCATTCCAAATATCTCAAAAGTTAGCTATTTAAAATAAAAGTTACTTCAAACCAAAATAAGGTAGATTATAATGAACAACATAATATTTTTATCTCAGAAAATGAGAGAAACTCAAAACCATCGGACTATGCAACTTTAAAAAGGGTAACCTGTCAATCTTATGTTCCTTACATCCTGGTTTCTATATTCTTGAACAAGTCAGTTGCCTGCTCCATGCAGGTTGTCTTCTACTTTCGGAAAATCCAGCTTTTCCTTTGCTAGTCCCTACAGCATAGGGTGCCAGCGATGTACTGACCAATGAGGAGCCACCACTATTGCACTTGTCTGTCTCTTCTCAGCTTCCTCACTAGTCTGGGAAGCAGACTAAAAGGTGGGACACAAAATATCAATAAATTATCCCACTTAACTGGAAAACAGGATTTTCCACTTATCTGGTTCAGGTTTCCAACTGACATATTTAGGTCAATTGCCATTTAACCTAGACGCAAACATGTTTATTTCAGGTTTAATTAGTTTAAGATCTAGTTTTGAAAGTGAGCAGAGTGAGAGTTGGCTCATGGATATATGAGGGTGGGGGGAGGGAGAGAATGCCCGCTCCGCAGTGAATAACTGGGGGGAGGGAGAGAATGCCCGCTCCGCAGTGAATAACATGGAAGTTAAGGTGGTTAGAGAGAAACATTAAGGGGCTGCCATTATTTATATCCACATAATGAATTACATAGTACATATATGATATGGGATATAATTGAGCATTTGTAAACCAATCAAGGTTATGGAGAGTGCAGAGCTCAGTAGTGTGTAACAACGTAGAGTAACAGAACAAAATGCAGAAGTACATATTATAATATGCATAATGCAAGAGTCATTGATACTCACGAGCCCTGGTCTGGCGATGAACGCGGAGTTGTGTTCTGGTCACATGACTATTTGCTCATTCTAAGGTCAGGATTTCGAAATCCGGGACGGCCAAATGAATTGAGTGTCCGCCTACCGGTTTGGTAGGTTGTGGGATTCTAACCTCCGTTTCCGAAATCGGGTCAGGTCAAACCAATGACTAAATAATTGGTACTTGTCACTACCTAGCCTGGTATTCAGCATTACTAACACAGGGAAAGGAACCGTGGAATGAGGAAGACCAACTGTCCATGATTTAAATTTCCCGGGCTTAATCAACTAATGTACACACGTCGAACAAACTGTTAAGATTATAAAATGTCACTATCCTTGCACTGAGAACTATTAAAGAGTGGGATACTCAGACTTATTGTCTTGGATAGGTCAATCCCTATGGGTTGGAGCTCAAATAGCTCATTCTGTGATGTCAGAGAGGGAAGGGGTACGTGGAATTACATAGGTCATCAGGCATAGCTAAACAGTTTATAAGCCCTTAGTGATGAAAATAGACTTCGTGATATTTTAGCTATGGACCTCTTGCGCAATGCACCTCTTCTTTGTAGCCTTTCTGTATAATTAATTACCCTTAAATAGAAACATGATGCTGTGTAAAGTATTCCCTGGCTTATGTCACTGAACTAGTTGAGGAGGTTCATTGGGGGTGAACGATGGGAATACTCAATGTTTTATTACATCAATGCTTTACAACACTCAGCCTTGATTTGTACTTTAATAACTCAAAGTCACGGAGAACATATTATTCAATAAACAGAGTGTGAACAATCGTATTCGATCATGGTATTTGTGAATAAATGAAGCTTTGTTACTGCACCCTTTAAGGCAAAGAATATCACCATAGATACTGTGCTACAAACACCACTTAAACAATGGCTAATTCAGACAGGTGGAGACAGTGTTCTATAATGGCTGTTTATTCAGGAAGAGGACAGGTAATCATATACAGGTCTGGTTGTCATAGTAATTATTCCCTTGGGGAATCGCCCCTCCCCCCCCCCCCCCCAGTAGATGTTAGGCTGAAACTGAACCCTCAACCCTACCCGTTAGTGTCTTATTAGTGGTGTGGGTGGGTGAAGATAGGCTTGAGGAGTTGTCCGGTTGACGTCTGGAGGCGAAGTGCGGGCCAGGGAGGTAGTTTAATTTTAAATCGGGAGGTCACGTGATCGTTTTGGGGGGAACTGAGTGGCTTTGTTGTAACCGTGGGGAGTTCATGGGTTTCACACAAGGTGGCGCCACCATAGTGCTATGGCGCTGGGGGTGGTTTGTTAGTTTGTGGGTATGAATATAGGCGGCGTATGTGTCGGTGGCTGGTGGTGTCCCTCTCCACCTGCGAATTACCCATGTTACTAATAACATGCACAATGTCACAGATAATGTGTTAGTAATTTCGTGTAATTATAATTCTTTTAAATGGTATACATCCATAAGTAATTTAATGTTTGCAATTAAATCCACACAGGTCTGCACTTGCATAATTATATATATACACAGTGTAGCTTCAACAACTATGGTATGCAGGTATTGCAGGTATAGCAATACCTCAGGGAGTTTGACGCCCCTGCCCTGCAGAGTTGTAAACCACTGCCTTGTGGTACAGGTTCTTGACAGAACCGAAGGCTAAGGGAGCAAACCCTAAACAGAAAACCATGTCACTGTGGCAGCATTAAGGGGGGTGATGTATGGAACTCCCAACATCTCCGACCAGCCACTGCAGGGACAAATAGTTTTGCGCCTGTCTTGACATGTTCTTGCCGGTGTGAAACCTCTATTTGCTCCCCGAGAGAGTGCCGCTGGTAACTTGCAAAAGCCAGCAGCACTTCACCACTTTTGCAGGCAGCTTTCATGAAATGTACAACCGCACAATGGAGAGCGGCAGTCAAGTAATGAAAGCAGTCTTTGTCGCATCGCGACCGACAGCATGATGATGATGATGAGCTTCAACAACCATACATCATGTAGCTTGTACAGGATTATGGTCACAGTAACCAGTTTCGTGGGAGGGTAATGAAAATTGGAAATGTTTTGACTACAATAGGATTCGAACCTACACTTCTTGCCACTCCGAGGCTACCATGCAAACTATTACAACTACTTAGGCTCCCTGCTGCAATCACCCTATCTAAACCTACCTGTGTATGTGACTCCTTGCCTGAGCAGTCAGTGCAGAGTACTACAAAATGGTAGATTTTTAATCAGTAATTTGTTTGGTGGGTAACCAGTAGATGCTAAACGATGAATGGTTTAAGAGTTTTAATCAATCATGCTTTATATTTGATTTGGTGTGTGCATAACCTAATCAAGCGGAGGTGTAGGTGTGTTGGTGTGTGTGTGTGGAAACAAGATGTGGCGAGGCTGGCGGTCACTAGCAGAATGACAGAAGAGGTAGCTACAGAAGACAAGGAAGATTGGCTGGGCGAGGTGGAGCATGATTGGCTGTTGTGTTGTTGGCCAGCCAATGAGGGGAAGCCAGCCTGGCTGTTAAGATTGGTGGCGGACTGGGCTTTGTTGTTGTTTTACATCCTAGCAACATCTAAGGTCATATCAGGACGGGTACCGACCTTTGGCAGTACGCACTCATGGCGATTTTATAGTGCTGCCCCACTGGGAAATCAGGCCGCTGGCACCATGACCCGATAGTCACATTATCCTGACACTGACCTAACCAGCCCTTGCCCTATCCTAATAATGCTGAGGTCCATGTTAGGAAACGACAAGTATAAATTGTTAAGTCATTGGTTTGACTCGACCGGGAACCGAACCCCCGATCTTCTGCACGCGAGGCATGTGCTCTTCCGATTCGGCCACCGCGCCCGGTGTTGTTCCAGGTGCTCCCAGCAATTAGAGCCAATGAGCACCCCCTACCCTTCCCCACCTCCTACTCTTTCAATGCAGTGATGCACTGCTACTCTGAAAGGTCACGTGTTACTGTAGTTAGAAGACAACCCTATTAGGTTTCTTGGATGGAGTAGATGAGTGTCACTGTAAGGTGTGGTCCCTGGGTAGTCCTTAGGAGGTATGTTGTGGAGCCTGCCCAGGACAGATGACTACTACAGTGATATAACTTACACTGTTACAAATGTTGATAACAGGATTGGCGTTACTTGGGTCTTGTACTCACCAGAATGTCAGAAGCAATGTTCACGTCCTTATCTTTTTTTTTCTATTTTTTTTTGTGTACATTAGTTCATAAAGCAGGGTAAATTTCAATCGCGGCCAATTGGTCTTCCTCATTCCACGACCAGACGGGATGGCTGAATGAGTTAGAGCGTCCGTCTCCTGTGTTGGTAGACCGTGGGATCGTCGGTTCGAACCCTGGTCGAGTCAAACCAATGATTTAAAAATGCATGCTCGTCACTTCCTAGCCAGGCGCTCGGTATTATTAGGATAGGTCAAGGACTGGTTAGCTCAGTGTCAGGATAATGTGACTGAATGGGATATCAGGTCATGGTGTTGGTGGCCTGGTCTCCCAGTGGGGCAGCACTATAAAGTCACCATGAGTGCGCACTGTCACAAATCGGTACCCATCATGATATGACCTCAGATGTTGCTAGGACATAAAACAACAACAAACAAACAGACATCCTCATTCTACTTCTCCTTGCTCATCAATGAAGTTTACTGAGCAGCTAATTACTTGGTCTCATCCTTACTTATTCATGTTGCATATTTGAATGTTTGCACTTCTTAAGCAATGGCACAACACCATAGATAAAGTTCATCAACAAAACTTAGATGATGAGTACACTATATAATGTGTTACTAAAACCACATAGGCAATGGCTAGCACCAGATAAAATGTTTTTCAAAGCAAGTGATCCATACAACTTCTGAGGAATGAGTACCAAGAACTGCCGGTGGTGGCGCCACCGTAGGCAAATGAGTGCCGCAGTGAATAGATCCGGATCTGTTAGTGGACAATAACGGATCATAATAATAATAAGAAATAATAAGAAATACCTCATACCGATGATTTTATACACGTATATAAATATACTAACTATAAATATAACATATACAATCATTCTAAAAATGTGTCAGTTGAGCCTTCCGCTCTTCTATACTCATTGAACTCTATTCCTGCTGGGTGCTTTCATTTCTCTGTTTATGAAGCTTATAAATGCTAGCAACATTTAATGTAATATCGGGACCAGTACTGTGGTATGTGACTGAATATATGTATTATCTATATATATATATAATATGTCCACACAACCTAGGCATTCACTGTGACAATAGTTACTGTGTTACTAACACCACATAGACACACAAAAGTAAAGCTTGTTTTATTCAACAATGCCTCTAGAGCACATTGATTTTTATCATCGGCTATTGGACGTCAAACATATGGTCATTCTGACATATTCTTTGGAGGAAACTTGCAACCACCACATAGGCTAATCTTTATGACAAGCAGCAAGGGCTCTTTTAAATGCACTTTCCCACAGACAAGACCGCACATAGCAGAGCCTTTGATGAACCAGTTGTGGAGTGTCCACATAGACATTGAATAACAGCATGCACGGTGCTTTATCAACACAACCTAGGCAGTGAGTATCACAATAAATAACCTTTTACTAAAATCTGCTTAGGCAATGGCTTACCAACGCAACCTACGTGATGTGCATCACCATAGACAATGTGTTACTAACACTGATTAGGCAATGGCTAGTACCATAGATAATGTAATGGAATCCTAGGAACACCGCTTACGCAATTAATAAAACTCAACGTGACAAAAGAACCACCCCTTTGCTGCCCAGGTTTCCTGTGAATGATTAATCTGTTGTTTCTTGGGCGCTCCCTTGGGTCATTTTCCCAGTGTTGTGTGCTGGCTGAGTATGACGGAGTAGAATCTTTGGTAGGCATCCTTCTACACCGGACAGGATGGCCGAATGAGTTGAGCGCTCACTTCCAGTTTGAACTCTGGCCCAGTCAAACAAAAGACTTATAAAAATTGATACCCGCCATCTCCATGGCTGGGGCTCAGCTTTACTAAAGCCCCAGTCACACATACTCGGATCAGGGGCCGGACGAGCCCCGGACCGCCATACGGGGTGGTCCGGAGCGATCCGGGGTGATCCATGGCTCGTCCGTGGCTCGTCTGTGCCAACACCCCCCGATCCGGCCTGATCCATGGCTCATCCGGTGCCGTCCGGGCTCGGCCCCGGATGTTTTAAAATGTTTAAAACATCCGGGGCGGTCCGGGATTTTGCAATCCGGGCTCAATCCAGCCTGGTCCGGCCTGATCCGGGGGTGGTCCGGGGGTGATCCGGCTATTCGGGCAGGGTCCGGGGTGGACCGGGCCTGTCTGGGGGTGGTCCGGGGTCATTTTGAGCCATGGTTTGACCCAGACCATCCTGGGACCATCCCCGGACTGTCCAGGACTACCCCCGGCCTAGCCACGGGCCACTCCCGGACAGCCGGGGTCGTCCGGGATAGTCTGGGGGTGGTCTGGGGCAGTCCGGGGGTGGTCCGGCCTCATCCGGGTTAGTCAGGGGGCTGGTCCGGCCCAGTCCGGGTTCGTCCGGGGCCATTCCGGGGGCAGTCCGGGGGTGGTATGGGGTGGTGCAGGGCGGTCCGGGGCCGTCTGGCCTTTGGTCCGGGGCTCGTCCGGGGCTCGTCCGGGAAAGTGTGACTGCGAGGCAAAAATCTACGAAAACAGTGATTTTATCCATAGCGGTCTGGGACAGTCCGGGCCATTGGTCCGTGGGTGGTCCGGCTCAAAACCCGGGGCTCGTCCGGCTTTGTGTGACTGGGGCTTAAGATATGGCAAGGACCGGTTGGCTCAGCGCTGGGATAATGGAACCAAGTGGGATATTGGGTCATGGTGCCGGAGTCATGGTCTCCCAAGGGCCAGCATTGCAATGTCACCATCAGCACGCACTGTCACAGGAAGAGAGTTCGATGAGTATAGAAGAGAGGAAGACTCAACTTATCCACAACTGATACAGTTTTAGAATTATGATATGCTAGATGTGCAGATAAATTATTAGAAACCAAGATAATATAAACTATTTCACGATTTATGATTGGGATGACCGATGGTGACTTCATATAGCTGCCTCACTGGAATACCAGGCAGTCAACACCATGACCCAATACTCACATTATCGCAACCCTTGAGCCAACCAGTCCTTGCCCCATCTTAGCAATGCCGAGCATTAGCCAAGGTAGCGACAAGTATCAATTTTGTAAGTGAAGCTTGACTCGACCTGGTTATGACCTCCCGCATGGGAAGCAAGCACCATACCTACTCAGCCATCCCATGTGAGTGAGGGAAAAGTGTGTTGGTTTTCCTGAGGTTGTGAGCGGTTGAAGCCAATATTCACCTATAAACTATAATAAAATGCAGTTATTAAAACCAGCCCCAATGCATTAAGTTGACATTCATTATACTACTGAGGCTAATGAGCCTTGTTTGAGAAGTGTATTTTCCCATGGTAGGAATAAGACATTAGATGAGGTTTGTTTGTTGGGGTTTTATGTCCTAGCAACATCTATGATCATATCATCAGCACTGACTTGTGACAGTGTACACACTCATGGTAACATTTATAGTGCTGTCCCACTGGGAAACCAGCAAACCAGCACCATGTCCCACTCAGTCACATCGTCCTGATCCTGAGCAAACTAGTCATTGCCCTCTCCTGATGATGCCAAGTGCCAGTATAGGTAGTGACAAGTATCAATTTTGTAAGTCATTGGTTTCACTCGATCAGAGGTCGAACCCCTGACCTTCCGCTCAGGAACATAGCGCTATTATTGATTCGCCCACAGCATCGGCGAGACCTTAAATGAAGGTAGTTATGACATGAAGAAGAAAGGGAAGATTGAACTAATTAATATTAAATATGGATTCTCAATTTATTTTAAATTGCATAGTTCGGGGGATTTGAATTTCTGCAATTAAAAAAGATATATATTTATTAGATTGATCAATATAGTCTACGTCAAGTCGAAGTGAAGCTTATTTGAAATGGGTAACGTTGTAGATGTGCAGGTTAAAAGTCTGAGACTCTAGGCTTCAGCAGTAACAATAACAGGTTATATTAACTAGATATAGTATTCCCTTCTATGCAGCAGGAAATGCTTAATAAGTGTTGATATATGTAAGTTGAATATGTCGAATCAATTCAAGGTAAGTATTTTGGTTTAGAAAATGTAATGCTTCCATCAGACTTGGAGTTTTACGTGAGCCAAGTACCTGTCGAGCATGTGATATCAGATGGCACAGCTTATCGGTTCATCTGCTGGTGATCGTGACTGAATATGAAATTGGAACGGGACGTAGCTCAGGCGGTAGAGTGTCCACCTGTGAAGGTATGGGTCATCCGATCGATCCTGCTCAGTCGACCTATTTGCAGTTTGGGTTATTTTCCGTTTCAACCAGTGGTCCACAAATGGTTTATCAAAGGCTTAGGTATGTGCTGTCCTGTCTGTATGAAAGTGCATATAACCAATCCGTTGCTGCTTATCGGAAAGAGTAGCCTATGTGGCGGCAGCAGGTTTCATCCAAAGAAATATGTCAGAATGACCATATGTTTGACGTCCAATAGCCGATGATAAAAATCAATGTGCTCTAGAGGCATTGTTAAATAAAGCAAACTTTCCTAAATATGAAATAGGTTGTGTTCTTTCGGTGTAACTCTGAGTGGTATCTCTTGATTCTTATTTTTCTGCGGAACGTTTAGACAGGTATGTGTAGCATACAATACAATAGTCCGCTTATTATTCAATTACTGAAAGAATTGTTGTGCTAATATCATGCTTGTCTTTCAGGGTTTACCATAATGCAAAATCAAACTTATGTAGTGTTATTATGTGCACAGCTAAATTAGGCAATTGATAGTTTAGTTCATTACTAATACAAATTACATCAGAAAAATGATCGAAAGGGTTAATCAAATTAAGGAATATCCTTGTTTAAATAGCACCTTAATAAAGGGGAAAGGTATTACATATGTGGTATACAAACCTTTTTTTAAATTTCATAATAACATAATTGGGTCGTTCTCAGAAGTTGTGTACCAATAGTGTGACATCAGTCCCACAAAATCAAAATTCTGCCAAAGTCCTATAAACAAGTTTCCTCAATGTGTATGTCCTTTTGCATCTGAATAATTGAAAATAAACATATTCTGGCATTGTTAAGTAGGTCAAATGATGCTCACACCCAATAAATAGCAGTATAGCATGGAAACCAATCTGACTCCAAAATCAAATATTTTCCATACAAAACTTGACATTTTTAGGACATTTCACATGCCACTTGCTTTATAAACAGTAGTAATAATAATTTGAAACCTCATTGCCATGGTTTTGTCTTATTTGTGAATATTAAAGAGAAAAGCAAAAAAATATTAGCAAGGTAACAGTCAAAGTGGAAACAACAATTTTACACAAATGTTTGGCTCAAATTTCAATGTTTAGGGGCAATTTCAGGATTTATCTTTTACTATACCATAACTGGGTCCATGCATGGAGTGTCAAATAGTGAAAATAGTTCCTGTACTGCATCTGTACTCAGTGTTTGATACAGAGTTTCATAGTACTTGCAAGTGGAAACGAAATGTTACGATGTTAATGACTCCAGAAAAGGTTAACTATTTCATAATTTAACAAATTTCTTTTAGAAAAAAATGTCTTCAACTTAATGAAGACATTGTATATGACCATTTGAAGTGAAATGAGCTGTTGTTCAGAGGTTTTCACTAAGTTTGTGACACTTTATTTTCAATGCTGTTGACAATGTCACAAATTAGTGATGTAATTTTCTATGTATTTAGCTACATCCATCCCAATAAGATACATAATACACAATATTAACATTTACTTTTGATCTAAAATATCTCCCACATTATTGGGCTAAATGATGAAATCTAAATATTGACACTCCAATAATGGGTTTCTTTGAAATATGTATTTCAAGTAGTACACAGTTTCTGAGAACGACTCAATTACATATATAAAAGTTTAAGGTTTATTGTAGTGTCTCGTATTCAATAATTTTATTCCGATATCACATTCAAAAGAGAAAGATAATATTTGAATAAATACATAAATAAGGTACATAACTTTAAATTATTAGTTCTATTTCACTGTATGGGATTCACAAACCAGTAGTTCCCTCTGACACCGTCTGAGCGTGTGTCTTAACTATCATATCAGCAGTTATAGTCGCTCTCTTTGAATACTATTCGTCATGTTTCTGTTGGTTGATTCGTTGTTGGAATTTTACCTGGCAACATCTAAGGTCATATCAGGATGGGTACCGACTTGTGACAGTGCGCACTGATGGCAACTTTATAGTGCTGCCCCACTGGGAAATCAGGCCGCCAGCATCATGACCAGATATCCCATTCAGTCACATTATCCTAACACTGAGCTAACCTGTCCTTGCCCTATCCTATTATTGATAAGTGGCAAGCTAGGAAGTGACAAGTATCAATTTTGTAAGTCATTGGTTTGACTCGACTGGGGATTGAACTCCCGATCTCCCATATGGAAAGCCTGGGCTCTACCCATTCAGCCATTGTGCCCAGTCTTCATGGCTCTGCTACTTAGTATTGCACTTTCACATGCGCACATGATTAGCGAGCATGAGCCTGCTATAGACATCAGCTTGATTCACTCAGCCGGGAAAAGTGTAATAAGAATGGATCGCGGTGTCTGAGTTATTGCCGCTTAATTCCATTTAATCCCTTGAGCCAGACACGCTCGTCAAATCGGGTGAGTGCAGGCTTACCGTGTGGAACGTCAGCATTTCTAAATCCTGCCGAGTCAAGAGTCAAACCAATGACTTACAAAATTTATACTTGTCGCTTTCTAGCCTGGTGTTGGGCATTACTATGATAGGACAAGGACTGCTTAGCTCAGTGTCAGGATAATGTGACTGAGTGAGAGATCAGGTCATGGTGCTAGTGATCTGGTCTCTCAATGGGGCAGCACTGTAAAGTCACCATGAATACGCACTGCTACAAGTCAGTACCCATCCTGATATGGCCTCAGATGTTGCTAGAGTATTCAGAGTTTCACTGGTCGCAGTTTTACCTCATATTAAATGGCGGAAGGTGTGGAAAGGAGGTGAATAAACATAAATCATATTACAGGAAGTGGCATTAGATCTCAGGTGAAATATTTGCTAGGATAATTTCACTGGAATCTGACTAAGAAACAAATGTATGGCAAGAACTCTACCAAGATCGGTCACCAGGAAGCATTGTGGTTATTATCCATAGGTTATTAGGTGCAAAGTGAGTCTAAAGTACAGGTTCTATAGTGAAGGATAGGGGTGGGAGGGGCAACAAACAATCCAACCTTCTGTCATGTCATCTGTAGCAGTGTCCCAGCCGTCCTTACTGACGGTCCAGCGGAACTAGAATTGGTTGGTTGGTTGTTGGAGGTCTTACGTTCTGGCAACATCTAAGGCCAGATCAGGATGGGTACCGACTTGTGACAGTGTGTACTCATGGTGACTTTATAATTATAGTGCTTCCTCGGTGGGAAATTACCCAGCCAACATGCCCTGGTGGGCCCTACATGGGTTGTCAATGGGGCGAGCTGGGCACAGCTGGGCAGGGGCTCCAGGTGGGCTCTGAAGTGGGCGTGAGATAGGCCCCCACATGGGCTAGATTCCCAGCTTTAAAACAAAAAATTATATTTTGTCTAAGATATAGTGAACATATTCAATAACTGAGATAGGCCCACCTGGGCTAGCCCAGGTGGGGCCCACTTGGATCCTGTTGCCAAATTTAGCTGGGCCCCAGATGGGCTGCCCATGTGGGGCCCAGCAAGGGCCCAGCTGGGAATGCTGGCTGGGTAGGCCGCCCCCCCCCCACACATTTGGCACCATGTAGTGATATACTAACATCTAGAGACATAAATATAAAAACAAGACTCCAACTGCTAAAATCCTATGTGTGGTCTACACTTTTATATTGCTGCGAGACATGGACTTTGAAGAAAGCAATAACAACAAAGCTTGAGGCATTTGAAATGTGGCAATACAGAAGAATGTTAAAGATTCCATGGACAGCAATGATAAGCAACGTGGAGGTCCTAACAAGAATGAAAATAAAGAGACAGATAATACAAACGATCAAAAACAGAAAAATTTAATACTTTGGCCACATGATACGACACCAGGAATCACAGAGAAGAATACTGGAAGGGAAGATAGAAGGGAAAAGACCAAGAGGGAGAAGGAGAACAACATGGATGGACAACATCACTGAGTGGACAGCAATGAGCTATGCGGAATGCATGAGAGGAACGAATGACAGGAAGAGATGGAGGTCCATTGCAGCCAACCTTCTTCGAGAAGACGGCACCCATTGATTGATTGATTGAGTGATATAGTGATGTGAAATGAGAAGTGACTGCTTTGAGCTCAGTAGTCTGTATTCGTCCTGGTCACGTCACGTCACCTAGTCACATGACATGGTTTCCTAGGGTCGAGTTCCTTCTCTTATATGGGCATACACTACAGGCACCGTGACCTGATATCCCACCCAGTCACATTATCCTGACACTGAGCTAACCAGTCGCGGAACTAGGAATATCTGTATCTGGCCCAATGTTGTCACGATGACGTCATGCCACAATGTTGGAACGATGCCATAATGTTGGAGCGATGACGTCACGAATATTCAAATCCGTAGTTAGATGGATGAACAGATACAACAGTCTATATTTAGCACTTTGCGCCAAGCCCCGTTACGCTATCATGTCCATGTTTTGTTAAAGGTCCATAGTCCAATGTTTTTGAGTTTCTAACATATTTTAGATAAATACACGACGTTGATCGTTATAATATATCCCGCTTTAGTTTGAAATACCATTTTACTTTAGTTGGTCATCCTTAGCGATATTTGAAATGCAAACATGTCAAATTAAACATGGCATGCACTTCAAATCGCTGACACCATATGCATTAGCTTCTATTAAATAGACTTAATATTCCCTTCTATGCAGCAATAAATGGTCAATTAGTGAAAAAAGATTTGATTTTTTTTTATTGAGGCTGTGTTTATACTGTCCATAGCATATACGCTCAAGTACTCGGGCTTGTTTTCAATGCTGGCCAGCTGTAGTGGTGGAGTTATCTTATCAGACAGTAGTAGTTGTTAAGGTGTTTGATTGCCTGTATTACAGTAGCAGGTAAGTGGTTGCTTAGTATGGTTAGTAGTCTATGTTATTTTTTGGGGATTTTCTTGGTATATATATATTTTTGTTCTACTCTTATTACTAGACTAGCCTACTCATATTTACATATCATAGGCATGCACGTGGTTGTTAGGTGTGTTATCTGGTTAATTTTGGCATGGTTATCTTCTATTAGTAAATCTAAGGTACATGCATGTAGAACCAAATCTAGGTCAGTGTTTTGGTTTCGAAAATGTGATGCTTTCATCAGACTACATAGCTTTACGGAATCGAGCAAATGTTGCGGTCCACACATTAGGCCAAATCAAATAAATTGGTGATCGTCCCCGCCCTCGCGGGGAAAGTCGTCCGCCCCTGATTATAAAAAGAAAATTGATTGTTTTTTTTAAACTGTTAATAATGTGTCAGGCCAGCAGCAACTCAACTTTTGCAACATAATGAAATTGATGTGTTGATGTAATTCCATTGAAATCATGTCATTCATTATCTGACAATGTTCTTTTCTTTAAGCCACCCACCCGACCCTGAATTGCTCACCAACCTTTTATTTTATTTGGCCTTCTTTTCTTTAAGCCACCAACCCGACCCCGAATTGCTCACCAACTTTTATTTTAATTGGCCTTACAGGATGAGATATCTCCTCAGTACAAATAGGTCAGTCATATTCTGTATATCCAAAATAGTTCAAATATCCCCGCTCTTTTTTTTCATAAGCGATTTGTTCTGTCTATTCATTCGCAATAAATATATTTTCAGGGCCACGGTACTGGGCTTCTCACAAGGTAAGTACAGCTAGAATTCACACAAATACTTGTTATAGGCTTAAGATAAAAAGTAAGTGAGTGGCGACAAGAGTGTGATGAATATGGTTGGTTTTATTATGATACCAGTTGAACTATGTTCATTATATATTATTAAGTCACTATGAGACTTACCAGAAGACCCTCCCCCCACAATGTATCCAGCTTTTAACCATTTGTAATGTAAATTTTGTAATTTAAATTTTGAATTCAGTCCACCACAACACTTGGACTATCATGTTGTCTACCGGAATGCAAAGCGACACTTCTTAGCAACAGGAGTCAGCACAGTCAAGACATGTGGGATAGTGGAACTCATTGTAAAATATTCTGATAATGAGGCATTGGTGGGGGAATGCAAATGTTCTATTTATGAACAAGGTATATAGGGCCAGGTGCATATATGTGTTTATGTAGTTGCTGGTGGTGCTTGACTAATTGGTAAATAGACATTGTGGTGCTAGTAAGATAGTGTGTAAGGGGCACTCAGAGCTCTACCCACTACCCCCTCCCCGTCTGCTAGTCATGGATCACCACACACTCAGCTCAGGGCAGGTGGTGACCAAGGGAGCCACGCCGCTTGGTGGTGGTGGGCAGATCACTGTAACCATGGGGACCAGAAATGCTTGTTTCTCATTGGTAGAGCTATAGATGCTTCATTCTCATTGGGAGAATGTAGTCAGGTGATATGCTATACTGGATCCATGTACAATATAAAGAATAAACGTGAGGGCTTGGCTCTCTCTCTTCTTTCAATCGTTATACTCTTCCTTTCTCTTTTTGCCTGTATTGATTTCACCATAGCCTGCCTACACAACCACAGATTCGAGCCGTGGACTTTATAATTATCATGATGGACTAGTTGCACTATGAAATGAGTTGAGAGCAAAAAAGGGGCTGCGATATGTATTGGAGTTAAGTGAGGGTATGTGGTCTCTATGGGGAATCAACAAAAATAAGCTTCAAATGTTATCTCTTGCTAACTTTGAGATTCTCATCGGGGACAGGGAAAGCGAGATGAATGCCCCCCCCCCACACACATACTCCTTCTCTCTTACAACATCTGGCCCTGTACTGAGTTAATGTGTTATGTGAGGTATAAACTACTTTTGCAAATATTATTAATGGATGTAATTCTCCTATATTTCTATTCTTTGCATCTACTCCTGTTACCTCCTTTGATATGTTCTTGGGTAGTTTTGGTTACTGGAGGTTGGGATGCAGCCTGGAGAGCGGCAAGTCTGCCATCAAGCAGCTCCCCATAATTCCCCTCCTACCCTCCAGATGGTGCCTCACCTCCCTACCATACCCAGTACTATATTCTCAGTAAAGACGTATATGGTCTGTAACAAAGAGTCACTATAACATTGGATTTGATTTGGGGACTTGGATTGCCTGTTGGCATGCAACCTCTAGCCTAAACCTAGAGCCTCTCGTACCTAGAGCCTATACCTAGAGCCTATACATAGAGCCTCTGGCTCCTCTTGCAGCAGGTCTACATTTTGCTATGGCGCTAGGGCAACCTGGTTTACAGCGCGTCCATCTCCTGTCCTGCACACACAAAAAAGAGGAAGGAGTGTTGGAGGCAGAGGGGTGTGGAGGGTAGAAGAACTCGGGCTAAACAAAATTATACTGCATCCACATGGTCCTTGCAGTCACTGTATATCAGGTTAACAATAGCATGACATTTTATTATCTTAGACATTGTTCCTGTATTTAAATAGTGTAGATGACTGGAGTTAAGCATGGCCCCGGAAGACCAGTGCCTCTACACTGAAAACAAGATTGTAGTCAGATGCTTAAAAATGTTTGCAAAAAAAGAAGTGAGAAAACTCGTGTGGGATATGGCAGTGGATGCATTGCTTTGCCATATGACCTCGCCCTCCTGAAATACACAACCACTTCCTCATAACACACCCGTAGCCCACCCTTAACACACCCGACCTAACTTGATAGAATTGGATTATCTGCGCATCAAATGTTATGCAGATCTTACTTGTAGTGTTTTATCTCTATAAGTGTAACATGGTGTGGATTTTCTTTTTCATCAGCTTAATTTTCACTACTTAAGGGGGGTGGATTTGGTAGTGACGTGGGTCCATGGCCCAGTCATGTCACCAACCGGAAGTGGTCCACACTCGGGTATTCGCCGCTCGAGTTGCTCAGGGTGGCACCGACATTAATTCACACCGTGTGAAAGTGAGTGAGTAGAGAAGGGTGTGATGTGCATAGATTAATAACGATTAACTAGGCTTAGAAGTAGTTGTAGAAGTAGTAATAATAGCAGTGATATTAGTAACAATTGTAGTTTGTTTGTTGTTGTTTTACGTCCTAGCAACATCTAAGGTCATACCAGGGCGGGTACAGACTTGTGACAGTATGCACTCATGGCAACTTTATAGTGCTTCCCCACTGGGAAATCAGGCTGCTGGCACCATGACCTGATATCCCACTCAGTCACATTATCCTGACACTGAGTTAACCAGCCCTTACCCTATCCTAATAATGCTGAGCTCCAGGCTAGGAAGCGACAAGTATACATTTTTAAGTCATTGGTTTGACTCGACCGGGAACCAAACTCGCAAACTCCCGATCTTCCGCACGCGAGGCCGGTGCTCTACCGATTTGGCCATCGCGCCCGGTGACAATGGTAGTCATAGTAGTAGGCGTTGTGGTAGTCATGATGGTCAAATTGGTGGTAGTCATCGTGGTAGTAGTTGTGGTAGTCATAATGGTGAATCATTATGGTAGCCATTGTAGTAGTCATTGCGGTAGTCATTGTGGTAGTCATGGTAGTAGTCATTATGGTGGTCATCATGGTAATATTTGTGGTAGTCACAGTACTAGTATTAGTAGTTGTCATAGTGGTTGTCATGGTGGTAGTCATTGTGGTAGGCATTGTGGTAGTAGTTGTGATAGTCACAGTGTTACTCATTGTGGTAGTGATTGTGGTAGGTACGGTGATAGTTGTTGTGGTTTTCATAGTGTTAGAAATAATGGTAGGCATAGTGGTAGTCATTGGGGCAGTTATCATAATTATTGTATATTGATAGTCATATTTGTACTCATAGTTGCATTAGTCATAGGGGTTGTCGTAATGGTGCGTGGTATTATGGTGTGACGTCATTTGCAACACACCACAGTTGTAGTCATTATAGTAGTCACAGTGGTAGTCATATTGTAAATTATAATGGTAGCAACCAAAGAGCAGTGGAATGCGAACACCAATTGGCCACAAGTATAATTTCACCGACGAAAGCTAAAGCTAAATAAATACCTACTTGTGACAGTGCGCCCTCATGGCAACGCCATAGTGCTGCCCCACTGGGAAACCAGGCCACCAGCACCATGACCCGATATCCCACTCAGTCACATTATCCTGACACTGAGCTAACCAGTCCCATAAGAGGTAACTGCTTAATGTAGGTCCTCTTTTTTCTTTTCTTTTTCTTTTATTGAGGCTGTATGTATACTGTCCATAGCATATAAGCCAAGGTACCCAGGCTTGTTTTCAATGCTGGCCAGTTGTAGTGTTGGTGCTAATAAGGTATTTGATTGCCTGCATTTCATTAGCAGATAGATGATTGGTTGGTATGGTTAATAGCCTATGTTAGTTTTTTTTGTTTTTTTCTTGGCATATATGTATTTATTTTGTCTACTCTTATTACTAGACTAGCCTACTCCTATTTACATATCATAGGCTTGTACATAGCTGTGTGGTGTGTTATCTGGCTACTTTTGGCATGGTTACCTTCCATTGGGCGTCCCGCTGGTGGGCCGTGACATATCACATGCCCCTTTGCAATGCAGCTTAGTGGGGGTTTCCTAGCCTAATTTGCACAGATATTTTTGTAAGTTTTTAGGTCAGGAATTTGTTGTTCCTTTACCGTTTGGGCATTCCACACCTTGGCAGCCATTTCCAGCGTGCTTCTCTCATGAGCTTTTATTTGGCTTCTGGTCTGCTTTAGTAGTGGTGCATTATTTGCTCTCGTAGCCCTTTGTGGTTTTGTTAGAAGTTTAATGTTTTGAATATAGCTATATGCTAATGTTTTCAAATGAATTATTTTCCTATTTTCTAGTAATTTCACTTTGGTTCTTTTGTGTATGTCATAGGTGGAGTGCCGCTTGTCTACTCTTAGACATATTTTTAGGGCTCTGTTCTGCAGTGTTTGCAGTTTTTTTAGTAGTTCTTTTCTCGCACCCATGTAGTTTACATCTCCATAGTCAAAATAGGGGAGCACCATGCCCTTGAAGATTTTTATTGACATTTCTTGTGTCATGTAGTCTCTTAGCTTTGCAAATAGCCACAGTTTGTGGTTTACTTTTTGTATAATTTTATTTATACATAGGTTGTAGTTTAGTTGGCTGTCCAACTCAAGGCCTAGGTATTTGTAATGGTCTACATTTTCTAGTGTTTGGTTTCCTAACTTACAGTGTAGTTTTCTTTCTGGCATTTGTTTATGCGAGAAGAGTACTGTTTTTGATTTGCTTGTGTTGATGGTTATTTTGTTGGACTCACACCACTCATCTAGTTTTAGGAGGAGTTTATTTAGTTTAGTTATTACCTCCTCTTCTGTGGTGCCATTTGTGTATATGACTGTGTCATCTGCATATAGTCTTATTTGTCCTAGAGCAACCACCTTCCTCATAGCAGGGCACTTATTTCACCAGTATCAATTCCGATAATTGGACCGGTGGTTAGACTGTGTCCATGTCAACTGCTCGTTCATCCCTCCCCCATCTCCTCCCCCCTGGAGGCAAGCCCCGTTCGTGGGAACCAATTAAGCCAACCACACTTCTCCCGAATTTAGTCGAGTTTGGGTTAATCCACAAGGTACTTCCACAAGGTCTGATCACAAGTTCAAGCAGATCTACTATATTCACTACTAGACTAGTTGATTCTATATATAACCATTCGCTGAGAACATGATTGATTAAAACCAGGGATAAGCGAAACAATAGGTACTCAAATTTGTTGGTGGTTATTCGTGGGGGTTTAGTGGGTTTTTTTAATACGTGTGGCTTTTGGGTGCTCTGATCTGTTTCCAAGTTGGGTCTTTTCCAACTAATCTTGTTGCTAGTATGATAGAACACTTTCCCTGAGCAGTTTTGAGCAGCTCTCAGCTCTGGACAGTTCTGAGCAGCTCTCAGCAGCTCTGAGTAGTTTATAAACACCTGTGAGCACACCTAAGCAGCTACTCTCAGCTTAAGCAGGTATACGTGACTCGTAAGCAGTTCTGAACAGCTTGAAGCAGCTCCCAATACTGACTCTGAGTAGCTGGGAATAGCTCACATAAGCTCTGAGTACCTCAATAGATGTAGTATTTCCTCCTGTAGTGATAGACGCTCACAATCAGCTCACCAATAACTATTGTCATATCATGATTATCCCTACATTTTTCCATTTTTGTTCAAGTGTTTTTATTCCTCTGAATAACATGTTGTCAGTGCTATTGCACTGGTCTTCAAGCCCTAATGAACATTGCCACTGCACAGTAAACCAATCTACAACAATATATAGATAGACAATTACAATATATAGATAGACACTTAAGCAAAACATTAGTACATAAATGATAGTTAAGAACAAGATAAGAGAAAAAAATAACATATATTGGGAGGTAACTATGTTAGACTAGTATGGTAAGCATTAGTAGGGGGTGGGGCATAACTGATTATCTTTCTAGTGGCAACATACTCGCTGAAAGGGTGATCGTGGGATGTAGGGTGGGCCTTTGTGATTGAACTGGTGTTCATTGTAATCTCAGGTGGGGGCCAATTGAGTTAGTAAGTAGGGTAATATTGAATAATCATGTACCTCAGTAGGATCGATCTAGAATCATTTCTAGGCTCATCCCATTGTAGATGGCTTTTTTGGTCTAGTTGGCCGCTACTGGTTGAGTTTACAGTGTATGTTTATTTGGGGGAGAGAGGGGGGGTAATCTTAACAGCGTTTACCAATTCATATGAGCACCGACTGGGTTGTTCGAATGAGTAGAGCGCTCGCTTCCTGGCGGGAAGATCTAGGTTCAATCTTCCGCTGAGTCAAAAATATGACTTAGACAAATTTGTACCTATTCCTTGCTTTTTTGTCACTAGGTATTAATAGAATATGGCCAGTAAGAGGGGAATGATAGAAACCAATAGATTATGTATGGCCAGTAACACGGAAATGATGAAAACCAATGCCATCAGTTGATATGTCCCTGTTTAACCACTGAATGAAAACTGAAAAGAAAATAATATTACTAACCTCTTATTGCTATGCTAATTTATCACCCAACATGTTTAATTATGCATATCGTGCCTACATAGTGTCTTATGCGAATATAAACAAAGGAACTATTTGTATTACATACGCCAATACTCACATGCAGTCACTGCTATATTGCGTGGAAGCCTTATTGCAAGAAGTACACGTAGGCAATGATTTAGACACGGAACACAAGGAGGGCCATTGTAGATTAACCACTTTACTATCCGAATCAAACTGGCAGGATTCGAACTCTCAGTTTCGAACGCTGACCGAGTCAAACCAATGACTTATAGATTTACACTTCAATCAATAGGATATCAATCAATAGGATACAGCTATAATAGGCCTTGGACCTGTTAGCTGCTCTTAATTAATTAATAGAAATGGAGACAGTTCTTCAGATGTGGTCGATCGTAGCAACTGTCACTGGCTCCAAGATATATGTAATGCTTGACCAGTATGCATCCAGTCGGGACTTGAAACAGTTCACCGACTCTGCTGCTACGACACTCTCCAGCAGGTCATTCCACAGGTCAACCACCCTAAAGCCGAAAAAGTTGTGTCGCAGGTCCAGTCTGGAGTACCGCTTCCTCAGCTTCTGGGAGTGCCCTCTGATAAGTGGGCCACCTGTCTTGTAGATACCATGGAGATATTTGAATACTTCAATCATATCCCCCCAGGCCCGTACACTTGTCGCTACCTAACCTTGCACTCGACATTACTAGGAGAGGGCAAGGAGCAGTGGAATGCAGAAGACCAAGTATCCGCCATTGAAACTCACCCTCCTTAATCAACTAAAATACCAACAACAAAAAAGCATTTTCCTGGCAATGATCAGTCACGGCAAGGCGTGACATCTTCAGTGAGGCGGTTTCAGAAGCTCTGGTGTTGGAGGGTGGGAGGGTGGAGGAAATGTTGTGTCTGGCCATGGTATTGACGCTGAGTCTTTCAGGTAAGTCTAAGTGGTTCTTAGTGTACCCGTCAGAGGGAGCCAATGGAGGGCTGTGTTTTTTGGCGAATCACAGGCGAGTATACATTACACCCAATGGTGAAGAGGCTTACAGCAAGCACAATAAAGAAACCGGTTGTGTGTGATGACGGCAGAGTACTAGCAGGATTAGAGAAGCAGCCTCTTCTAGGGTGGGATCGCTTTACTAGGTTTTCCAGTCTAGTCTCTGCTCCTGAGGTATGTTTGCCTCTACAAAGCCGAGACAGGGGTGGTGGTGGTAGCGGCGGCGGAGGTGGGATTGATGCACATGTTTGTAGTGGCGGTGTTTGATGTTGGTGGTTGTGATGGTGGTCGTAGTGGTAGCAGTAAAAGTGGTGGCGGTGCTGATGGTGCTGCTGGTGCCTCTAGTCCTGCTGGTGGTGATGATGGTGCTAGGGGTAGTGCTGATAGTGATGGTCTTTGTTTGTTTGTTTAACGACGAGGCACTGAGACACTGATATTCATGCTATTGGTATATTTTGGTTATACACACCTCTTTTTTTTATAAATGGAGGGTGGTGAATGCAGCGAGGAAAATGCTGGATGGGTGGGTGGGTTTAGGTGTGAAAAGTGGAGGGATAGTGTAGATGTAATTAAACTAGCAACCAGTCATCGGACTAAGTGGAAATAGCATGGGGCTCCTTTACTTTGTTACCTCATGTAGGGCATGGCCCTTATACTACAAGTGTTATATATATAGGGGAGGGTGTACTTTTCTCGCCCTACAAGGGCCAACTATTGACGATATCAAGGTCCGCGGCGACTGGCCCTCGGACTGGGTCTACAAATATATCACCCGCTCTCTTGCGAACAGAAGCCCCTCCCCCGACAATGTCTCTATCTTTGAACCATTTGAAATTTAAATTTTGAACACACCCGACCTAAATTGATAGAATTGGATTATCTGCGCATCAAATGTTATGCAGATCTTACTTGTAGTATTTTATCTCTATAAGTGTAACATGGTGTGGATTTTTTTTCTCATCAGCTTAATTTTCATTACTTAGGGGGGTGGATTTGGTAGTGCGGAAAGGATCGTTGTAGACATTAAGGTTGATACGGCTCGCTCTGTTTCATTCTAATTATTCTCTGTCTGGGCATGTCTCCGACTTTGGCATTTGAGGCCCAGCCAGGTGCATTATCCTTTATTATCCTATTATTATTTATTATTGTAATAAACGATGTACCCACCAATTGCGTGTTGTCATGCTCTTCTTACACCCACGTATATACTACGTATATGCAGATGTAAGGGAATTGCATCATGCTGCCACCCAGAGGCTCCTGAGGGGTACGCAGGATAGTATGCAGCCGATCCGCTAGGTGGCTCCTGGTTCTCAGGTATCCAGCGGGGGCCTGCTGGTCGCCTCAGTGTGTCTCGACCAGGCAGGGTAGCCACACTTGCACATTGCAAAGCTTTTTCTTTATTGTATTCTTCCTATTTGATTTAGGTAGGGAATTTGAGGCCCAGCCAGGTGCATTATCCTTTATTATCCTATTATTATCTGTTATTGTAATAAACGATGTACCCACCAATAGTGTGTTGTCGTGCTATTCAAGTCGCGATGAGTGTGCACTGTCACAAGTTAGTACTTGTCCTGATATGACCTTAGATGTTGCCAGGACGTAAAACTACAACAACCAACCTCCAACCCTGCCGTAGTGATCTATACTCCATGAACCACCCAGTTGCATCCCATTCAACTATTCGACAGGATACATGGCCCATAACTAGACAGGATGGCCGAATGAGTTAGAGCGTCCGTCTTCCGTGTTGGTAGATCATGGGATCATGGGTTCAAATGATTGTCGAGTGAAACCAATGACTTAAAAATGTATACTTGTCGCTTCCTAGCCAGGCGATCAGCATTATTAGGATATGGCAAGGAGCAGTGGAATGAGGAAGACCAGTCGTCTGCGACTGAAATTTCCCCTGCTTAAACAACTAATGTACCAAAAACAAAACAAAATTGAAAAACTGTTCATCGTAAAGATTCCACTGTGATTGAACTCCACCCAATACATGCACAACTCGTCCAAGACCCCAGAATTTCTGTTAAAGTTGCATAGTCCGATGAAAAGCATCCAATTTTCAAAAGCAAAACACGTATCTAGATCTGAACCTACATACCCAAATTAGATAGTTTTGCAGTTATTAAGCACTTGATGCTACAGAGAAGGATATATATATCCTAAGTCAATTTAAAATAACATATTACTGCTAAAACCTGTGGGATAAGAGTGTTGGCAAGCATGCCTAAATTAATGTTTCATGTTTACACTTCAAATATCTCCTAAGTTAGTCATTTCATAGCAAAGTTACTTCAGACTAAAGTAAGCTAGATTATAACAATCAACCTAATATATTTATCTCAGAAAATGACAGAAACTCAGAACCATCGGATTATGCAACTTTAATGGTGATGGGTATTTTTAGAGCACTATTTTTCTTACGCGGACAACCATGGGTGGCACAGCTGCTCACAATGTACTTACTTTTTTGAATCAGCAGCGCTGAGTGCCATTTGATCTGCATCTCAAAGACATTGCGGGAACTCTTAAGGCGCGGTCACATACACATTAGTGAATCTAGTTGAACGTAGTGGAGGCTAACCTAGTTGAACAGAGTTGAACGTACCAGCATCCATACTTCTCTGTGATGAGAACTTGATAAGAACTTGATAAGAACGTGTGAGCCATGAGTTCCAATTTAAGCTTTGGACATGTTCAAAAGAGAGGTATGTTTGAGGCAGACATAGCCTCTGTGATGATAACATACTCTAGAATACTCTAGCATACCCTAGTGTACTATAGCGTACTCTAGCATACTCTAGCATACTCTAGCATACTCTAGAGTACTCTAGCATACTTCTTACTGTACCCTAGCATACTCTAGCATACTTTGACCCACACAAAACATTGGCCATTCTGCCGTGGTCACAGAGCCGTTAGTGGACAAAGTTGAACATAGTTGAACGTAGTGGAGGGTAATGTAGTTGAACGTAGTTGAACATAGTTGAATATAGTTGGACGTACTGGGATCCGTACCGTAACGTACCGGGATCCGTACCATAACGTATTTATCCATACTATTAGGTGGGTGATCAACCAAAACCTGCCGTACGTAGTTTAACATAGTGATAGCACGTTTCACTCACGTTAATCTATCTTACGTTCACTTACGTGTATTTGACGAGGGCTTAGCAGTACTACAGACCAGCCTTGATGATCCCACAATAGCAGAGCGCGTATTTATTTTCTTGTCTTTTCCAGTAATGATTTCTTCAGTTGCTGGAATGAGAAGGAGCGTGTGTTCAGTTGTGCATTACAGAAAGTTTCCATGGCAAGTAATGCAAGAGGATTGACTGGAAGTGAAGATGTGTTAGAGTGTTAATGAGATTACTGCGCACGCGGTGCATTGGATGGGCTTTCCTTTGCTACAGCAGGAGTCTCTTTGTCTTCTACTCGGCCAAATCACTCCATTTGAAATCCCTATTGGCCAATAGAAAGTAGTTCCACTGTGAATAACAAGGTACCTCTGTACGCATTCAATACAAATGGAAATACGCTAGTGTAGTAATCTCCCCTGACCTCTTAAGCAAGGAGTCACGTAGACATGTAGGTGTGGTTAGCATAATTACATCAGGGAACCTAGATGGTAAAATGGTTAGCATGCTAGCCCCAGAATGGCAAAAGGTGTGGGTTCAATCTTTCCCAATACTTTCTACTTACACAAACACATCGCACGACACCGGGCGCCGTGACCAGGATCCCATACAAGCTATATAGTGCATGGTTGGTGAACCTACCCTGTGTATGCATACACCCACTGTGATATATCCGTAATAGACATATAGGTGTGTGCCTAATATATGTTAACGAGATGCAGAGTTTGAGACAAAGGAATATGCTAATAAGATGACGTCATGGAAAGTTTAGCTGGCGGGCCAAGCGAGCCCTAGGCTGTGAATAAACCATTCAGTGTCCAGAAGTCAAAGTGTTCAGACGTTGTACTTTCACACCCACCACCCCCAATTACGTTTTGTACAGTGGGGTCGTTAAGCAAACCATCACATGCTTAAATATGTGTAATTGTAAGAATTAAATCCCTTATATAATGTATGTAATGTGTGCGAGAGATCGGGAGTTTGGTTCCTGGTCGAGTCAAATCTATGACTCATCAAAGTGATACCTGTGGCTTCCTAGTCTGGCACTCAGCATTAATAGGATAGGGCAAGGACTGATTAGTTCAGTCTCAGGATAATGTGACTGAGTGGGATATCGGGTCATGGTCTGGTGTCCTGATTTCCCAGTGGGGCAGCACTATTAAGATTGAGGGATAGAAGTCACTGAGTGTGCATTGTCACAAGTCAGTGCCCGTTCTGATATGACCTTAGATGTTGCCAGGACGTCAACTTCCAACAACCAACCATTCAACTCTACCTAGGATAAACTGTGTCGCATGTAATATATATAGTAATGTATATATACGCCTATTCTCCCACGGTACTCATACCAAAAAGAAATACAAATATTTAGCTGAATAAAAACACATATCAGAAAGAATACATTGAATAGCGCTGGACTCTGCATCAAGCCCGACGTATGGTGGTATTGTCAGCTGCCCATTGACCTTTGACAATTCCCGCGCTTTCGTGACAGCGCTGTTCGACTGCGCATGACGCACTGCGTTTCCGGCAGACGGCATTTGGTTTCAGTCGGCCCATGCTTTTTACGCCTTTGTCTTCAGCACTTCTTGTGCAGGTGAGATATTGGCCAGAGAAAAAAAATAGTGTCCGGTAACCTGGCAGGACCTGGACAAGAAAATAGTCCTACGCAATTTTAGCTTATAGTCAAACGGCATTCTTTGCTTTAATAATACATATTTTTTTAACATTGTAATTATTGTGCTACACGTATTTCTTTTGCAAATTTACTGATTTTATATTTTACATGGAATAGTGATTTGCATCAGTGAAATTGGAAATGTATTCCTTCTGAAATATCAAAAATTGTGTTTTGAGTAACAGCTATAAATGATGTCCCAGGATGAAACAAAGTACATTCACTTCATTAATTTCTTCACTAGTCATGTTGTATTTGCGGTAATCAATGCTGTCATGTGACATTTGATTATAGCCGGTGTCCCTGAGGAAAATAGTCATTACTATTTGACTGCTTCCGTACAAGTAGTTAATGAGTACACAGATACAATTCTTCAAGACAACCCTCTGCCATGGTCCAAAATAGACTCAATGTTTATTCATTAAAAGTTACAAATTCCAGGCCTAATGGAGAACCTGATAGCCTAGTTCACGCTCCCACATGAGCTCCTCCGATCTGTTTGAGCTTAAAGTTGCATAGTCCGATGGTTTTGAATTTCTGTATTTTTTTCTGAGATAAATATATTAGATTGATCACTAGTATCTACTATACATTAGTTCAAAATTACTGTTATTTGAAATGGTAAACTTTTAAGATATTTTGACTGCAAACATGGAAAATTAATTTTGGCAAGCTTGCAAAAACTCTGACACCATAGACTTCTGCAGTAACAGGTTCTGTTAAATTGACTCAGTATTGCCTTCTATGCAGAAACAAATGCTTAATAAGTGCATCAGTATCTAAGTTAGATATGTAAAATCAAATCTGGATAATTGGTTTGGTTTTTGAAAATTTGATATTTCATCGGACTATGCAGCTTTAACATCATACACAATGTTGGCAATTTGAGTAGTCTGGTATTTTACCAGGATAGTGGTGGATGCAATTAATACGGATATAATACATTATACGGTACTTATTGTAATGAAGGAGTCATTTTCAATCAATATCAACGGTACTGAGCAAAGCAATTGTTAGGAATATCCACTTTTGGTAAATATAATATCTTTATTCTTCAGAAAGATTCATTTTCTATGCACATTGGACGCTCGATAAAATGTTCCTGGAAAGATCCATCATCAGGTACTTGGTGAAAATGGCGGTCCCCAACATTCTACAGCTTCCATCCCCAACCTCCCAAGCTCCCACCTCCCAAGCCCCCATCCCCCCACCCCCACCCCACCCCTCCACACTATCCCTCACCCGACAACCCCTTACAGGTGCATACAAAGGACGATGCAAATATTGACAGCATTAGTTCCTCATCCAGATTATCTAATAACCATTAATCTGCATATCACAAAGGAATGGAGGAGGTGGAGGAGGTGGAGGAGGGGATGAGTGGGCGAGGGGGGGTGCGGGGGGGGGGCTAAAGGATAGGAAGTGTAGAGGTGAGAGGGAAGTGGAAAGTTGTTGGAGGGATAGAAAGGGTTGGTTGGTTGGTTGTTGGAGGTTTACGTCCTGGCAACATCTAAGGTCATATCAGGATGGTTGATAGAAGGGGGGGGGAGGATTGAGGAGAGAAGTGAATGAGAGGAAGACATTGAGGATTGAAGAATTGAGGGGAAAGAGAGGGAGGGAGGAAATGTCAGAACTGGAGGTGCAGGGGGAGGGATGGAAGGAGAGGGAGGTAGAAGGGGGCGTGGGGAGATGATAGGAGGGGCAGTGAGGATAGGGCAGAGGGAGTATAGGCGGGTGAAAGCAGGCTATGGAGATATGGGCCAGGAGTGAGTGTTAGGGGGAGGGATGGTGGAGGGAATGACCAGAGATGGGGAAAGAAAGGGAGGGATCCAAGGGGAGGGTAGAGGGGGGGAACAGAGAAGGGTAGTGAGGGAGAGGCGGGAAGGTGAAAGGAGGACGGAGGTGGAAAGAGGGGTAGGAAGAGGAAGGGATGGGAGGTGTGTGGGGGGAGGGAGGGGAGGGGCCAGGAGGGCGGGTACAGGATAGGGGGGAATCCGAGGGGAGGGGGTATTGTTATTGACCTACATAGTGAGTTGGGTGTGCTAAGGGTGATTGATGAGAGTCTTATGCAGGCAAAGAGCGGACACAAATATTGGATCTCACTGGATATCTGGTACCTGCCAGTGTCCTCAAGTGGAACCCACCCCCCTGCTTTACTAATTCAGCACATACATCTTGCACTGCTAATAACAAAATGTTATTATCGCTTAATTACACTCTCTCGCTCAGGGGCAAGTCTAATTCGCATTTATCTTCGTTTCTGTAGAGAGTTATAGGGAAGAAATGGCGATGGGTGCTCCTCCCTTCCTGTCCTTCCATTTCATCCCTGCTCATCTCTATTCTTCCCTTACCTTCCCTGTCATACCCTTCCCTACATGTCCTTCCATCCATTCCCTAACCCCCCTACCATTCACTCCATGCCCTTCCGTCCATGTGCTTCCCTCCATGCCCTTCCATCCATGCCCTTCCATCCATGAGTTGAGCGTCCGCCTCCCGTTTTGGGAGGTCGTGGGATTCAAACCTCCCGGTTCGAACCGTGGCCGAGTCCAAATGTATACTTATTGCTACCTAGCATGGTCTTCAGCGTTACAAGGAGCAGTGAACTGAGAAAGAACAACTATTTGCGATTTAATTGAAATGTCCCTTCTTAATCAACTAATGTACACACGCACGCACAAAGTTCATCAGTGTCTAAGTTGAATATGTAGGATCAAGTCTAGTTGAGTGATTTGTTTTTTTAAACTGTATGCTTGAATTCAAAACAATTCGTTTTCCTCATTCTACTGCCCCAAGTTCTATCCTAGTAATGCTCAGTGCCAGAATAGGGCGGGGGCGAGAATACATATATGTAGGATCAATGGCCAGGGTTCAGACATATGACATTACACATGGAAAGCCAGCACTCAACTGATTCAGCCATCAATGTATCTATTGAAGTAAACAGATACGGAAATAGTATCTCATTTGAAATTCCAATTTAATTTCCTCTCAAATGCATCAATCTGCATAACCCCTAGCAATTGATTGACACTTTTGGAAACCTCATATTTGATTAAACTCCTCTCTTCCCTATTTCAACTCTTGGGTGTTTCAATAGTTACTGTCCTTTTGTTTTAATGTCAGTCGACCAAGAGTACATTGGGGTGAAGATGAAATACATGTGATGCCATGGCCAGACATCCGAATTTGTGACCTCGACAGATTTCCATACATAAAAACAAAAGTCCTGGCGTCTACCTGTTGATTTCAAAGAGGCAGTAACATGACCAAAATAACTTTACTTGGTCACAATTACCGGGCGCGGTGGCCTAATTGGTAGAATGCGGGCCTCGCATGTGGGAGATCAGGAGTTTGGTTCCCAGTCGAGTCAAACCAATGACTTATAAAATTGATACTTCTCACTTCCTACTAGCCTGGCACTCGGTATTAATAGGAGAAGGCACTGACTGGTTAGCTCAGTGTCAAGATAATGCGAATGAGTGGGATATCAGGCCATGGTGCCGGTGGCCTGATTTCCCAGTGGGGCAGCACAATATAGTTGCCATGAGTGTGCACTGTCACAAGTCGATACCCATCGTGTTATGACCTTAGATGTTGCCAGGATGTAAAACTCCAACAACTACCCAACCAACGTATCATTTTTATCAAATCAAACACAATGTGTGCATTGTGACCCATGAAAGATCCAATGGTTTTTAGTTTCTTCCGTATTATTCTTTTAATTGGCAAAGTATTTATTCATCGGAATATGACATTTGTCACCGCTGGAGCACTGGTCTTCCGGCCATCTTACTATTGTAGTTGACAGTCTACATAATTTAAGTTTGATCAGTGCTGTATTAGTTACAGCACCAATCCTATAGAATTAAGGGAGTGGCTCCTGCTGTATAATGTACAGCACCAGTCACTGTAGTTCATGCAGACCTCATATTTAGATAAATATATTAGGTGTTATTGTTATAGACTATTTCACTTTAGTTTGAAGTGACTTTTATTTTAAAGGTTTTAAGTTTGGAGATAGTAAGTTTGGGGAGCACACGGAAATGCTGGATATAGGCTTTGGATTATTTGTTTTCAAACAGAGCAGCAGAGGAAATGGGTGCCAATGGGGACCTTTCAGTTTGCATGACTCTCTCGTCAGATGGTGCACCATGCCGGTTCCATGTGTTGTGGTGGTGTGTGGGTGTGGTGAGGATTTTGGTGTGTGTGGTGGGGGTGTATGGGGATTTAAGGCGGTGTGGTTGGGGTGTAGGGGTGTGTGGTGTGTGGGTATGGTAGGGTGAGGGTGGTTGGGGTGTAGCTGTGTGTGGTGGGGGCGTATGTTTGTGTGGTGGAGGTGTAGAGGTGTGAGGATTTTGGTGTGTGTGGTGGGGGTGTATGGCGATTTAAGGCGTGGTGTGTGGTGGGGGTGTAGGGGTGTGGTGGTGAGTGGGGTATGGTAGGTGGTGAGGGTGGTTGGGGTGTGTGTGTGGTGGGGGGTGTTTGTGTGGTGGGGTGGGGGTGGGTTTGGTGGTGTGTTTGGGTGTGTGGGGGGGGGGGGTGGGTGGGTATGGTGGTGGGGGTGGGTTAGGGTGTGTGGTGTGTATGGTGGGTGTGTGGTTGCGGTGGTATGTTTGTTGTGGGGTGTTGTGTTTGGAGGTGTAGGGTGTGGTGAGGACGTTGGTGTGTGTTGTGGGGGTGAGTGGGTATGATGGGGTTTGTGTGGTTGGGGTGCATGGTGGGTGGGTGTTGGGGGCGTATGTTTGTGTGGTGGAGGTGTAGGGGTGTGGTGAGGATTTTGGTGTGTATGGTGGGGGTGTGTGAGGATGTAGGGGTGTGTGGTGGGGTGGTAGGGGTGTGTGGTCAGAGGGTATGGTGTGGTTGGGGTGTATGTGTGTGTATGGCGGTGTGGGGTGGGGGTGTATGTTTGTGTGGTGGGTGTGTTGTGGAGGTGTAGGGGTGTGGTGAGGATTCTAGTGTGTGAGGTGGGGGTAATGGGGATTTAGGAGTGTGTGGTGAGGGTGTATGTTTGCCTGCTGGAGGTGTAGGGGTGTGATGAGGATTTTGGTGTGTGTGGTAGGGTGGGTGGGGTTTTAGGTGTGTGTGGTGGGGGTTTAGGGGTGTGTGGTGAGTGTGGTGGGTGTGGTTGGGGTCTAGGTGTGTATGGTGGGTGTGTGGTGGGGGCCATATGTTTGTGTGGTGGGTGTATTGTGGAGGTGTAGGGGTGTGGTGAGGATTTTGGTATGTGTGGTGGGGGTGTATGATCATACTGTATGGGGATTTAGGGGTGTGTGGTGGGGTGTAGGGGTGAGTGGGTGTGGTGGCATATAGGGGTGTGGTGGTGGTTGACAGTGTCTGTGGTGGGGGTATAGGTGGTTTTTGGTGGAAGTGTAGGGGTGTCTTGCAGAGCAGCACCTCACAATCTTTAGCATCCCTAAACCACCACCACACACCTACACCCCCACCACAGCCTTAAACCCCCACCCCACGCACATATATCCCCTACACCCCACAACACACACCTATACCCCCTGTACCCCTTACACCCCAACCACACACCTAAACCCCCACCACACACTTACACCCCCACCACCCACCTACACACACCACACACACACCGACATCCCCACCACACACCCCCACCACACACCTACACCTCCACCACACACACACCTACATCCCCACCACATCCATAAACCCCCACCACACTCCTACACCCCAAACACACACCTACACCCTCACCACACCCATAAACCCTCACCACACACCTACACCCCCACCATACTCCTAAAGCCTCACCACACAGCTACACCCCCAACACACACCTACACCCCCACCACACACATACACCCTTCTATCCAACCATGCTGGCCGACTTGGACCGTGAATGCGTGCTGTCACCAAGTGTATAGCGAGACAAATGGCTCACGAAAGGTCCCCATTGTTTGCTGTCCTAAATGTTTAATGAGCACACCAGTATCAAAGCTCATTTAAACCAAGCTCCGTTAAACCAAACAATCGGTTAATCCAAACTTTTTTCAGTGGCCCGGCAAAATACTACCATTTATCATATAAAAAAAAGTATGTTAAACAAAAGTCGATTTATTCAAATTATCGGTTAATCCAAACAAAATTGTCGGGCCAAAGGCCACTTCCGATACGGTTACACCAAATTTTAATGTGGTTATAAGGTCATCTGAGACCTCACTAACTTTTTATACGATAAATAGGAGTATTTTGCTGGGGCGCCGAAAAAAGTTTGGATTAAACGATAGTTTTGTTTAACCGAGCTTGGTTTAATGGTGTTATACTGTATATACATAAAAAACAATAATCAAAGTGTCCACATACATTGTATATTACATTCATAATGCACCTACATTTTTGGCAAATAAAAGCCAAGTCAAAGTCGAAGCCAAAGCTTGGTTAAACCAATGATCGGTTAATCCAAACAAATTTCTAGAGTGCCTTCAAGTTTAGGCCCAGTCAGACCCTATCGGACTGAGTACCGGACAAAGAATTGTCTAGTCCATTGGTGTCCAGTGTCAAAATGTACCGAAACGTACTTAATGAAACAAACGCTAAATGGACAAGGAACGTGCATTAACGAATAGCCACTGGACGATAACCAGACACCAACCGAATGTCTAACGGACGGGCCAGACACCAACCGGACACCAACCAGACACCAACTGGACACCAACCGGACACCAACCGGACATCAACCGGACACCAACCAGACACCAACCAGACACCAACCAGACACCAACCAGACACCAACCGGACACCAACCGGACACCAACCGGACACCTACCGGACTGATCACGGACGCGCCGAAAACCGACGGACCGAATTCCCGCAGCACCATCAACGGACACTGCAGGAAGCAAACCGGAGACGTAACGGATGGCTACCGGCCATGAAACGGACAAAACGGACAAAACAGACAAAACAGACTTAAAACGGACATCAACCGTACACATCAGTCTGGCAGTGTCTGGTACAAGTTTTGTGCATGTTCAAAACTTGTACCGGACACCACCAGACACCACCGGAGATAGAATGGACACGCCGGATAGGTACCATCTATAAACCGTACATTGCCGTATTTCACCGGACAGTGCCCGGTTTCTGTCCGTTTCCTCAATCCGGTGAGGTCTGAGTGGGGCTTTAGATATGTACAATCAAATCTTGATAATTGTTTTGGTTTTAAAGTTTTAATGTTTTCATCGGATTATGCAGCTTCAATGTGTCCCTGCAGCAGGACGCCACCTGCATCAATGTATCACCGCAATATAATCACACCAGCATTCATGCAGCGACGATTTATATTTCACAAACTCATTGTAGCTTGTCTTAGGGAGATTAGCAATTAAGCATCCAACCTAGTGGAAATTACCTAAAATTTGAGAAGGGTCCACAGCGACGAAATGACGAAAAATGCGTTCCCACTGGGTAATATCGAGCATACCCTTGCAGGATGAGTTTCCCATTCATTAAGTAGTGATATTGTGTGATTGAAACAGAAATCAATGTAGATCAATTTCAAATATACTTCAAACAATTTAATCTGTGCAAAAGATACATAAATATGTGATAATTTCTGAAAAATAAACTAGACAAATAATATTTGACTACACTGCTAGCTCTGTGGAGGTCTAGCCTGGTCCCCTGGCATTCATTTGCATGGGCAGAGGCACAGGAGTTTTCATCTATTATCACTCACTCTCCAACCTGGTCCCCTAGCCTTTGTACCGGAAACAAGTTTAAACGAGCTCAAACGAGTTCAACCCCGGCTGGTTGGGTCGCACCATGGCTAGTTGGGTCGCTCCGTTTAGCGCTGAATATGCTTATGTAAAATTCACTAACCAGATGGGATGGCCGAATGAGCTGATCATCCGCTTCCTGATTTGGTAGGTTGTGGGATTCGAGCCCCCTAGGTTTGAACCCTGACCGAGTCAAATCAATGACTTAAGATTGTATACTTGTCACTACCTAGCCTGGCATTTGGCATCACTAGGATAGGGCAAAAAGCAGTGGAATGAGGAAGAGCTATTGTCCACGATTGAAATGTCCTCCACTTAAACAACTAATGTCCAAAAGATATGGTGCAACTGACACTGGTCAACATCCGGTGCGAGGTGGACCGAGATGACACCACCGGTACAGTGTTGTGTCTTATGGAGTATAACAATAACTATAATAATAAGTAATATTCCCTTCATTATCTTTATCCTCGCATAATACGCTATACATCATATAGGAAGGGGGGTTAGGAGCAGGACACTACAGACATTATTACATGCGACAACAGTCTTATCACTATCCACATATATATATTTATAGATTGATTGATTGGTGGTTGGTTTATGCCGTGTCGGCAGCATAGGCCATATTCACAGCAATATATACATATAAACTGGATCTCTACCTCAATCAATCAATCAATGGGTGCCGTCTTCTCGAAGAAGGTTGGCTGCAATGGACCTCCATCTCTTCCTGTCATCCGTTCCTCTCACGCATTCCGCATAGCTCATTGCTGTCCACTCAGTGATGTTGTCCATCCATGTTGTTCTCCTTCTCCCTCTTGGTCTTTTCCCTTCTATCTTCCCTTCCAGTATTCTTCTCTGTGATTCCTCAGGTGATGGAAAAAGAAGGAGAGCTAAGTGGATTGAGAGTTTATATTTTCTCTTGACAAGGAAATATAGCCCTATCGTATATATATACAACTTTTTGGAGCAAAGTGATTCATACATCGAGTGCGCAGAAGTACCAAGAGCTGCCGGTGGTGGCGCCACCGTAGGCCAGCAGGCTGCAGCTAAATCAGATTCGTCCCTTATATTGGACAATAACCAATATTATAACGTAATAATAATAAACCTCATACCAAAGATTTATACCCATTTATCCATATACTAGCTATATATATATGTATATATATAATTATGTATATATATATGTATAGATGTTCCCATAGTGTCACCGTCTTGCGAAGTCTGTGGGAAATAAAAGGTATATATATGTATATATATGTATAGATGTTCCCATAGTGTCACCATCTTGCGAAGTTTGCGGGAAATAAAAGGTATATATATGTATATATATATATATGTATAGATGTTCCCATAGTGTCGCCCTCTTGCGAAGTCTGTGGTAAGTAAAAGGTGAGAGCATTGTAATATTGAGCTGACAGGTGGCGTTGCTAATCGGTTAATGGGCTTCTTTTGAAGAGCAGCTTACAGGGAGACTGGCGAAATCGCCCCGTGCATTTCGTCATTGAAGAGTGTTATTTTACAACCAGCATAATTCACGCGAACACGAGAGGCTGCAGCACTTGACACTTTTTTGGATAAATGAACTTCAGAGGCGGGTAAAGAGACTTCATGATCTGAGCCCCACGCGGATGGGGATAGACACTGAGGTCAAATGAAGGTCAAATGAAATGAAATTCTTAAGCGTGCATTCCTTACACGCGGCATGCGGTATGTGAATGCGAATGCGGCAAAAAATCGAAACGCCTTGAAGTCAATGGACTACATTCCTTACACGCGGTATGCGAATGCGAATGTGAATGCGAATGCGAATGCGAATGCGAATGCGAATGCGAATGCGAATGCGTCAACTCGATCAGTCCCTGTAATGATCGGTGTGGCATGCGGTATGCGGCACGCGATGTGCGAATAGAAAACCATCAGTTGCATTTGTCCATTGGTTTAAGGCAGGAGGAGGCGACTGATAATTATGGACACAAGGGTGCTGATGGGAGGTGGGCACCCGGGAGATGGACGTTTGTGGGATTTGTGATAGGTAAACACTATGTACACCACATACACTACATACACTACGTACACTACATACACTACATACACTACATACACTACATGCAATTCACACACTACACACACTACACACACTACACTCACTACACACACTACACACACTACACACAATACATACACTACACACACTGCACACACTGCACACACTACACACACTACATACAATACATACACTACACACACTGCACACACAATACATACACTACACCCGCTACACACACTACACACTGCACACACTACACACACTGCACACACTACACACACTACACACACTACACACACTACATACAATACATACACTACACACACTGCACACAATACATACACTACACACACTGCAGGGGCTTTTATATACCTCGCTGCATGCCGCATGGTGCATGCTGCATGCCGCGTGTAAGGAATCACGCCATTCGCATACCGCATGCCGCATACCGCATACCGCGTGTAAGGAATGCGCGCTTTATGGATAGCTGTATAGACGCAGTATTGGGAACCTCCTCCCCCTCCATACACCCACTCCTACCCCCACCCCCACCCCCACCCCCACCCCCAACCCCACCCCCCACCCTCCTCCATATATCATAAACTTGTTGCAGTTATGTATACTACTATTGATTGTTGATACTATCTTGGTTTTAGTCAACTATCAATAGTAGTATTCAGAAGTGTATGATATATAAATACGATATATCTAATAGCTAATCTATTAGATATATATCTCTCTGTTGATTGATTGATTGATTGATTGGTGGTTGTTTTACGCCGTGTCGGCAGCATAGGCCATATTCACGGTGAGAAATGTTTGTTTTTTGTTCAAACCATCGCTTTTACATGTAAAAGCAGACAATCAATTATGTGCCAATAGACACTCATTAAATTAGAAAGCTCACAATCATATATTTGTGGTCAAGGGAAACAAATTCCCATAGAAAAAGAAAAGTTTGTATTAATAATTGATAGAATCTATTTAGTAAACTATATGAGGTGGTACAGTCCAGCTGCCCTCAAAAAGGCTAAAATGTTTTCCTGTTTTACCTTAGTAAAAAGGTCATGCATACTGTCTGCAGTGTAGAACTGTTGGCGCAGGGCCAAAAAATCGATGCAACTTAGTAAAATGTGTTTGAGTGTCAGCAGGGACTGACACCCAATACAGTCAGGGGGAGGTTCTGACTGGGACTACTCTGTTGAAGTAGAGAATGAAAAGGTAAAGTCTATCTGAACACCTCTCTGTGCATTCATAGTAGTAATGTAAATATCGGTAATGAATATATGAACGGAAGGCCAGCAATAAGAAGAAAAGTGCATATTCTGATAAATAAATGTTTACCAAAAGAAATAAATGAATATAAATAGGAAAGGGTTAAGACTGGGGTGTGGGTTTTGGGTCGTGACTTTTGATTTGCTGCACAGGTCAGGGTTGGAATGCCATGTGACCTAGTTATTTATTCCAAGTCCCTTCTGCTCCGGCGAGCTATTGATTCACTCACCAGACGGGATGGCCGAATGAGTTGAGCGTCCGTCTCCTGAATTGTGACAGGGCGTACTCATGGTGGCTTTATAGTGCTGCTCCACTGGGAGACCAAGTGATCAAGCCCATGACCCAATATCCCACTCAGTCACATTATCCTGATACTGAGCTAACCAGTCCTTGCCGATTCCTATTAATACCGAGCGTCAGGCTAGGTAGCGGCAAGTATAAATTGTTATGTCATTGGTTTAACTCACCCAGGGCTAGTCCCCACGACCTGCTGCGTTGCAAGTGAGTGTTCAAGTCATTCGGCCATCGCGTCTATTCTGAATACAACATGATGCTGTGATTAGTTATTGGCAAACTACACAAACCTCATGCATAAAAGAGAGATAAGTTATCGGCATCTGCGACATCAGTGTCCAATTGCGAACCGGGTATTAAAGTGGAAATGAAATCACCAAATTTGGGCTTTCCTTTTGGAGTATTTTCTGGATGCTGTTTATTCGTTTGTTTGGGGTTTTACCTACTGGCAACATCTAAGGTCATATCAGGACGTGTACCACATGGTGTTACTCAGTAAGTGTCCTCATTGGTAGACATGCAGAAGGGAGGACATTCAAATTGCAGTCAGAATTACAGTCGATATATATGGGATGTATAATTAATTATGCGTATATAAGTAGGTGGAGTATTGTCCTTATTTATTATTCTATCGTTTGTTATTCTCTAAATCAATTAGGACCAATCGCTGACTTGCCTCGATTTGTCCCTCCTGCCGACAGCAGCGCCGCCAACAGCTAATTCTGTCTGCCTCGGGCAGAGCCAAGTCACTTGTCCACTCGATTTGAAACTTTACCGGTAAGCCTCTTATTATGCTAGCCATGTCGCACAATAAAAGTGACCAACCCACCACTCGTCTGTCTCTCTCTATTTGTTACATAGCCCTACCTTATACATATATATGACATATGTATAAGCATTATGCGAGAATAAAGGAACGTAAGGGATTATTACTATTATATTGTTTATTATAATAACATTATTATATTACATTATCAGCCAATGGGCATTCGCCATGTATTTGCTCCTGAATCATTCGAGGACTAGTGGCGCCACCACCGGCCCCGACCCTAACTACCGACGCTCCCACTGTCACTCACGCCCAGAATGTATGTGTGTGTATAGGGTGGCCGAATTGGCGAGAGTGCTGGCCTGCTTGCTGTGCTGGAGATCGTGGGTTGATAACCTCAACTGGGGCAAACTAATGACTTGCAAAATGTACGCTTGTCGCTACGTTGCCTAGGGCTCGGCATTACTAGAATAGGGCGAGGACTGGTTATGTCTGTTAAATACACAATTTGCAGGATATAAGGAGGTGGGGATGGGGTGGGGAGTGGAATGGAGAAGAGGGGAGAGGAGGGGAGGGAGTGCGTGGGTGGAGGGTGGGGAGGGAAGGAAGGGGAGGCAGGGTTGGGGTGAGGTGGCGGATGGGTGGATGGGGAGTGGAGTGAAGTGGGAGGAGGGGATGGGGATTGGGTTGGACGAGGGGTGGGGAGGGAAGGAAGGGAAGGCAGTGTGAGGTGGGGGATGGGTTGGTGAGTAGAGGGAGTGTAGTGGAGAGGAGAGGAGGGGATGGGGTGTGTTGGAACGAGGGTGTGGAGGGAAGGAAGAGGAGGCAGGGGGAGGTGGGGGATGGGGTGGGGAGTGGAGTGAAGTGGAGAGGAGGGGATGGGGTGGGTGGCACGAGGGTGGGGAGGGAAGGAAGAGGAGGCAGTGTGAGGTGGGGGATGGGGTGGGGAGGGGAATGAAGTGGAGAGGAGGGGAAGGATGATGTGTGGGACGAGGGTGGGGAGGGAAGGAAGGGGAGGTAGGGTGAGGTGGCGGATGGGGTGGGGAGTGAGTGAAGTGGAGAGGAGGGGATGGGATGTCTGGGACGAGGGTGGGAAGGGAAGGAAGAGGAGGCAGGGGGAGATGGGGGATGGAGTGGGTGGGAGTGGAGTGAAGTGGAGAGGAGGCGATGGGGTGTGTTGGGACGAGGGTGTTGAGGGAAGGAAGAGGAGGGCAGGGGGAGGTGGGGGATGGGGTGGGGAGTGGAGTGAAGTGGAGAGGAGGATGGGGTGTGTGGCACGAGGGTGGGGAGGGAAGGAAGAGGAGGCAGTGTGAGGTGGGGGATGGGGTGGGGGGGGGAGTGTAGTGGAGAGGAGGGGATGGGTGTGTGGGAGAGGGTGGGGAGGGAAGGAAGAGGAGGCAGGGGTAGGTGGGGAATGGGTTGGGGAGTGGAGTGAAGTGGAGAGGAGTGGAGAGGAGGGGAATGGATGTGTGGGACGAGGGTGCGGAGGGAAGGAAGGGTGGGGTGGGTGAGGTGGGGCAATGGGGGAGGGGAAATGAAGGGGACGAGAGGGGATGCGGTGGGGAGTGGAGTGGAGAGGAGTGACGATGAGTGGGAGCAGGGTGGGGATGGAAGGAAGGGGAAACAGGGTGAAGTGCGGTATGGAGAGGTGAATGGGAGGGGAATGGATCGGGTGATAAGTGGAGTGGAGAGGAGGGGGTGATGTGTGTGCCGAGGGGTGAGACGTGCAGGAAGGGGAAGCAGGGTGAGGGGAGGGAAATGAGAGAGGAGGGGTGGTGGGGGTGGTGGAATGTAGTGGAGAGGAGACCAGGCGATCTGTGTGATTTGGGGCAGGGTGAGGAGGGAATGAGAGGCGAGGAAGGAGAGGGCTTCAGAACATGCACTGTTCTATCTAAGCCCCGGGCTGTATCTAATCGGCTACTACTTATCTTATCTCTTTCCTTCTTCTCCTCCTCTGATCTTCTGCAAATAAGCGCATAAGGAACGGAATATCATCGGCAACTCACTGCCATGAGACTTGTTTTTTTTCGGATATTGTCCAGACACACAGGGCTTTGAAAGGGCAAAGGAAATGGTGGTAGAGTTATCCACCTTGGTGGTTGCAGGCGATAAGATGGACATGATTTGGACAAACCTTGGAATATTTCAGGAGAAAGGTTCTCAGTGAGAGCATCGTCTGAATGTATTTTCCATGAGGACATGTTGTATAATCTATTAGGCAAATATAATTTATGACAGAGTATAGTTGTATTGGTCGTTGATACATAAACGCTATATGTTCTTGTACATAGTTAATCTGCTTACAGCGATTATGTATTTTTTTGTATTTTCTGACAATACAGCCTCCTGAGCCTCCTGGTCAACTGTTCAAAAGCAACCATCCAGGTCACTATGGCTCAGATTCCCGTGTGGTATTTGATCCAGTCTATGCTGATATCTCCTCCTCCATTCCACCCAAATTTCGACTTTGTACTAAGTGGTCGGGCTTTTTCGAGGGTGTCAGCCAGAGATATTCTCCTCCAAGCTTGACAGTTTGACAGTTTGACCACAATAACTGCCCTAAATAACTTCCCAGAGTTATTTAGGGCAGAAAAAGAAAAGTGCATTGAGCAGGACCGACCACTGTACATGGTATTTATCGATTTCACTAAGGCATTTAATACAGTCGGGAGGACTGGGCTATGGCAGCTACTGAGGAAGTATGGATGCCCAGAGAAGTTCAAAACTATGATCGAGGCTCTACATACAGGAATGATGGCGAACGTTAGTGTTGGAGGGGAAGTCTCGGAATCGTTCAGGGTTACCAATGGGTTCAAGCAGGGTTGTGTACTGGCCCCCACGCTCTTCTCCATCTTCCTATCAGCAATGCTCAATGAGGCTTTCTGAGACATGGGGGATGGCATCTATATACAGTCCAGACAGAGTGCTGACCTATTCAATGTCGCACACTTCAGAGCAAAGACCAAGACTACTTGGATACTGGTAAGAGAGCTACTATTCACAGATGACAGTGTACTGTTTGCCCACTCTGCTGAAGAGATCCAGAAAATAGTGGACGCTTTCTCAATGCATCAAAGAAGTTCGGCCTGAAGATTAACATCAAGAAGACGGAGGTACTGTACCAACCCAAATCTACAAGAACCCGAGAGGAGGAGATCATGGTTGACGGAAACAAGCTGAACTCTGTTCCAGAATTCACCTACCTCGGAAGCACTATATCAAGTGATGGACGCATTGATGCTGAAATACAGAGGAGGATGGCCAAGGCTAGTGCATCTTTCGGCCGACTACGCCAGAGACTCTGGAACAACCACCATGTGTCCATTCAGGTCAAAGGCAAGATCTACCATGCAATCGTGCTATCCACCCTACTATACGGAGCCGAGGCCTGGACAGTGTACAGACGACAGGTGAAAAAGCTGCATGCCTTCATGATGCGACATCTGCATTCAATCATGAGGCTAACCTGGAAGGACAAAGTGACAAATAAGGAAATACTCGAACGGACGGGGCTGCCCTCTATGGAAGTTCTTCTGATCAAAAAGAATCTCCGGTGGACTGGACACCTCATGAGGATGTCATCAGACAGGCTACCAAAGCAGATCCTCCATTCTCAACTGTCTTCTGGTTACAGAAAGAGAGGGCACCCTGGTCTCCGGTTCAAGGATACCATCAAGAGAAACCTGAAGCTGAGAGACATTAAGACCGACTCATGGACACAACTCTCACAGCAGAGAGATAAGTGGAGAGCGGAAGTCAAGTAATGAAAGCAGTCTTTGTCGCATCGCAACCAACAGCATGATGATGATGATGATGATGATGAACTCCCCAGAAATAAGATGTTTCAAGATGAATAACCTATGCCCAGGCATATTCGCTTATGACAAGTGTGAATAACTCAAGTTCTTCATCCCGATATGACCTTAGATGTTGCCAGGACGTAAAACTCCAAAAATCAACCATCTTTATCCTTGGGCTTGGCTGTGTTGCCTCCTGTAATTTTAGTTATTATGTGTGATGAGTTGGATTTCACTATCAGTTGACATAAGTCTAACCACTTCAAAATTGCATCAGATATGGGGTTTTCTGTCATTTGACATGGATCTCATCATATCAGAGCTTAGTGTAAATGTCAATGTTGGCAGGTGAATGTGACATACAAGACTGACAGAATAAATACCACTACCCTTTCGCCATGAATCTGATCATTGCCTCTGACATCATCAATCAAATCAATCAATCAAATCAATCTATCAAATCAATCAATCAAATGCTCTTCATGTTACTGCCCCACCCCCACTGGGCGCGGTGGCCGAATTGGTAGAGCGCAGGCCTCGCATGTGGGAGATCGGAGTTCGGTTGATTTCCTGCAACACCTTCTAAAAGCCGAGAACATTGGCACTTACCTGAAGAGGATTTCAAAAGCTGAGCGTGAGGTTATGATCCTTCCCGCACCTCGCCTACCTGTTCCTTTTGGAATTACCACCAGAGGGCGTGACAGCGTGGGGGCCCACTTTTATCAACAGTTGAGCAATGCATCAGGCAATTCCTAGTTAGGTTTGTGAACCCAATGCGAAAGTATATGGGTCGTTCTCAGAAACTATGTACCAGTTTTGTGACATGGAAACCAAAAATGAAATAATTCCACCTAATAGCAGAAAGCATTCCAAATTAGAGCAGAATCCATATTCATATGAAGGTTTATATATTGTGCATATTGTTTATATATTGTGCGTTGTATTCAGTGTACTGATGAATGAAGAAACTCCTCAGAGAGAGTATAACAACATTGAAATGGAATGGGAAGCTCTCAGAGAAAGCATGGTCAAGTCAACAGAGGAGGTGTTACCAAATAAAAAACGAGAGACAAAGCAATCATGGATGATGCAAACCATACTAGAAAAGATGGAAGAAAGGAAGAAAGTGAAAAACCACTGATCCAGCTAAATACAAACACCTGAAGAATGAAATAGAAGATGAATGCAAAAAAGCTAAAGATGAATGGTGGAATAAGAAGTGTGAAGTAGTGGAACAACTTGAGTCTCAACATCGTTCAAGAGAGATGCACAAGAAAGTGAAAGAGATAACAGGTCAAGGATACAGACAGAGAAGCAGTAAATGTATCAAGAACAAAGACGGCAAAATGCTCTTTGAAGAAGATGAAATAAAGTCCAGATGGGAAGAATATGTAAACGAACTATACAATGATGACAGAGGGAACCCACCCACAATTGAGAAAGAAGATGGGAATATTATATTAGTATCAGAGGTTGAGAAGGCTATCAATGATCTAAAGGCAGGTAAGGCTCCTGGAAGTGACCAGATAACATCAGAAATGATAAAAGGACTAGATGAAGTGGGGATTCAAATCATTCATAAGCTAGTAACTGACATCTATGAGACTGGATTTATACCATTGAATATGAATGAATCCATATTTGTACGACTCCCAAAGAAGCTAAAACCAACATTGTGTACTGAGTACAGAACACTAAGCCTGATGAGTCATATGTTGAAGATGATCCTGAAAATAATTTTACTGAGAAACAGACAGAAAATTGAAGAACAAATCAGTAACGTACAAAGTGGGTTTATATCTGGAAGAGGTACACGTGAAGGGATTTTCAATATGAGAATGATTTGTGAACGTTATTGTGAAGTGAACCAGGATGTTTATGCCTGCTTTATTGACTATGAGAAGGCCTTCGACCGAGTCAATCATGAACTGTTAATCAAATGTTTACAAGATATTGGTGTCAATGGCAAAGACATTAAACTAATTGTGAACTTATACTGGACACAACGTGCATTTATAAAAATGGAGCAGGGCCTATCGGATGAAGTTATGATTAAACGAGGAGTTTGACAGGGGTGTGTATTGTCACCATGTCTATTTAACCTGTACACAGAGATGATTTTCAGACACATTGAAGATTGCAAGGGAGTGACAATAGGTGGCATGAACGTCAACAATCTTAGATATGCCGATGACAGTGTAATACTAGCAGACAGTGAGAAAAACCTACAAGATATAGTGAATAGAATCAATAAAGCTGGAATACTATTCAACATGAAGATGAATGCCAGGAAGACCAAAACAATGGTTATAAGTAAAAAGACAGATAAACCAAATGTCAATATAACCATAGATGGCACAAACATAGAACAAGTATCCGAATTCATATATCTCGGACAAAAGATTACAAATGATGGGAGATGTGAGGAAGAAATTAAAAGAAGGATAACAATAGCCCGAACAACATTCTCCAAAATGTATAGAGTGTTAACATCAAGTAAGATATTAATACAAACAAGGAAGCGTATTCTTCAGTGTTATGTGTGGTCTACTCTAATGTATGGGGCAGAGACATGGACAATCTCTAAGAAAATGTACAAACGTTTAGCAGCATTTGAGATGTGGACTTATCGAAGGATGATGAAAATATCATGGACAAAGAAGATCACCAACAAAGAAGTTCTCAGAAAAATTAAAAATAAGAAAAGCTTGTTTGCCACTATACAGACAAAGAAACTTATTTATTTTGGCCACATCATTCGTCAGAGTTCAATATACCGTACATTGTTGGAAGGGAAGGTGAATGGCAGCAGAGGGAGAGGGAGACCAAGAACATCATGGTTTACAAATATTTCACAGTGGACAGGCTTGAATTATTCACAGTCTATCAGAACAGCACAACATCGGGACAAGTGGAGAACCATTGCATCCAACCCTCGACTAGAGGATGGAACTATTGATTGATTGATGCAGGTATTACAGGTATTGCAACACCTCAGGGAGTTTGATGCCCCTGCCCTGCAGAGTTGTAAACCACTGCCTTGTGGCACAGGTTCTTGACAGAACCGAAGGCTAAGGGAGCAAACCCTAAACAGAAAACCATGTCACTGTGGCAGCATTAAGGGCGGTTGATGTATGGAACTCCCAACATCTCCCGACCAGCCACTGCAGGGACAAATAGTTTTGCGCCTGTCTTGACATGTTCTTGCCGGTGTGAAACCTCTATTTGCTCCCCGAGAGAGTGCCGCTGGTAACTTGCAAAAGCCAGCAGCACTTCAACACTTTTGCAGGCAGCTTTCATGAAATGTTACTCGAACAGACGGGGCTGCCCTCTATGGAAGATCTTCGGTGGACTGGACACCTCATGAGGATGTCATCAAACAGGCTACCAAAGCAGATCCTCTATTCTCAACTGTCTTCTGGTTACAGAAAGAGAGGGTGCCCTCGTCTCCGGTTCAAGGATACCATCAAGAGAAACCTGAAGCTGAGAGACATTAAGACCGACTCATGGACACCACTCTCACAGAAGATGGAGAGTGGCAGTCAAGTAATGAAAGCAGTCTTTGTCGCATTGCAACCAACAGCATGATGATGATGATGATGATGATGATATGTCACCGTTGGATAAAACAATCACTTTTTGATTTCAGTTTTATACAAATTGAGAAGGCTGTTAAAATTAGCCATGTATTATTTCCAAATCAAGCATTGGGCTACCGTGAGTTAAGTCATGCTCTTTGGTATTACACCTCAAAGCACTTGGCGCAGGAGCGCAGAGGATTGGTCCAGTGATGGATTGCCGGATTGAGTGGGGTTTGCCGTCCTAGTAACACGTGAGATGACATCGTGACATGCGGAAGGGGGGAATAATGATCGTTTCGTCGCGCTGCCTCACTGACGTACATAACGGACGTGGTGGTCGAATCGGAGAGCGCGGGCCTCGGAGATCGGGAGTTTGGTTCCCTGTCGACTCAAACCAATGACTTAAAAAATTGATACTTGTTTCTTCCTAGCCTGGTGCTCGGCATTAATAGAGTAGGGCAAGGACTGAATGGCTCAGTATCAGGATAATGTGAGTGAGTGGGATATTGGGTCATGGTGCCAGTGACCTGATTTCCCAGTGGGGCAGCACTATAAAGTCACCATAAGTGTGCATTGTCACAAGTCCTGATATGACCTTAGATGTTGCCAGGATGTAAAACTCCAACAACCATCCAACCACTGATATACCACACCCCCGGTGGAATGACCCGATCTCCTGCTCAGTCACATTATCCCGAGCCTGAACCAGTGACATGCTTCAAGTTTGTCAATCACTGAGTTTACTCAGCAGGGACTCGAACCTACAAACTTTCGCATGAGAACCAATTCGGCCATCCGCTCCAAAATTAAAGTCAGTGATAAACCTGAGGTATTGTTGGCACCAACGAGAGTGTAAGGTACTTGATGTTTGTGTTATTTGTTGTTTATTTTCACTGATTAGATAAGATAAATTTGGTTTGTCTCAGTCAGGATTCGAGCTCAGTGTCTAGAATCCCATGATCTGCCATACGCAAAGCAGGCACTCAGCACATTCTGCCATATCGTGTGGTTAATTCTGATTATTCCTCACAGACTGAGATAAATACACCCAGGTCCAATGCAATAATATAAACACTATTAAATATTCTGGCGGCCTGATGTCGTATACAAATATTTATCCATCTCTATATGTGACAGACTTGAATTGGATGTGAATATAACATCAATACTAGATAAGATTTGATTAATTGTTTTGTTCTCTTTCTGAGCTTGGCTATGTTGGGCGTTATTCTGATATCCATCCAGAGAATTTTCTCAAAACATATAGAGTATTGTGGAGTCTGTGTAGCAAACTGATATAATATTTAGGTATAAGTGATTATCCAGCTATTATTTTGGAAGTGGAACATTCTGTTGGTATTACTCTTCTGGTTTGTGAATCACTATATGCATCTATTTTTGGTAGAGCAACTTGGGCAACTGTGGTTTGCTTGAATGCTGAAACTAAGGACACCATGAATTAACGGTAATTGCTCACTCGCTTTATACAATTTTAGTTTTCAGGCAATAATGGTTGGGCGCTTCTGTAGTGCCCAGCAAACGAATTTACTCAAAGCATATATAAATTCTTGCATTGGCTGTGCAGCATAATAATATAATATAAATAATATACAATAAACATTAGCATATAGCTGAAGTCAGAACAATAAACTCCTAACAAAACCACAAAGGGCTACTAGAGCAAATAATGCGCCACTAGTAAAGCAGACCAGAAGCCAAATAAAAGCTCATGAGAGAAGCACGCTGGAAATGGCTGCCAAGGTGTGGAATGCCCAAACACTAAAGGAACAACAAATTCTTGACCTAAAAACTTACAAAAAATATCTGTGCAAAATAAGGCTAGGAAACCCCCACTAAGCTGCACTGCAAAGGGGCATGTCACGGCCCACCAACAGGATGCCCAATGGAAGGTAACCATGCCAAAAGTAGCCAGATAACACACCACACAGTTACATACAAGCCTATCATATGTAAATAGCAGTAGGCTAGTCTAGTAATAAGAGTAGAACAAATCAAATACATAAATGCCAAGAAAATCCAAAAGAATTAACAGAGGCTACTAACCATACCAACCAATTATCTATCTGCTACTGAAATGCAGGCAATCAAATACCTTATCAACAGCTACTGTGTGGTAAGATAACACCAACACTACAACTGGCCAGCATTGAAAACAAGCCTGGGTACACGGCCTTATATGCTATGGACAGTATAAATACAGCCTCAATAAAAAATATATATATACAAAATATTAAATACTGCTTCCCTGCAAATCGCGTTATCGCCGCTGGGGTGACTATCTCGATATGCATCTCTTCGTGGCTGATTTTCTCCCTTACATCATTAATCTATTCCCGCCAGCTAATTATATCCTACATCACCATGATGTCAAAACGCATTAACTACCCTGGCTAAAGGCCGGCGCACACCACCCGGCATCCGGGACGGAACCGCCCAGAAAGTGGGGAGGGTGGGTGGAGGATTCCAAGAGTCTGTAATACATGTAGTTCAATGTGGATGGTTTGCTGTTGAGGTTTTATGTCCTGGCAACATGTAAGGTCATATCAGGATAGGTACCAACTTGGGACAATGCACACTCATGGCAACTTTATAGTACTGCCCCACTGGGAAATCAGGCCACTGGAACCATGACCCGATATCCCACTCAGTCACATTATCCTCACATTGACGTAACCAGTCCATCCCCTGTCCTATTAATGCCAAGCGCCAGGCTAGGAAGCGACAAGTATCAATTTGATATGTCATCAGTTTGACTCAACCGGCAACAGAACTCCCAATCTCCCGCATGCGAGGCCCGCACTGTACCGATTCGACCACCACGTCCGGTGGGGTTCAATGTGGATGAAGGTGGGCAAAGGTGGCATAAGTGGCCTTGACCTTTGACCTACTTACATACAATTTCAAGCCTGTTACTGATATTGAAATATATAATGGATGTTTAAAGATTTTTGGAGTGTTCTTTGCAGTAATCTATTTTTATCCTACTGGGACTGGTGGTTGAATGAGTTCCGGTCCCATGAGTTCTATCCATGCCCGAGTCAAACTACTGACCTAGCGAATGCTATACTTGTCGCTACTTAGCCTGGCACTCAACATTACTAGGATAGGGCAGGGAGCAGTGGAATGTGGAAGACCAGTTGTCTGCAATTGAAATTTCCACCATTTAATCAATGACTGTATCAACATCGACAATTCCTGAAACATGCATACAGAACCCAACATATCTGGTTGACCCTCCCTCATGTCCTCATATCTACCTAGTCTATCGAATATATGTCTACACCAATTGAAGGTTGATGGCACATCAAAGTTATAAGGAAAGTGAAATATTATTAAATACCAGGTAACTGGATTTTAACTTGTATTTCCAATATGATATGCGCTGTATTTTATAAATAATGTTGTGGAGGATGATTAAAATAGGAAATATTGCACCTACAGTAGGATTCAAATATTGTTCTTGCCATTCCATGCTTATGCTTAGCATGCTAACCATTACACTATCTAGTCTCTCTGATGCAATCATCTTATCCACACCTACCTGTCTATGTGGCTTTTTGTCTGAGAGGTCAGTGCAGAATACAACAATAACAATAGATGACATCACCATTCCAGCGACACGATGCATTGTGGGATGCGTGGAAGAAAAACAAACCCACGAGAAGCACATGGCACATGCTAAGACACTGGGTGCAGCTATGAAATGTGCTAGTTTCAGCACATTTCAGCTCTTGTTTGGTACTTAGAATACCAACTAAAAAAATATATATAATAAATTACGATATTAATCTTTTTTCCAGCATTGCATTTACATCAATATAATCAGCACATCTTATGCCTGGTGCATTTAGATTTAGAGAAATCTGGGCACTCGGACTAGTGTTAGAACCACAGCCAGAGTCAGTTTTACTTATTTTATTCATGTTTCTATTTATTTCCTATGACTAATGACTAGAAAATCAGTAGGGTTAATCATATATTGGTTATATATTTCTCTGAAAAAAGTGTCTGTTGACAGATTTGGCATTTTAATATTTAGAACAAGAATTAATAATAGTGATGTCGATATCAGCCTTAAAGTGACTGATTGTTTTGTGTGGAATTGTATGTTTCTTAGCTCAAAATGTTTAACTATGGCTAGTTTTGTCTTAGTTATATTCATCAGATCATTATATTGCATGTGTGCATACATGTTTATGCCAAATTGCTATGTATTTCTATTAATTTTGAATAAAATGGAAGTTTTGCCCTGCGCATATCAGGAAACTCAATGGCTGTACGGCTTTGCTTTGCTGCCAACGCCATTTTCAGTGCATGCGCAGTCGGAACGGTGATCTCGTCTATTACAATGAGCTAAGGATGTCTATATGTTACTCGGTCTAATGCCCCCAGAAGGGTCATTCCCTGCTACGGGCAAGGTTTGAGATCAATCAGCCCTGTTCTGTGACGTCATGCAGGGGAGAACTAGGCTGAATATCTGTATTCTGAGTTGCTATCCATTAGTGCCTGAGGATTACCAGACGTGGTGCCCAAATAGGTTCGAGTAGAGGCTTCCCCTGCGGAAGCTTGTGCTGTTTGAATCCCGGCCGAGTTAAACCAATGATTTACTAAATTAATAATTGTCACCATCTAGCCTGGCACTCTGCATTACTAGGATAGGGAAAGAACTAACTGGTTAGCTCAGGATTAGGATAATGCAACTGAGGGGGAAATTAGGTCATGTTCCCAGTGGCCTGGTCTCCTAGTGGGGCAGCACTATAACGTATGTAAAACCCCAACAAACAAGTAGTCCCTGATGAAGGACTGAAGCTGCGTCCCAGTGTTTTTACACACCGGAAGTTGGGGTTGTTGCTCCTTCCGGCGTTATCTTTCACTATAGGCCCTATTCTTTAAACTCACTTTGAACTTATAAGTACATGCTTACTGACAGGGGATCTGGTCTTTTAATGGAGATTTCGCTCCTTCCGGCGTTATCTTTCACTTTAGGCCCTATTCTCTAAACTCACTTTGAACTTATAAGTACATGCTTACTGACAGGGGATCTGGTCTTTTAGTGGAGATTTCGCTCCTTCCGGTGTTATCTTTCACTATGTATCCTATTCTTTAAACTCACTTTGAACTTATAAGTACATGCTTACTGACAGGGGATCTGGCCTTTTAATGGAGATTTTGCTCCTTCCGGCGTTATCTTTCATTATAGGCCCTATTCTTTAAACGCACTTTGAACTTATAAGTACATGCTTACTGACAGGGGATCTGGTCTTCTAATGGGGATTTCAGTGGTTCTGGCAAATATTTTGCATTAGAAAAAAAAAACACTTGTTATATGTGTGTTCACCAGCACCCTCTACACTCAGATATTGCACATACAAAGAGCTGACGCTAGTCATCCACACTCTGACCTATCAAGTAATCATTGGGGGCGTAATCGATTAATCGACTCTGGTCACCCGATCCACTTTTTGGCGCATGCGCACATCCTGCAGACTCGGGTCGAATAATCGAATAAGCTTCTCCAAGCTCGGGTGACAAAAATGGTGGCCCTTTTATTTGTTTCTTTAGTAGTCGATATAATTACAGCAAAATATGATTTAACTATTTTTATGATGGCATAGTTTAGTGATATTTCCATTTCAATAATCTATGTTATTACAAAAAAAAAGATGTATGACTGGTACCGGTGGCTGTTATCCTGCAGGTCGGTACCAGCGCATATGTGACGTCATCGCTCCTTGCAAACCTCAGCCAAGAGGTGGGTTACTGGGGTCGAGTAGTTTTGCACACGGCAGGTGTATTTCTCGACTACACTCGCGGTGTTCAATTTGAAATTCTGATGACTCGGATGACCAGAGTCGCCCAGGTCATGTTAATCGATTACGGCCACTGTGAACCCGCCATGGTATGCAGGCAGCAGGGCCCACCGCACTCCACCAGTGCACCACTCCATACATGCGCTGACCACTCTGTGCGCTACCATAGTGTATGCCCCCTGTGTATGGCATGTACAATGTAACAATATTCCGCATCGATGCACTGTGCTTTTACCCTTCCCCAGTGGCATGCGGAGCCTGATTAGTTCCCTGCTGGATCCCAGCCTCAGTATCCCAGAAGGACCAAATGGGATGGCCGAATGAGTTGAGCGTCCGTCCCCTATTTCCGGAGATTGGGGATCCAAACCCATGAGTTTGTGGGTTTCAACCCTGGTCGAGTCAAACCAATGACTTAAAAATGTATACTTGCCACATCCTAGCCTGGTGCTCGGCGTTACTAGGATAGGGCAAGGACTGGTTTGCTGAGTGTCAGGATAATGTGACTGAGTGTGATATCAGATCATGGTGCTGGCGGCCTGATTTCCCAGTGGGGCAGCACTATAAAGTCGCCATGAATGTGCACTGTCACAAGTCGGTACCCGTCCTGATTTGACCTTAGATGTTGCTAGGACGTAAAACAACAACAAACAAACAAGTAGGCCAGAAGACTCGTATTGCGTAGACTACAAGTTCTATGCAAAGGAATTCATTTTATATATATATATATATATATATATATATATAGAAGGTTTTGTGGTAGTTAGTTAGTTACCTTGGAGGGTTTCATGGTACTTTGTATTGTAGTGGACTACCTTTTTTGTAACCCTCCTCTATAATTAATTATCCAGGGGCTTAATGATGTTTCAGTAGGCTCTACTGTGCTGCAAAAATATTGATTACTTATGTTTCCATCATAGATTTCTGATTGCCTGGTTGGTAGAAATAACTAGTAACCATAGCATAGTGTTAGTATTATCATAGAATGCGTGTAGTGTAGCTGGGGCCTGGTTCTGGTGTTTTGCTTTTTTTCTGATTTATTTATTCACTAAGCTTTGGAAGTAATTGATATAATCGTGTGTTATTCTATTTAGTTTGCGGGTGAATCAGTGGCACTTCTGATGCTCAGTGTAGTGGCTTAGTCGTTACTTGGACACACTTGAGTGAAAGCTAGTGCTTATTGTCAATATTATAATATATATATATGTATACCCCATCCATATTCCTGCTGTATCAGTTCTTCCATGAATTTCCCTAGAGCCCTTCCCTTTTTCCCTAATGCTATGATGGTAGGTGCATTGACAATGCATTTTGACAGAAGTGTCTGTGGGGGTGGAGTAGGGCATGGTCGAACTGGGAAATTCTCTGTATGTGTCTGCGTAAATTCTCTGTATTTGTCCGTATATATGTTCTACAGTTTAGGATAAAACTACCAGAACCCTCATCCAGGTGTACACTTTTCCGATATATGAGATATGGGATATGGAGAACTCAGCTATAATAAATTGCAACTTGTCTATAAAATGGTAAATGGTATGTAAAACCAAAGGCATATAAGGTATATGTGGAGTTGGCGCTCTATTACTAATGGAGGATAGAAATTGTGTATTAATATAGTATAGAGAGAGAGAGGGTCACTTCTTGACCTGAGAGAGGGTCACTTCTTGACATGTGGGACAGTCTTTGGGAAGTCACCTCACATACCCCCTCCCCTCCAAGTGTTATTTATGGATCACTGCACCAGATACAACAGGGCACTGTAGCCAGATCTAACCATGCCTTGGTAACAAGGATATTGAACCCTCATTGGTGGATAGAGGAATGCCTGTTAGGGTTTGGAAGACTGGATCATGTGATCACCACCATCTTGTTTCTTGAAACTATAAATACAATAAATCAGAGAGTCTCACTCTCCTACCTTTCACTCTTTATCTACTTTCCTTCCTTGCCTGTAGTGATTTCATATTAGCCTATCTACACCACTCAAACCGCCAGCCGTCGACTTTACACAGGTACAATCAATTCAATGAAGTAGCAAGTATAAATTTACTGGTTTCCATACACAATTGCACTGGGTTTTCTTTGTTTTTCCATCCGGACCATTTCGGATGTGCGAGTCACGGGGTGGTGTCTATCGAGAAAGATACTTAAGCGGTATGAGTGTCCCCGGGTGTACGTCACGTGAGTAGCTGAGATTGATAATTAGTGCTGAGTCATTGTAATAGTCACCGCTTCACCACCAAAGCCCCGCAGCCTTAATGAGGAGATAACTAACTCTCACAGAACAGGGAGTTGTAAGAAACCAAAAATAGTTATAGTCAATCAGGATGCCTGTAGAAATTAAAAGTTGCCTCGGTTATGTTAGTGTGTCTTTAGTTTAAATGAAATTATAATTGCATCGGTCATGTTAGTGCTCCTTCAAATCAAATTAATGCTTAGTTCATAGATTAATCCTTATAAGCACGATTAGAGTTATTTGATATAGTATCACCGAAAACCGTGTAGCATGGAGCTACGTAGGCAGATGGGCGGGGGAAGGGTGATTGAATCAGGAGGCATAGGTAGTGTATTGGTTAGCACACTAGCCTTGGTTTGGAATGGTAAGAAGTCTGGGTTCAAAACCTGTCATATGTGCAATGTTTCCCATTTGCATCATCCTAATATTGGTATCTCAAAATATGACAGAAGCTTAAAAGTATCGGACGATGCAACTTTAAGAATAACTCAATAATTTAGTAAATCAGTAAATTAGTAAATCAGCCTGTGATTTGGGCAAATAACCCATTTACATTGCATCATCATCAGACTCATTCACTTATATCTGTGCCGAATAGCTGTAAGGTTTTTTGTGGTGGTTTTACATCCTAGCAACATCTAAGATCATACCAGGATGGGTCCCTACTTGTGACAGTGTGCACTCATGATGATATTATAGTGCTGCCTCACTGGGAAGCAGGACCACTGTCAACATGACCCAATATCTCATTCATTCACATTATCAAAGACCCTATAATACTAAGACGGCTCACTGAGCCTGTACTGTGTAATCAAAATGATCAAACCCACCACTTGGTGTGCTGGCTGTTCTCTTGGTTAAACAGTTGCTATATTATATGTGAATATATATGAATGTGAAAGTTGTGTGATGATGGCGATGATGATGATGCTGATGATGATGTGTATTTGTTCATAGCAATTTCATATTGATGTGTATTCATACTTACCTATCTCATGTATAATATAATTGTATGTGTTTACATGTGAAACACCAACCAGCAGCCGGCTGATCAAACCCACCACAATGTGGCACTGCGAAATTTACATTACCATGGGAGAGATAGGGAGTGAGCCGTCTTAGTATTATAGGGTCTTTGACAGTATCCTGATACTGAGCAAAACCCAGTCCTTGCCCTATCATATGAGTGCCAACTGCCACACTAGGTAGTGCCAAGTATTAATTTTATAAGACATTGGTTCCACGCCAGGGTTTCAAACCACGACCTTCCCACATGAGAAGCCGGCTAGTGCTCTTACCAATTCGGCTATCCTGCCTGGCTTAGCAATAAGTAATGTCTAACTAATGAGTAGAAACTACAGAGTAGATAACTGCCAAAAGTATTCGACATGAAACCAATGTGGTGTTCTCTGTGGCGGAATGGTTAGAGTGTCTGACTTTTTTATAAGTTGTACTCCTAATCTGAAGGTCAGTGGTTCGATTCCCTGTGCTGCCACCTCTGCCAATTGGGATTTCCACCCCTGTGTATAACTTACAGTGTCATCAATGGCCAGTTGCTCTAGTCTAATACCATGTCTATGTGATGTGGGAGGCTAAAAATCTCTAGGGTCAGTAAAAGTGTAGGCTTGGGTTTTCCATCGACAAACTGTCTAATGGTGAAAAGAAATCTCTTCAGACTTATCCATGATAGGCAGTATGAATCTTTCAAGAAAATGTGTCGATTTGAAAAAATAAATAAAAAATTGGAACACTTAATGTATAGTATCCAATATTTGCAACAACAAAATAAGAAGAGTACAAAGGAGAGAGAAAATGGGAGATGGGGGAAAAAAGGTGGAGATGTCAGTGGAGATATGAGTGGAAATGGGAGTGGGGATAGGGTGGGTTGGGGAATGGGGTGGGGTGGGGATAGAGGTGGGGATGGGAGTGGAGATAGGGGTGGGAATAGAAGTGGATATGAAAATGGATATGTGGTAGAATTGAAGTGGGGATGGGCTGGGGTGAGAATGGAAGGAGAGTATAGTAGATGTAGGGAGGTAGGAATGGGATCTGGCGTGTGGCGATCTGATGTCTTGCACCAATATCGCCACCAGCCATACAAAGTAGTCGTGAGTGTGCAGGGAGTACATGGCTTCCGTTGATGCCAGCCGTCAACACTGACACACACACCCGTCTGTTGGAGCCCTGCCTCGTGTTCAGAGCACCTGCTGACCTCATGCAATTCAAGGAAATACCTCATCCACTCCAATAAGGCTCCCCGGAACTACCCTCAGCGAGGGAGTCATTTGGGGTTTTTACATCCTACCAACATCTGAGGGGATATCAGGCATGTGGACGAGTTTGTGACCGTCAGAGCCATGTGAGATCTGGGTGATTGTTTTCTTGTTTTAAAATTGGATTTTATTTTTTTTATGAAAATAGGATTTTGGTGAGCTAGCCCTATGAGGAAAAGAATATAGAAGCAATAGTAGATGTGGGTGGGTGGAAACGTTTATGCATCGCCAGCTTATTGAGAAGTGAATCGCAAGAATAGTGAGCTGCAGCTAATGGCGGAAAAGGTGTGAAAGCCCGTTGGCCAATCAGGTGGGTGGAGAAATGAACTCATCCAACCACCTGAAGACAAGGTCGAGATGCAGCGGGCAAGCAGAGAGAGGAAGTGAGTCGTCCCTCGTGAATCAAACACAATGCAAACATTGCGACCAATGTGAAATCCATCTGTCGAATGACTGGTGTCAGTTATGGTATGGATAAATGAGTTGAGCGTCCGTCTCCCATTTTGGTAGATCATTGGATTCAAACCTATGGGTTTGACCCTGTTCAAGTCAAACCAATGGCTTAAAAATGTATACTTGTCGCTTCCTAGCCAGGCGCTATGCATTATTAGGATAGGACAATGACTGGTTAGCTCAGTGTCAGGATAATGTGACTGAGTGGGATATCAGGTCATGGTGCTCGCGGATTGGTCTCCCAGTGCGGCAGCACTATAAAGTCACCATAAGCGTGCACTGTCACAAGTTGGTACCCGTCCTGATATGACATTAGATGTTGCCATGACGTAAAACTCCAAGAACCAACCAACCAACCTACTGGTCGCCATGAGTGCGCACTGTCACAAGTCGGTACCCGTCCTGATATGACCTTAGATGTTGCCATGGCGTAAAACTCCAACAACCAACCAACCAATCTATTAGTGAAAGAGGCTTATGCATTGCTCTTTGTAGGACACGGCAATAACTGAATAAGACCGGAAGTGGCCTGGGTTTCCGGTGTCCTTATGGCCGTGTGCAGGCGTGTTGGTGGCGTCGGCAGGACATATCACTCACACATCAATGGTGTCCCAGGAACCCTGAAGACCCTGTCACACACACCTAGGTCGGCCTACCTCAACCAGCCAGATATCGACAGGACCGGTGCAAGCTAGCTCCGGGGAATAGAAGCCTAATAAAACCGGTCATAAAAGCCGGTCCCAGCGGGCAATGCGCTCTCTTTGAGTCAGTGAGTAGCAACCGGACATGTTGGTTGAGTGGTTAGAGCGTGAGGTCGTGGGATCAATTCCCGGGTGACTTCACTGAAAGACTTACAAAATGTGCATTTGCCACTACTCTTGCGTGCTTACAGCCTTATTATGATAGGACAATGCCTGTAGCCATCAGCAAAATAAGGTGATATGTCACTCAGTCACAGTATTCCGTCCTTGCCCTCTCCCTGTCGCTAGGTAAGGCATTTCCTTTTTATTTGTTGTGATTTTATCTCCTAGCAACATCTATGGTCACATAAAGCTGGAAAGCGATTTGTGATAGCGGATAGTCATGATGACTTTATAGTGCTGCCCCAGTGGGAATCCATGCCATGAGCACCATGACCTGATTTCCCACCCAGTCATGATACTGAGCTAACCAGTCCTTGCCCTATCCAAGTAATGCCAAACGCCAGCCTAGGTAGCGACAAGTATCAATTGTGTAAGCCATTGGTTTGACTCAGCTAGCGTTCTAACCTGTGACCTCTCGCATGGGAGGCTAGCCAGCGCTCTTATTAACTCGGCCAGCCTGTCCCATTAGGTGAGGCAGCGACAAGTATAAATTTGTCAGATTCTTTTGACTAGGGATCATACACACGACTTCCCACACAGGAAGCTGATCACTGAATCGCTCGGATATCCAATCCGGTTGGTCAATAAATAAAAGCCTCTCCCTCCCTTGCATAACAAACAACGAGTCTACCCATGGCTTACACAGTTTGCTGGGGAAGACTACTACTGGCTTATCCTTTGTTGGTGTAAATTTGGAAAAACTTTGGAAATAATTCATGGAAGTTTGGGGAATTGGGTTATGCAAATGTGGTGTCGTCCTGGGCGCTTTCACTTAGCATTCCATCTCCTAATGGAAATGATTCATTACACAGGCTGAGGGCAGTGGATGCTACCAGAGCATACCCAAACCGGGATTCTTAATGAAACAATTACCAGGAAAATTAACCTGGTCCCCCCCCCCTCCCACTTACTAATTGTGTCTGATTGCGATAATTAAGCAGAAATGACCACAAGTGAATTTTAATTGCGGACAATGTTATCGTTGTGTCACCTCTCACTCTCCACCCTCCTCCCTCGTCTCATCCCTCCTTCCTCATTTCTTTTACCTCCCTTTGCCTTCCTCGTCGTTTCTCTCCTCCTACCCTCCTCTATCCATCTTCTTCCCCTCTCCCAATGGCTTTCCCATCCTTATATCTCTTCCTACTCCCCTCTCCCCATCCATCTCCCCCTCCCTACCCCCATCCACTCTCAATCCCCGCCTATCCCCCTCACCCTCTTTCCCCCTCCCCATTCCACTCCAAATCACCATCTCTCCTCACTCTCCATCTCTCTCCCACCCCCCTCCCTCCCCTTTCCACTCTGATTCCACCATCTCCTCCCCTCCCTACATCTCTCTCCCTTCCCCCACCCTTCCTTCCCACTCTCAAGCTTCCCGCCTCTCTCGTTCTGCATCCCTCACCACTCCCCCTTTCACTCTGAATCTCCCATCTCCTCCCCTCCATCCATCTCCCTGTCCATCCCTCACTCGCTACCCCCTTACCCTCTCAAATCCCCCTCTCTCTCGTCTCTCCATCCCCGTCTTTCCTCCCATCCCCCGTTTCTGGTCATCACATATACTTTCCCTTCCACTCTCAATTTCCTTACTCTTCCCCCTCTCTCTCCCTACCCCTCCTCTCCCCCTCCCCCTCCTCTCCTCCCTCTCCTCTCTCTACCCCTACTCCCTCCCCCTCCTCTCCTACCCTTCCTCTCCTCCCCCTTCTCTCCTCCCTCCTCCCCCTCTCCTCTCCCCCCCCCTTCCTCTCCTCCCTCTCCTCTCCTACCCTCCTCTCTCCCTCTCCTCTCCTCCCTCTTCTCTCCTCCCTCTTCTCTCCTCCCTCCTCCCCTCCGCTCCTCTCCTCCTCCCCTTCCAAATCCCACCATCCTGGCTCCCATCCACACCCTCCGCAGCCACTGCATTGATTAAAAATGGCTTTTTAATGTCCATGAAATAAAGAGTTCATTAAGAATTTCACAGAATGTGGACTCTTTGTTGTAGTTCCAGGATCTATCACACTGCTTCAACGTTAAATAGGACAGACTGTCACGGAGATTAATGGTAATGATAACTAATTTTGACGTCAGGAAATACATTCATCTATCACGCTAAGCAGTTATTGCCCGATATGAGAATTGAAGACATTTCCGGTCACTGGAAGATTTGGCTACGGTCAGTTTTTCATTCCAGAGCTTAGTTCAAAGTTTTTCATTCCACAGCTTAGTTCAAAGCTGATAACTTTATGTCACAACGTATAAAGAGAACTTTAAATTGGACTATATACTCGATATTTAGCTTTATTCGAGTGGGCAGGTTGCAGTGGGGATCATCTCCGGAAAATGTTTATACAATTTAGGCATTTCAGACTTTAACAGGTATGTCAGATTAAAAAGGATTTCCTAAGAAACCTAATATCTCAAATTTAGTTTAAGAAGGCAAGAACTTGGTAATATGACCAGCATAACTTTAAGTATTCGCAATTATCGTCATCCGATATGGTCTGTATATATATAAAGATCATATTGGATCTATATCTGAAGAAAACAAGGTATTCCCCTGTAGTTATTTAGGGCCCATTCAATGGTGAGCAGCATTATAGTCAAATTGTCCTTATTATGGTGATTAAGCCCTAATGGTGCTTCTCAGCTGTCAGAGTAACATTAGATAAAAATAGTCACCCTCGATTCAGAATAAGGTTGTATGACAACTATGTGTAAGTCTGAGCAAAGATTGATTCGAATCAACTGTAAATAAGAGGTGGAGGACCTGGTTCCAGCATGCACTGTTTATCCATATTGGCATAGAGTTGATGAAAAGGGAGAGAATGCAAACAATCAAGATGGCGGCCAGTAGATGCCCTCAATTCGACTTTTAAAGATTATTGATCTACATGATTTAATAAATGCTTCACTCCAAACATAGCAGGATATGGAGATAGGCATTTGAACTATATATTAACACTTTAGTTTGCAAAGTCTTGTAGATATGTCCATAACCGAGCTTGACAACATTTCTTTTTAATAGGTTATTTAGCACCTGTCTCGAGGACAGGGCTGTGGGAGTAACTAGAGTGAGATAGGGCAGTGGATACTTATACACTTGTAGTAGTCTGCACTGACCTCTCAGGCAAGTAACCACATAGACAGGTAGGCATGGGTAGTATGGTGATATCAGGGAGTCTAGGTGGTGTAATGGTTAGCACACTGGCCCGGAATGCAAAGAGATGTGGGTTCAAGTCCAGCTCTAGGCATAATATTTCCCATTTTCATCACCCCCCATGACACTGGTTGCCGTGACCATGATCCTATACACACTATGCGCTGTATGGTTGTTGAACCTGCCCTGTGTATGTATGTGTAAGTGCATTGCCTGTATGTATGTAATTGTTAGCATTAAAAGACTTACAATTCCAGGGGGATGAGTGTAGTAGTCTGCACTGACCTCTCAGGCAAGTAACCACATAGACAGGTAGGCGTGGGTAGTATGGTGATATCAGGGAGTCTAGGTGGTGTAATTGTTAGCACACTGGCCCAGAATGCAAAGAGATGTGGGTTCGAGTCCCGCTCTAGGCGTAATATTTCCAATTTTCATCACCCCCCATGACACACTCAAAGTAATGACTTAAAAATTCATATTTATTGCTACCTAGCATTGACAAGGAACAGTGGAATTAGGAAGACCAATTGTCCGCGGTTGAAAATTGCCCTCTTAATCAACTAATACACACAGACAAAAATAAATAAAATAAAGTTAATATTTCTAGAACTGTTGTAAAGAATACATGTTGCAGTCCAGGTGATTAGATCCTTAAGTTAGCCAAAAGAAAGATCAACTGATTGGTTGACAGCTCTTAGCCAAGCATTAGATCTACTATAACAATGTTCTACTGGCAAATCGAGGCATGTTTGAAGGCTGTAGTCAATTAACGACACAACAGGTGTCGTTCATGTCTAGTAAAATTTAGTGAATAATAAACCAATCCAATTACTCATGGTGCCACTCAGCGGATGAATTTCTCACTACGGGCTAAGGTTTGAAGTCGGGGAAGCAAGCACTTTCTGCCTATGTTGGTTGGTTGTTGGAGTTTTAGGTCCTGGCAACATCTAAGGTCATGTCTGGACGGGTATCGACTTCTGCCAGTGCGCACTCATTGCGACTTTATAGTGCTGCCCCAGTGGGAGAGACCAGCCCACCAGTACCATGACCTGATATCCCACTTAGTTAGGTATGTCAGATTCCGCTAGGGGCGCCTCGGAAACCGTGTCATTGGTAAAATGCTCCTGCATTTTCATGACTTTGCCCTTGATTAAAGTACTTTTGCATTGGAATATTTTCATAATTGTTATATCACTGGAAAGAACATGAACTAATCTAACCGAAAATATACATTAAAATACCTAAATCAAAATACTTAGACCATAGAAAGCTGTTACAATGTTGCAAAGGTCACAGTTTATTACAATGGTGAATCCACACTAAATTTAACAATTAAGCTGACATTAGAAATGCCATAACTTTCTCCCCTATTAAGATATTTTCAAAATTACAACAGATTTGAGTGTGTCTCAGCAAGATCTGTTGAGAGAGCTTAACTTTATACTGTATGTCTAAGTCACATTATTCTGACACTGAGCTAACAAGTACTTGCCCTCTCCTAATAATGCCGAGCGTCAGGCTCGGAAGCGACAAGTATCAAATGTTATGTCCTACGTGCCTATGTGCACTCATTTTGTATATATACGCAGTCATTAATCAGGAGCCTAGCTTCCACATATGCAGGTACACAGCTGCATACCACCCGAGATTACCTTTAGTTGTTAAAATATATGATGTACTTATTTTCGTAAATACAAAATAAACCTAAAATGAAGTCTGAACACGGCTTATAACAATTCAGAACTATTCTAGGACCATCAAGGTTTTGTGGGGGAGGGAGGGGGAGTGGGGGAGCATTTTATTTCATCGTCGAAAAAGTCTGTGTACCACCTGAAAACACCAAGCTATGCCCCTGTCGTGTGGGTGATGAAAATGGGAAATATTGCGCCTAGAGCGAGAACCGAACCCACATCTCTTGTATTCCGGGCCAATGTGCTAACCACTACACCACCTAGGCTGCTGATGTCACAACAGTTCCCACGCCTACCTGTCTATGTGGTGTCTTGCCTGACAGATCAGTGCAGACTACTACTACACCCCTGTTAATTATGTATGTTCCCAGAATATTAACAATGCTATCAATGATATATATATATATATTATATATATATGTATATATATATTTTTTAATGTATTCATTAACATATATATGTCAGTGACAAATCTTAGCTGAATGGCTTTGCTCTTCAGTTAACATGATGGATTCGGCTCAAAGTATGATGGCACCATACTGTGTCATCGTTGGACAGCACAAGATAGTGTTATTATGTTAGATGACGTCAGATAGCATCATATAATGTTATATCCCACCAAATAGCATCAGATAACGTTGTATACCACCAGATAGCATCAGATACCGTTATAATCCACCAGATAGTATCAGACACCGTTATATACCACTAGATAGCATCAGATAACGTTATATACCACCAGATAGCATCAGACACCGTTATATACCACTAGATAGCATCAGATAACGTTATATACCACCAGATAGCATCAGATACCGTTATAATCCACCAGATAGCATCAAACACCGTTATATACCACTAGATAGTATCAGATAACGTTAAATACCACCAGATAGCATCAGATAACGTTATATACCACCAGATAGCATCAGATACCGTTATATACCACCAGATAGCATCAGATACCGTTATATACCACCAGATAGCATCAGCGACCGTTATATACCACCAGATAGCATCAGATACCGTTAAATACCACCATGTAAAATATTCTGATATTCGGCATAGGGGGAATGCCAATGTTCTATCACTGATCGGCGTACGTGACCAGGCACATGTATGTATATATGTATGGGTTGGTGGTGCCTGAGTGGGATGTAAATAGACATAGTGGTACTGGCAGGTCTGGGTGTGATTGTACTCAGGGCCTAGTCCTTCTGCTGGGATAGGGATCACCACACTCAAAAGGTCAAGGTTGGTGGTGGACATGGGGCCATATAGCTTGTGGTGGTGGGCAGACCACTGGTATCTATGGGGACCAGGAATGCTTGATCCCTATTGGTAGGGCCAAGAATGCTTGATTCCCATTGGGGGAAAGGGGTGGGGTGATACTCTACAATGAACCCATCTAACCATATAAATAATAAACCAGGGGGCTGGACTCTCTCTTCTTCTTTACACTTTATACTCTTCCTTTCTCTTTGTGTGTATTGATTTCACCATAGCCTGTCTACACATCCACAGATTCGAGCATTAGACTTTACAACCAGATAGCATCAGATAACGTTATATACCACCAGATAGCATCAGACCACTATTAGATAATGGTCACTGAGATGACGATGAAGCGCAAACTTGTGGCGAAGTAGTGTTGCTTTTCTTCTTTATTTTGGTGATACCATGTATTCTTTTACCAACCTAGGTGCATGATAAGCAAGTATGTGGATCGGTAATTCTAGGGCACATATTTGTGACATTTGTAATCAAAACAATGTTACTTAAACACAACAATTATTATCAAATATCACCAGTCACAATTTGTATTGCTTGAAAAATCTATTCGCTGGGAGTTATTTAGGGCCCAACCATGGTCGATGGGTCTCTGTCCTCAAGCTGTGGTTGTTAGTGCCATTCATCACTACTGAATGATGAAGCTTCACTTTACTGCTTAGAAATCGACACGCTTGCTTCAGATTATCAACATCCATTTCACTTGGCGTAATATATCTAGTCACGTGATTTTAGCAGGTATTCCTTACATCAATATTCTATATATCTTAAAGCTGCATAGTCCAAGAAAAACATCAAATTTTCAAAACAAAAACACCTATCGAGATTTAAATTTACTTATCAAACTTAGATGCCGGTGCACTTAATTTTAATCATTTGACACCACATAGAAGAGAATTGAATAGAACCTATTACTGCAGAAACCTACGCTTTCAGAGTTTTGGAAAGCTTGTCAAAATTAATTTGACGTGCTTACACTTCAAATATATAAAATGTTTGCCATTTAAAATAAAGGTTACTTCAAACTAAAGTTATGCCCGGCACACACCTCCCGTATATGATTCATGCGCTAAAACTGACTGCGTTTTACAACCCGACCCGTCCCGTTTCGCGACGTAAAACTGGGCGATTCATTTTTCGAATGTCTTGCGATTCACGTTTTAAGCACTAAAACTGAGTTTTAAGTCACGAATCGCAATGCTCTGGTATGCTACGGGGGCGCACACCTAACGACTAAAACTAAAACTTAATCACGAAACAGGCAGTTTTAGGTCATATACGGGAGGTGTGTGCCGGGCATAAGGTAGATCATAATGATCACCCTAATAGGTTTAACTCAGAAAATGACAGCAACTCAAACCCCAACGGACTATGCAACCTTTAGCGAAAGCTCACAGTTAGGATGAGCTACTTGAGCTAGAAACAGTATGCCAGGCTTTATTTGCCCAGCACCATTGGACTCTTAAGTACCTCGTAACTATTCATAATAGTTGTGTGACGTCACATAGGGGAGGAAAGGGTGGACTTACATAGGTTATAATGCATACTAGGTTATAATACATAATCAAAGAGCTTTACATGTATTTAAATGATAGTAAGGTTTGCACTACTTTCATAGTCTGTAACTATTACTTAGCCTACATCATTGAGGACAGTCATTATAAGCGATGACCTAATTAATTACTCATTCTATGTATACATATATCCTACTCTGGTGTAGAACACTCCATCTAAACTGACACTAGGTTAACAATAGATGGGGAAGCATGCACTGAATGAAGTACGTCGGGATATTTTGCTTACCAGTTGCTTAAAGATTCGCCGAAACGTGTGTGGGATATGAACTACTTATGCAAATATTATTCATGTATATAATTCTCCTGCTTTCTTATTATGTTTCTATTATTTGCATCTAGTCCCGTAAGCTCCTTTTTGACATGTCTTAATAATAAAGGGAGACCAAACACATATATTCACATTGACACCACAATACACATATGAAAATCTTACCTTGGCAGTAGCAACATTTAAATGTAATTAAATATCATGTTAATACAGGAGGTCTATTTGTCCTTTTTGCGACATTTAAGATATTACGACATTCCAATTTTAGATTTAATTTACTATTGACATCAACATACCATTGCAGCAGTCATTCTAGTATTCTAATAAGTTGAATATGATTAATATCAAATGCAACTCTATAATGTGTCAATTGACATGGTCTATTTGTCCATTTTGCTACATTTAAGATATTACGACATTCCAATTTTAGATTTAATTTACTATTGACATCAAAATACTATTGCATCAGTCATTCTAGTATTCAAATAACTTGAATATGACTAATATCAAATGCAACTCTATAATGTGTCAATTTACATGGTCTATTTGTCCCTTTTGCGACATTGACATTTTTGCGACATTGATTTATTTTGTTACGAAAATGCTGTTGGATTTGTGCATCTATGTGGATCTGTTAACCTGGACCGTCCTGATATGACCTTAGATGTTGCTAGGACGTAAAACAACAATAAACAAACAAACTGCTAACATGGAGATTTGCAATTTACAAATATCACTCATGACTTATTAACATAAATGTTCCATATGCCATTTTGCGACATGTATATGGTGAAATCTTGATGCCACCCTTTTCTCCTTTTGACAATAGCCTTTGTTGTCGCCATGACGATGGATCATCATTACTAACTCACGGCGAGGCTCCGGGATGTATTGCCTAACACATTTTTTACATCACTCTGTTTAAATTTAGAGTGTCTGTGGAGAATGCAAAGTTCCTACTGAGGTTGATGTGCAAACTAACTCTTCAGCATAATATTAAAACCTTGTTGCGCGATATTGGTTTTATGCATGAGGATTGAGTAGAGCTGATATCAAAACGGCCTTGCAAGTTCTGATCGCGAGTGTATAAACCCCACATGATGTGGTAAATGATTTCCAGAAATACATGCTGTTTTCTTTTCATTCCATGCATACTCTGCTATCAATGTCCTTCATATTGCACGGGTGTTTAACATAATTAATATAGTGCGCTCATTCATTTCCAATCGGACGCGTTGGTCAAATCGGTAAGAGCACTGGCTTTCCGTGCAGGGGCCGTATGCTCCAATCATGTTAGGGCCGTAACCGCGGTTTGGCTAGCTCCACATGGCTAACTGTGGAAAATCTGTATGCATCAATCGGTGCCAGCGCTAACCGCCGACCGTAGCCCAGGCTAAGCTAAACTACTTTCAGAGGAGGGGTAACTGCAAGCCGCGCCGGTTAGTGTGGCAGCCGCCGATATATTAGAGCCAAATCTATTCAATGTGATCATATTTAACAGATTTACATACGCAATAAGTGAAATTTAATCAAATAAACCCTAAAATCGAACCGTGATTAACGCTCCCGCGGCATTGGCGGCATTATTCATATTGTCGAATCGACGAATGTAAGGTAAGGAAATCGCCGCCGCTACCGCTTCGACGTCGATATCCATCCTGTCGCACATCAACAAAACACACATCGCTACCACTGTCGCCACCGCCGCCGAATCGGCGTCAATATATTAGGCCCAAATCTATTCAATGCTGTCATATTTAACAGAATTACATACGCCATAAGTGAAATTTGATCAATTTAACCCTAAATTCGAACCGATATTAATGCTGCCGCCGCATTGGCGGCGTTATTCATATTGTCGAATCTAGGGATTTCCCAAATCTATAAATAAGTACATGGTTAGCTATCTGCCCCGCTAGTACATTGGTGCATACCACTTGACCTATTTCTTCAACCCGCTGCTATCCCAGAGCTAGCTAGCCCCTAGCACCTGCTAAGCCTAACACTGATTGGTGCATACAGCCCCAGAAGGTTGCGGGTTCAAGCCCGGGCGAGCCAACCTAATGATTTACTAAATGTATACTAAAACTGGTGCACTTATCAAACATTTGTTGCCACATAGAAGGGAATAGTGAAGCAATTTAATAGAACAAGTTATTGCAGAAGCTTATGGTGTTAGAATGTTGACATACTTGCACTTAAAATATCTCAAAAGTTAGCCATTTAAAATAAACGTTACCTCAAACTAAAGTAAGGTAGATTATAACGATCAATGTAATGCATTTATCTTTTTCTTAAATGACAAACTCAAAAACACCGGACTATGCAACTTGAAATAAATGGCTGAAACTAAAAAGCATGGGTCTATGCTGTTTTAGCAACAATATAAATGCAAACCAGTTGTCAATGCTGAGGATGATTCATTCCTTGGGACTGGGCACAATGGCTGAATCGGTAGAGTGTGGGCCTCGCGTATGGAGGATCGGGAGTTTGGTTCCCGGTCGAGTCAAACCAGTGACTTATGAATTTGATACTTGTCGCTTCCGAACCTGGCGCTTGGCATTAATATGATAGGGCAGGAATTGGTTAGCTCAGTATCAGGATAATGTGACTGAATGGGATATCAGGTCATGGTGCCAGTGGCCTGATTTCCCACTGAAGCAGCCATATAAAGTCACCATGAGTGCGCACTGTCACAAGTTAGTACCCGAATGTATTACCTTAGATCTTGCCAGGACGTAAAACTCCAAAAACCAAATCATTCTTTGGAATAAACCATTTTGTGCTTTTAAGTTCAACACACTACTGTTAAGTTCAAAACACTACCCTTACATACATCCAAAACACTACCCAAGTTCAAAACACTATCGTAATATGACAGTGGGGGGGCTGTAATGCCGCAAAATTTAATCTACTGGTACATGTATCATGGTGTGGTGTTTGAAGCACGTACTAGGTGGTTTGGTTGTTGGGAGTTTTAAAACCTGGCAACCTCTAGGGTCATATCAGGACACACGTACTATAGTACTAGTAGTATATGCTGATAGCACTGTGGAGTCTGCACCACGTATTAGTATATGCTGATGGTGCTGCGACGATTTTAGCATGTATTAGTATACGCTGAGGGTGCTGCGGCATTTGAAGCACATATATAGTAGTATTGCTGCACACTGCCGCACCCTACTGCATTCTTCCCCACCCTACTGCATACTGCCCCACCCTACTGCATACCACCTCACCCTACTACAAATGAAAATGACTATGCAGCAATTATTATTTTTTAAATGAGAGTTGTGTTTTGAATTTAAAGTTAGTGTTTTGAACTTAAGGATAGTGTTTTGAGCATGGCCACAGTAGTGTTTTTAACCTACCTTCAATCAGGTTGAAAACACTACCTTAGTGTTTTGAACCTAGGTTGAAAACACTACCGTAGTGTTTTTGTGGGGTAGTGTTTTGAACTTATTACACCAGCACTGTGTACCCAGCTGAGTTGGAAACGAGGCTGGGCGATCTGCGTGAATGTTACTGTCCAATGACCTACTTACTCGGCGCAATTACAGTGCAACACTTACATCCGGTATTGAGCTGCGTTCAGGGCGGCCAGCAAATTGAGAACGTGGGTTCAGCGGGCCTGGTCGGAATGAATGAATGCCTAGATCGGCCGCCAGGGGGGGGGGGGGGGGCAGCGAGGGGGGAGAGGGGTTAGGAGTGGGGGAAGGGGGGTATGAATGGGGGAGGGGGGTTTGGGGGCGGGGAGGGCGGATTGGGGGCAGGGGAGGAGGGGTTAGTGGCGGGGAAGGGTGGTTAGGGGTGGAGGAGGGGAGTTAGGGGGGGGGGGGACACTGGTATAGGCGGTTAAAGCAATATTGTCCAATTAAAATGCAGTAATCTGCACTGATCTTTGACACTGGATTCCGTGACCAGGAGCCTGTACAAGTTACACGTTGTTTGCTTGTTGAGCCTACCTTGTGTATGCATATAATTATGTAGGTGCATTGCGTGTGTACATGTCATTGTAAGCATTAAACTACCTATGGACGTAAACCGTTTAAAAGACTTACAATGCCAGCGGGGTGAGTTTAGTAATCTGCAAGGAGCCACACAGACAGGTAACTTGAGTAATGGTTAAAGGCCCTGTCACACTACAACGTAATGACGTCAGCGTAGGGAGAACGTGAAAAACATCGAACTTCTCGGCGTAGTATGCAAATTTGGGCACACGTTGAACATGGATGCAGCATAGTTGATGAGAGTGTAACGTCGGTAAAGCGTAGTGATAGCGTCATTCAATGAGAGAGGACAACGTCATTACGCTCACAGAACGTTATGTACGTTATTCCATCGCCAGAACTACGTTACGTGACGTTACATACATCATGACACGGTGGCGAAATGCTGAACGTATGTTGAACGTATGTTGGACATACATTCGGCATATGGGGGGGGGACACTGGTATAGGCGGTTAAAGCAATATTGTCCAATTAAAATGCAGTAATCTGCACTGATCTTTGACACTGGATTCCGTGACCAGGAGCCTGTACAAGTTACACGTTGTTTGCTTGTTGAGCCTACCTTGTGTATGCATATAATTATGTAGGTGCATTGCGTGTGTACATGTCATTGTAAGCATTAAACTACCTATGGACGTAAACCGTTTAAAAGACTTACAATGCCAGCGGGGTGAGTTTAGTAATCTGCAAGGAGCCACACAGACAGGTAACTTGAGTAATGGTTAAAGGCCCTGTCACACTACAACGTAATGACGTCAGCGTAGGGAGAACGTGAAAAACATCGAACTTCTCGGCGTAGTATGCAAATTTGGGCACACGTTGAACATGGATGCAGCATAGTTGATGAGAGTGTAACGTCGGTAAAGCGTAGTGATAGCGTCATTCAATGAGAGAGGACAACGTCATTACGCTCACAGAATGTTATGTACGTTATTCCATCGCCAGAACTACGTTACGTGACGTTACATACATCATGACACGGTGGCGAAATGCTGAACGTATGTTGAACGTATGTTGGACATACATTCGGCGTATGTTCTCCTGATGTTCCCATTACGCCGTGCAGACGTTTCCACCAGCTTTAATGTGGGTCAATGTAGTGGAACGTAGCGGAACGTAGCGGAACGTAGTGGAACGTAGCGGAACGTAGCGGAACGTAGCGGAACGTAGCGGAACGTAGCGGAACGTAGCGGAACGTAGCGGAACGTAGCGGAACGTAGCGGCACGTAGTGGAACGTAGTGGAACGTAGTGGAACATAGTGAGCAGCGTTTGACTAACATCCGTTTAATGTCATTGACGTTCGCCGAACGTGTACAGAATGTACAGCGAACGTAAACCCTTATGTTTGAGTTATGTCGACAGTTTTGAACGGGTTCAAAACCTTGACGCGCGCCAGAGAGCGTGTATATAAACAGATGAGAGGGACAACTCCCGCGAAAAACGGTAACACAGGCTACAGTGGCGTTCCTGGCGGTTAGTGTTGAACAAGCCTTGAGTTTGCCGGTACCCTCAGTGCAAAACATTTGTTTTTATTCAAAATTAATAGAAATCCAGAACCCTAACCTTATAAATTCAATATAATCTTGTTGGTACCATGTTTTCTATATGTGTACTAAGCGGCTTGTTTCTATTTGGTGTAGTTTTAGAGATATTTCACTTTTTCTGTAGGAAGATGGCTACGGCCATTGACAATGCCTTGAGTTTGACAGCTGTGTCATATACTGTTCAACAACCACCACTTGGAGCGCCACAGTCTGCAGATGTTACATGCTCTAGTATGGGAGTTGTCCCTCTCATCTGTTTATATACACGCTCTCTGCGCGCGCCGACGTAACATGACATAACGTGACATAGCTCGATGTCAGTCTAACGTCATTCTAATGTCATCATAACGTAACCCAACGTACGTCAACGTAATGACGAAACGTGAGCATGTCAGGCTTACATTGGCTCGTTATGTCGTAGTGTGACAGGGGTATTCCACACTAACTCTTTGTCTTGCCCTCCCAAGCCACCCTCCAAACCCACCCCTCCAACCCCGCCAACACATATTTCAACCCTATTGACCCTGTCCATATGTGGATATCACCGGGCGGAAAGAAAAAAAAGAAAGTTTGTTTCATTTAAGGACACCTCTAGAGCACATAGATTTTTATCATCGGCTATTGAACGTCAAGCATATGGTCATTCTGACATATTTCTTTGGAGGAACCCCACCACCACCACATAGGCTACTCTTTCCAATAAGCAGCAAGGGGTCTTTTATATGCACTTTCCCAGTGCCTTTGATGAACCAGTTGTGAACCACTGGTTGAAATGGGTGAGGTTTGATGTGTGCCGCTGGCTGGGGGTGAGTGAGGTGTGGTATGTGCCGCTGGCTGGGAGGTGAGTGAGGTGTGGTGTGTGCCGCTGGCTGGGGGCGGAGGGGTGAGTGAGGTGTGGTGTGTGCCGCTGGCTGGGGGTGAGTGAGGTGTGGTGTGTGCCGCTGGCTGGGGTGAGTGAGGTGTGGTGTGTGCCGCTGCTGGGGGGTGAGTGAGGTGTGGTGTGTGCGCTGGCTGGGGTGAGTGAGGTGTGGGTGTGTGCCGCTGGCTGGGGTGAGTGAGGTGTGGTGTGTGCCGCTGGCTGGGGTGAGTGAGGTGTGGTGTGTGCCGCTGGCTGCGGGTGAGTGAGGTGTGGTGTGTGCCGCTGGCTGGGTGAGTTAAGGTTGGTGTGTGCCACTGTGCTGGGGGTGAGTGAGGTGTGTGTGTGCCGCTGGCTGGGGTGAGTGCGGTGTGGTGTGTGCCGCTGGTTGGGGGTGTGAGTGAGGTGTGGTGTGTGCCGCTGGCTGGGGGTGAGTGAGGTGTGGTGTGTGCCGCTGGCTGGGGGTGTGAGTGAGGTGTGGTGTGTGCCGCTGGCTGGGGGTGTGAGTGAGGTGTGGTGTGTGCCGCTGGCTGGGGGGTGAGTGAGGTGTGGGGTGTGCCGCTGGCTAGGGGGTGAGTGAGTGATCGCGGTGCATGTGAATAGATACCACAAGGCAGGTGAAGGCGGGGTGAAGGTTGCCTCGTTCTCGATTTAGGGCCCAACATGCAAAATGCTAACTGGAGTTAACTAAGGTTGTGGCTGAACCAGTAATCACTTTGTCATTTGCCCACAATTTGTGTCATGCATTAGACCATCAGTGTGATCAGTTAGATACGCTAGTTCTTACCGTGGTAGTGGAGTTGGTTTAAGTTGCATAATCCGATGGTTTTGTCGTCCCCCCCCCCAAAAAAAACAAACTACGCTCACACATATTTGGGTAAGCCGGGCTTGGTTAAGTCCGGGAATGTGTGTTGGCCTGGTGGCTCTCGAGGGACATGTAAATGAGACAAGGGAAGACCGCCTAATAACTAAGGATGTACAAGGCAATCTGCCTACAGCCGATCAGGGACAGCCGATCAGGGCTGAGTAGTACATGCTCCAGTGCCCCACTGCCTGTTTGCTCCCGGGTACCAGCCTTATAACCTTCACTCTGTCCACTCAGCCTGGTCCCCGCTCAGCCTCAGCCTGGTTCCCACGCCTCACTTGGAAGGGAGGGGAGGGGAGAGAGGGAGGGGAGCGAGGGGTAGCGGAGAGGGGAAGGGGAGAGGGAGAGAGAGGGGAAGAGGTCATGGAGGGGGATGGGGAGGGACAGGAGGGGAAGGAGACAGGTGGTGGGGTGGATGAAGAGGAGAGGAGGGAATGGAGGAATGTGGGGTGGTGAGGGTCGGGGAAGAGGAGGAAATTGGAGAGAAGAGGTGAGAAAGATGAGGTCAGGGTGAGGATGAGAAAGGGGAGAAAGGGGGTGAAGAGGGGAGAAGCTGAAGGTGGAGGACTGGGAGAGAGAAGGGAATTTCAGGGGAGCGGAGAGGAGGGGAGGGGAGAGGAAGGAGGGACAATGGGGAACTGGAGAAGAGAAAGGTCACATCGATTTGGATTCTTCATTGAAGTGTCCTTAAAATGGTTTGTCTGACTTTGGGACGATGGTGTTATGGGATTTGATAATCATAAATCAATCGATAGGTGATTCTGTAATGCTGGCCTCTCTCTACCCTTCCTATATCCTTTACCGGGCGTGAGGCCTAATCGGTAGAGCGTGGGCCTCGCGGTCGGAAGGTCGGGAGTTCGGTTCCCGGTCGAGTCAGACCAATGATTTTTAAATTGATACTTGTCTCTTGTGATTTCCCAGTGAGGCAGCACTATAAAGTCGCCGTGAGTGCGCACTGTCACAAGTCGGTACCCGTCCTGATATGACCTTAGAAGTTGCTAGGACGTAAAACGACAAGACACAAACATGTCCATATCATTATCCTAACTGAACTGGGCGGCATAGAAGTAGCAGATAGGATGCGACTGCAGGTTGTGGCATTGGTTTTCATATATATCGGTATCGATATGCGCACGAAGGAAAGACCGGCGGAAACGCCCACAGAGGCGGGTTGGTGTTGCCGAGAACAAAACCACTTTGACAGGGACACTTCCATTCAAATGCATTGTTAACTGCCGTGAGCAAATCTTCATACAGAAGAAGTCACATATCTACCATGTTACACCATCTAGAAACAAATCGTTTGGTACACATATAGAAAACATCTTTACCATGAAGACTATATTCAATTTATAAGGTTAGGGTTCTTGAATTCTATTATTTTTGAATAAAACTAACGTTTTGCACTGCGCGTAGCGTCAAACTCAAGGCATTGTCAATGGCCGTAAGCAATCTTCATACAGAAAATACACAAGTCAAATATCTCTTAAATTACATCATCTAGAAACAAATCGTTTGGTACACATATAGAAAACATCTTTACCAAAAACATTATATTCAATTTATAAGGTTAGTGATGATGCTGTTCGATTTTGACACATGTGCAGAAGCGATGTGTCCCTCGCAAACTGGTGTCCCTCGGAATCCGCAACAGCGGGTTGGTGTTGCCGAGAATAAAACCACTTGTCAACCAGATCTCAAGCAGTTCGTAGTGTGACAGGGCCATTACATGGTGTCAGATGTGGGGTCACGATGTATTACTATTATTACTAAATTTGCATTTGTTTTGTTTTTCGCTTCTCTCATTTTATCGGTGAGGTCATTGCTCATTTAATAAATTAATAAACTGTACAACTAACACTAAAAATAAATAAATTAACAACAACAAAACAACAACAAACACGTAGATCACTCAATGTGGTAGGCCACATTGGGATAAGGGAAAGTTGTCATAAGGTATAACATGAAAAGACAGATCATAGCGAGAGGACATTACAGTGCAATAAGAGTTATCAGTAAAATATAACATCCTGAACACTCTGTAACAAATGTACATGAAATGTGTATGTGTCATCACCACTGTCCGTATTGTATATGAAAGGGGGATGTCATATATATCGGTATCGATGTATGCATGAAGGAAAGGCCCACAGAGGCGGGTTGGTGTTGCCGAGAATAAAATCAGTTGTCAATCAGATCTCAAGCAGTTCGGACGTCCTTTACAGTGGTAGGAACTGTTGGAAAAAAAAGAACAGCAGGCGAAATAGAAATAGAATAAAATATGTAAAAGGGCTGTCACACTACGACGTAAGAGCCAACATAAGCCTGGCGTAGCTGACTTTTCATCATTACGTTGAGGTATGTTGGGTTACGTTATGATAACATTAGAATGATGGTAGACTGACGTCGAGCTACATCACGTTACATCATGTTACGTCAGCGCGCGTCAAGGTTTTGGACATGTTGAAAACTTTTGACGTAGCTCGACGTGATGCTCTGACATTCGGGGGACGTCACACTCATGTTACACCGACTTTAGACGTGTGGGAGGGATGTGTCGGCTACGTTAGATCAACGATGCATTGTTTGGTTGTTTGGTTGGTTGTTTGGTTGTTGGCTGATTGTTGGTTGGTTGTTGGTTGGTTGTGGATTGGTTGTTGGTTGGTTGTTGGTTGGTTGTTGGTTGGTTGTTGGTTGGTTGTGGATTGGTTGGTTGTTGGTTGGTTGTTGGTTGGTGGGTTAGTTGTTGGGTTGGTGGGTGGGTTGGTTGGTTGGTTGGTAGGTTGGTTGGTTGGTTGGTGGGTTAATTGGTTGGTTGGTGGGTTGGTGGGTAGGTGGGTAGGTTGGTGGGTTGGTTGGTGGGTTGGTTGGTGGGTTGGTGTGTGGTTCGTGGGTTGGTTGGTGGGTTGGTTGGTAGGTTGGTTGGTTGGTTGGTTGGTGGGTGTGTTTGTTTGGGGTTGGGGTTGGTGGTTGTGTTTGGTTGGTTAGGTTGGTTGTGGTTGGTTGGTTGGTTGGTTGGTTCGTTGGTGGGTTGGTGGGTGGGTTGGTGGGTTGGTTGTTGGTTGGTTGTTGGTTGGTTGTTGGTTGGTTGTGGATTGGTTGTTGGTTGGTTGTTGGTTGGTTGGTTGTTGGTTGGTTGTTGGTTCGTTGTGGATTGGTTGTTGGTTGGTTGGTTGTTGGTTGGTTGGTTGTTGGTTGGTTGTTGGTTGATTGTGGATTGGTTGTTGGTTGTTGGTTGGTTGTTGGTTGTGGATTGGTTGATGGTTGGTTGTTGGTTGTTGGTTGTTTGGTTGGTTGTTTGGTTGTTGGTTGAGTGGTGGTTGGGTGGTGGTTGGGGGGTGGTTGGGTGGTGGTTGGGTGGTGGTTGGGTGGTAGTTGCGTGGAGCTTGGGTGGTGGTTGGGTGGTGGTTGGGTGGTGGTTGGGTGGTGGTTGGGAGATGGTTGGGTGGTCATTGGGTGGTGGTTGGGTGGCAGTTGGGTGGTGCTTGGGTGGTAGTTGGGTGGCGGTTGGGTGGTGGTTGGGTGGTGGTTGGCACGACGCTATACCGACGTTACGCTCACGTAAACTATGCGGCATTGACGTCCCGAATTTGCATATTACGCCGAGATTTTCGACGAGTTAAATTTATTTTCAGGTTGTCCCTATGCTGGCGCATTACGTCGTAGTGTGACAGGGCCATCAGTCCCTAAATTAGTTATGTGCTCTATAAGGAAGTTATCGGAATATAATAAGCGCGGACATTATTCATCTGCCGTTCCTCTAACGTCATTTAGCCTATACATAACCTAATATTCACTAAGAGCCTAGTCCCACTTTTGACACAGTGGCGCCACCTGCAAGTGAGCAATTTACCAATCTACCCAGCATACTGAGCAGTATTTTAAATGCATACTGGTAGTCTGTTTTTATATGCATTGCCTACCAGAGAATACAGTTCATGCACCCATGCCTACCTTACTTCTATCTGTTGGGAGACTGGATGGGTATGGACGAATAGGTTAGAGCGCTGGCTAGTTTCCCATAGAGTAGGATGTCGTGGGTTCGAACCCCAACCAAGTCAAACCGATGACTGACAAAGCTTGTACTTGTCACTCCCTAGCCTAACGCTCAACTTTGACAAGATAGCACAAGGACTGGTTTCCTCAGTATCAGGATAATGTAACTGCATCTGGGACTAGATCATGGTGCTGGTGGCCTGATTTTTCAGTGGCGGCAGTCACCATGAGTGTGCACTGTCACAAGTCGGTACCTAGCCTGATATGACCTTAGATGTTGTTGGGATATATAACCCCCACAAACAACTACCCTATTCTCGCAGGTTAACGCCCATGTATGGGTTAACGTCCATTGTAAAAGTACATCTGAACACTTTGACTTCTGGATACTGAATGCTTTATTCACCATCCAGGGGCCTGAACCACCAGCACCCTTTGTCATGATGACATCTCATTAGTATATTCCTTTGTTCTCCACGCGTGCCTAGATGCCTTTATGCATATATTACATTTCCCCCCTCAAAGTATTTCTGAGACATGAAATTTTCAAAATCGTCATCATCACAACAGGTCTCCATGTCCAAAACACAGTGCAATAGGACAATACGATAAAAATATCATGAGTACTTATCTTTAACCACAGGTTTAAATGTCCAAGTGCACAATGTCACTGATGTCCTTTGAAATGTCCAGCTGCTGACCTCACAGGTCTAACCTGTCTGCTGGTCTACTCACCCGGCCTGACCTAGTTAGATTAGCCGCATTGTTTACATTTGACTGCACCACTGACACACTTTGTGCCTGCCCGACTAGCTCGGGCTGCCTCCATTCTGGTGCCCTTATAATCTGCACCCTATTCCGATACAACATATTTCCCGACTCATTCAAAATTTGATATTCTCTACCCGACACCCCCATATGGCCCAGAATCACCCCTTTTTTCCACTCTCCTGCATGATTCCTATACTTTACATTGTCACCAGTTCTCATAGGCTTGTGCGGCTTACCGCACTTCTTGTCATGACAACTTTTCTGAACCTGCTGTCGTTTCGCTGTGTGTGCTTTCTTCGGGTTTTGCGTTTCGGGGATTAAATTTTCCTCCGCCATCGGCAATCTCCCTCTCAGCCTTCTGCCCATGAGCACCTGAGCTGGAGATGCGTTCAAGACGGGCAATGGAGTGTTTCTGTAATTTAGCAAAGGTAACTGAAAATCTGTCTTTGTGTCTAAACATATCTTTAAGATGTTTTTAACCGTTTGCACGAATCTTTCGACTTGGCCATTACTTTGGGGATACTGCGGACTCGAATACGTGGCCGTAAACCCATAGTGTCTTGCAAACTCTTTATATTCATGGCTCTTAAACTGCGGACCATCGTCCGAAACCACCTGGCTTGGAATACCATGCCTTGCAAAGTTATCCTTCATAGCCTCGATGACTGTTACAGACGGTGTATCTTTTAACAACGTTACCTCAGGATACTTTGTGTAATAATCTACAGTAATCAGGTAATTTCCATGATTTATCTCAAACAAATCTGCCCCTATCTTTTCATAAGGTTGACATGTTATCAAGTGATTCACCAAAGGTTTGTTGTGCAAACTTTTCCAATTATTCTGACATGTGTCAGACCGACTGACTTTGTCTTCAATTTGTATATTTATGTTAGGCCAGAACATGCAGTCGCATGCCAATTGCTTGGACTTAGTGATGCCCAAGTGCGTCTCATGTAACGCTTCAATCATTTCACCGCAGAGCTTTGGAGGTACCACAACCCGATTGCCTTTCATTACTAAGTTGTTTTCTACAGTCAGCTCGTCTTTGTATGGAATGTATTGTCTTAGACATGGAGGTGTTTGTATGAGTGTGATGTCCCAGCCACTCTCAATCTGCGTTATTAACATGGACATTGATACATCTCTTTCATACTCCCGGACAATTTTACTTAACAGACTGGATGATTGCATGTCCACTGCAGCAACGCTGAGTGTGTCATCAAACAGGTCAGCGTGACCTACATTGGCACTGTGTGCTCGAGACAACGTGTCTGCAAAAACATACACAACTTAACATTGTAATTTTGCAAACGCATTCGCATTCTTTGCATTTGTGCCGACAGTTTATGAATGGGTTTCTGCATTATCGCCACCAATGGTTTGTGGTCTGTTTGAATTTGAACTTCCTTGCCAAAGATATAGTCATGAAATCTCTGGCATCCGAAACATATGGCGAGCATTTCTTTTTCAATAGTGGCATACCCACACTGCGCTGAGTCGAGTGCATGAGATGCAAGTACGATCGGTTTGTCCCCCTGCATCAACACAGCTCCTAAACCTGACTGACAAGTGTCTACCTGTACAACAATGGGCTTCTCGCATCATAGTACGCTAACACAGGAGCAGTCTTCAACTTTTCTTTGAGCTTGTCATATGCAACTTGTTGTTCGCTCTGCCAGTCCCATGCGACATCCTTAGCGAGGAGCGTGTGCAGTGGTTTGGCAATCTCGGACATGAACTTGTGCACATAGGTATGAACTTGTGCCTAGAAATCGCTGAATGCCTTGCTTGTCACGCGGCTCTGGCATGTCTACAATCACTTGTATTCTGTCTGGATCTGGCTTCACACGTTGCGGGTAAGTTAATGACCTACATACTTTACCGTAGTTTTGCATAGCAAAGACTTTGACTCGTTTAATTTGAGATTTACCGACCTAGTTCGGTCCAACACTGCTCTGAGCCTGTCGTTGTGCTCCTCCACGGTTGACCCAATACCAAAATGTCTTCTGTGACTATACCGATACCGGGTAGATCGCCCCTGACGCCTTGCATTTCCTGAATAAAAATGTTACCGGCTGTTTTGATGCCAAAAGGCAGACTGGTGTACCTGTACCGCCCCCATGAAGTGTTAAATGTGCATAACAATGAACTTTCATAGTCCAACTCGATCTGCCAATATCCTGTCATAGCATCTAACACTGAGAAATATTCTGCATTAGCTGTCTTAGCTATAATTTTGTCAATGGTTTTGGTCGGAAACGGCCCTTTCTTGATAGCTTTGTTCAACTTAGTCGGATCCAGACAGATCCTTATCTTATTTAGTTTTTTTACGATAGTTATAAAATTAACCCATTCAGTGGGTTCATCCTGTTCAACAATAACACCCATTTCCACCATACGCATAAGTTCATTGTGAACTTTGTCTTGAATTGCATATGGAATCCTCCTTGGCGGGTCAACAACAGGTTGTACAGATTTATCAACATGAATGACAGCATTTGATTTTATGAGACCAAACCTTGAAAAACGTCTTTGTATTTGCTTACCAGATGTTCATCTCGCGAACTATGGTCATCTGTCGGTGTGGAAATGTTGACGGCACTCTGGAATGTACCTCGTCGACCCGCACCAACAAGTTCAACACAACACAAACCTGCTTACCAAGAATCGGCTGACAGTTCTGCACCACTTGGAACGTGAAGTCTCTGTCATCGATTTGAAGTGTTTCCTCACCGTCCGGGGTAATCCGATGCCCTGAAAAAGTCAGCAGCGAAGAGTATGTGTTCGTCAGTCGCCCCAGTGCCACTCTGTCGAAGATGTTTCTTGGCAGAACGTTCGCCTCCGACCCAGTGTCGAGCTTGAACTTGACTGGATGACCGTTCACTTGGACGGTCACATACCAGAGTTTCTCCTCCTTGTCTGTGCTGTGGTCGACGGTACCAACAAACAGATCCATTGTCAACACATTGACTTCCTCCGGATCCGGGTCTTGCTCAGCATTGTGATGGTCGGGCTCTTCGACGGTCAATTCATTGACCCTGCCCAGTCTGCTCCGGCAGACCTTGCCGAAGTGCCCAATCTTCTTTCACGCAACGCAAGCTTTGCCTTACGCTGGGCAGACTCCCCGGCGGTGCTCGTATCCACAGTTCTGACAATGGATCTTGAACTCCCCTACACCGGCACCGCCAGCCTTCCAAGATGACGATTTCCAAGATGGCACCCCAGACAGACAGACCACCGGTGCACCAGTTCGCGCAGTCACATATCTATTCAGAAAATTGACTTCTTTGGTTTCAACGTCTGGTTTTTGTCCTCCAACTGATCAGAACTGAACTCACTGAGCTCGCACATATTTATGCACTTTTCTAATATTAGATCAGCTGTCTGCAGCATTTTGTTCCTTAAATTTGTGTTCTTCATGCCAGCCACTAACCGATCACGCAACAGCAACTCCTCTACCTATCCATACTCACAGTTTTTCACTAGGTCCCTTAACGCAGTAATATACGTGGACATGTTCTTAGTAGCCTGGTTATGAGAATTAAAATGGTAGCGTGTTATTATTAAGTTGCTTTTACCTGTACAATACGCCTGAAATGCATCGGTGAGCATTCCTATCTTGTCTCATTCAGCAAGCGCGATTGACATATTGGCAAAGACCTTTTGCGCTTCCTCACCGGCAACGTGAAGAAAGATGGAGCATTGCACTCGTTCTGTTTTCATTACGACACCTGCAGCAGTGGCATATATATCATATGCTCTGATCCATGTTTTCCATTTCAATCTTGCGTTGTTGGAGAGGATGTGCTGTCCAGGGGCCGTATGCACGAATCTGGGTTAGGGCCGTAACCGCGGCTAGGCTAGCTCCACAGGCTAAATGTCAGTAATTGCATACCGATTTCTCACATTTAGCCGTGTGGAGCTAGCCTAGCCGCGGTTACAGCCCTAACCCCGATTCGTGCATACGGCCCCTGGCGGCCTGAGACCCGGCAGTGTATTAGCGGGAGCATTCTTCCTCAACTGACACCATGTAAAAAGTACAATGTCTGAACACTTTGACTTCCGGATACTGAATGCTTTATTCACCATCCAGGGGCCTGAACTGCTGGCACCCTTTGTCATGACGTCATCTCATTAGCATATTCCTTTGTTCTCCACACGTGCCTGGATGGCTTTATGCATATATTACATCCACCACCCACTTGGCCAATATTTCATAAACGCCCACCCCCTTAAACGCCCATGTGTGGGTAAACACCCACTCCCCACCCCCACTTCAGTGACTGGCCTATTTAAACGTCCACAGTGTTAACCTGCGAGAATATGGTATATCTTTATAATATACCCCATTGTTTATATCCACAGAATACATTATAAAATACATATATATATACACCGATGTGTCCGTTACCCTCCTATTCTTCTTCCTGACTGCACTCACTGCCTGGTTGTGACATTCATTCGATTTCGGCAAAACTTGTCTGTTCCGATTGGTGCGGTCTGGCTGTGCAGGAGAACAACTCCTAGAAACACTCTCACTGTCACATCAATGGTCGACATCGTGTATTGGTTCAGAAGAGTCTGCAACTAATTGAAGTGACACAACACCGACATACTATATATTGGCATTTATTTTCTTTAACATGTTACATATATATGTATATGCTGCATGGGGAAATGTTTCAGGCTTGCATACACTTAACCAACTGTTATTTTTACATATAATTAAATTTACTTAAAGCTGGGTGGGTGGTATGGTAGATTTCCGGTAGCTTTCCGTATACGTCTTGATGGTCGGCTCTAAAGGCCCTGTCACACTTTACCGGATTGAGGAAATGGATTGAAATGAAACAAAGTCTGTTGATATCAGGCAAAGTCTGGTTTGTGTCCATAGCATATCCATTGATATCTGTTGATATCCTTTGATATCCGGCCCGATCCATTATAAGTTTTGAGCATGCACAGAACTTGTAACGGATTGCACCAGACTGACGTATGCGGTTATTATCCATTACCATCCATTCCCCATCCATTCCCCATCTATTCCCCGTCCGTTCCCCGTCCGTTCCCCGTCCGTTCCCCGTCCGTTCCCCGTCCGTTCCCCGTCCGTTCCCCGTCCGTTCCCCGTCCGGTCCCCGTCCGTTCCCCGTCCATTCCCCGTCCGTTCCCGTCCGTCCCCAGTCCGTTACCATCCATTCATGTCCGTTCATGTCCGTTCATGTCCGTTCACGTCCATTAGCGTCCGTTAGCGTCTGTTCCCGTTGTGGCGGTTTCAGCTGTGTCCCGTGCTCAGCCGTGTCCCCTATACTCAAACTCAAGGCATTATCAATGGTATTAAGTCACTAACCTTATACATTTAATATAATGTTTTTGGTAAAGATGTTTTCTATATGTGTACCAAGCGATTTGTTTCTAGGTGGTGTGCTTTTAGAGATATTTCACTTTTCCTGGATTTTCTGTATGAAGATTGCTCACCACCATTGACAATGCCTTGAGTTTGACGGTACGCGCAGTGCAAAAATTAATCAAAATTAATAGAAATCAAGAACCCTAACCTTATAAATTTAATATAATCTTTTTGGTGAAGATGTTTTCTATATGTGTACCAAGCGATTTGTTAATAGGTGGTGTGCTTTTAGAGATATTTCACTTGTTCTGTATTTTCTGTATGAAAATTACTCACGACCATTGACAATGCCTTGAGTTTGAGTATAGGTACACGGCTGAGCACGGGACACGGCTGAAACCGCCACACCGTCCCTTACATATCCATTACATGTCCATTGCCGTTTGTCATAGTTCTTTTTGTATATTGAATTGTCCGTTGATTGTTAGATACATTATCAACCATTACTGTCTGTTACCGTCTGTTACCCATCCATTACCATCTGTGACCCGTCCGTTACCATCCGTTACATAATCGATACATTTCAAGTCCGAATCACACCGGATTAGAATATTTTGTCCATTTCAATCCATTTCCTCAATCCGGTAAAGTGTGACAGGTCGAAGTGATTGAATCGGTTAACATACAGAACTGGAGCTAGGTGGCGTGCCAGTCAGAGCCCAGCACGGGTGATAGTTCAGTCTTTACTCACAAGGTGGCGATGTATTAGAGTCCATGAAAACGGAAGTCGTCGGTCCCATGCATTCAATTACCCATGCTCTTAGAACATGAACAATGCCTATTATTGAAAGCGGCAGCCGCTCTGCTCCAAATTATTGGTTTTTACAAAAGAAGCAATATACCCAATTTGTACGCCTCATAATGTCATCAATACAAGGTGTGTTTACGGTCATGCCCCAGAGATTTTTTTTTGTTTTTTTTGCTTACTACTTATTTTCCGATGTATTTCTTCTTCTTGTTGTTGGTTGCTTTCTATGGTTACTGTCTCTTCACGTTTCTTCCTTTCATTGGAAAGACTATTCCACGTTGTACGGTCCAAATGGTTTGGATAGCCGAGTCCCAGGTGGACTGGTGGTGGGTTCAATCCCCGGCCGAGTCAGACCAAAGGCTTCTAAAAGTGATGCTGTTGCATTCCGCGGCGTGTCGAGATTACCAGCAGTCATTGACTCAATGCCTGGATAATGTGACTGAGTGGGATAATGTGACTGAGTCATTGGTATCCCAGGAAGGGCCGAAACTATACAGCCATCATGAAATCAAATTGTAGGTCGGGAGTTCCAATCCGAGCCGAGTCAAACCAATGACTTACAAAAATTATACTTATCACTACCTAGCATGGCGCTTGACATTACTAGGATAAGAAAGGACTGGTAAAGCCCCAGTCACACCTACACGGACAAGCCCCGGATTTTGAGCCAGACCACCCTCTGACCAGTCGCCCGGATTATCCCGGACAGCCCCAGATAAAATCGCTATTTTCGTCGTTTTTTGCCTCGCGGTCACACGTACCCGGCCAGTGCGATCCGGGGGTGGTCCGGGGGTGGTCCGGGTAGTCCGGGGGTGAACCGGGGCCTGTCCGGGCTGTCCGGGGGTGGTCCGGGGCTGTTTTGCTACTACTACTACTACTACTACCATGCCGGATCGAGCCCGGATGCCCAGACCACCCCGGATGTTTGAAACATTTCAAAACATCCGGGGCGAACCCTAGACCAGCCACGGATCACGCCGGATCATGCCGGATCACCATGAACGAGCCACGGACGAGCCACAGATCACACTGGATCGCCACGGACCACCCCGGATGACGGTCCGGGGCTCGTCCGGCCTCTGATCCGGGTAGGTCTGACTGGGGCTTAAAGCTCAGTGTCAGAACACTGTGAGTAAGTGCGGAAGTACGTCATGTTGCCGGTGGCATGGTATATCAGTGGGACAGCATTATGAAATCGCCATGAGTGTGATCTGTCACAAGTCAATACCCGTCCTGCTATGACCTTAGATGTTGCTCCATTACGAGTGATCTATGAGTCTTATGCCTGGTACACACCTACCGTATACGATTCGCGCACTAAAACTCGCGACTAGACCCGACCCGCTTAAAACTTAAAACGGGCCGATTCATTTTTCGAATTGCGAATTGCAATCGTAATCGGCCCGTTTTAGCGCGGGGAGCGCACACCTAGCGATTTTTGTGTGCGAAGCGGGCAGTTTTCGATCGTATACAGTAGGTGGGTGCGCACAAACGGTAGGTGTGTACTAGGCATTAAAAATGCTTGATTTCTATTACATAGAGAAAGTATACGCTGATCTATGTTACATCAACCATTGAGAAGGACCCTTCGGGCTAATTGACGTCAGTAGTGACAGTTTCACCCCAGTGACATCCAGCCTTAAAAGGGCCCTAATATTAGTGTTGTTTTAATTCCCAGGAAATAGACAGTTTTCAGACACACAAGCCATGAACAGTCATATCCAATCGTGACTTATTGTGAATACGTAAAGTTGTATTGGTCATGTCACTGCTCCTTTAAAGTTGTTAAAAATATGCAATAATTGTCATTGGTTTGACTCAGTCATGGTTCGAACCCACGACCTCCTGCACCCCTGTCCTGATATGACTTTAGAGGTTGCCAGGATGTAAAAGTCTAACAACCAACCAACCTCCCACAGGGGAAATCTGCCACTGCTCTTATCGATTCGGCCTACCCGTCCGATCAAAAACAACAATAAAATGATTTTATCACGGTACTGTATCAGTCTAGTCCGTACTGACCTCACAGGCAAGAATTCACAGGCAAAGGTAGATTGGTTGGTTGTTGGAGTTTTACGTCCTAACAACATCTATGGTCATTTCAGGATGGGTACTGACTTGTGTATACTGTGCACTCATCGCGACTTTATAGTACTGCCCCACTAGGAAGTCAGGCAACCAGCACCATGACCTGATATCCCACACATTCACATTATCCTGACACTGAGCTAATCAATCCTTGCCCTATCCTATTAATGCTGAGTGCCAAGGTAGGAAGCAACAACTATCAATTGTGTAAGTCATTTGTTTGACTCGACCGAGAATTGAACTCCTGATCTCCCGCACGGGAGGCCTGCGCTCTACCGATTCGGCCACCGCGCCCGGTGAAGAGGTAGATGTAGGTATAATTAATGCATCAGGGAGCCTAGGTAGCCTAGTGGTTATGACGCTCATCCAGGAATGGCAAAAATGTGGGTTCGAATCCAAACTCTGTGTAGGAAGTGCCCCATTTGTGTTTGCAACACCCTCGTGATAGAACTCTAAAAGCATTAGGGTCTCATTTCGCCATGTTCTACAATGTGGTGGAACACGCATTGATGTTGACGACAATCGGCCAAGAAAGGTGTGAGGATATCTCCTTTCATCTGAGGGCGGCTTCGTGGTAAGGTACCTCTTATGTATTGTCAGATAAGCAGAACCAGGGTCTAATATGTCAAAGCTGCTTGGTGCATGTCGACGCCATGACGCCATGACGACAAGATGACAGCCTGTGATGTTTGCCAGCTTGGGACGCTGGTTCCGCTCATCCCATCCATTACGTTGAGTGTACCACGTGACCCTCACTCAGGAAACCAGTTGTGGACGTGGTCAAAGATGGGTTTGCTGTCAGGTTTGATTGTAACGTGCAATGAACTGGGCCTGATGTTCCATGACTTACTGCGCAGAGCTAATTCCCGGCTGAGTCAAGTCAAAGACTTTTAAAATAAAGTTAACTACTTAGTGCTGTCTTGCCTGATGCTCAGCATTTCTAGGATAGGGACTGAGGACTGAATGGCTTAATGTCAGGATAACGTGATTGAGTTGGTTGGTTGGTTGTTTTTTGGAGTTTTACGTCCTGGCAACATCTAAGGTCAAATCACGGCGTGTAGCGACTTGTGACAGCGTGCACTCATGGTGACTTTATAGTACTGCCCCACTGGGAGACCAAGCTCCAAGTAAACATTATACTGACACTGAGCCGACCAGTCGTTGCCCTATCCTAAAAATGCCGAGTGCCTAGCTAGGAAGTGACAAGTATCAATTTTTTAGTCATTGTTTTGACTCGACCAGGGTTCGAACGGGAGACGGACGCTCAACTCATTCAGTCATCCCGTCTGGTCGCATGAACCAGGCGTGATGACTGACTGGGCAGAGCTACTTCCCGGCTGAGTCAAGTCAAAGACTTCTTTTTTTAAAGTAACTACTTAGCCCCACACAGCATATCTAGGATAGGCACTAAGGACTGACTTGCTTAGTGTCAGGATAATGTGACTGAGTTGGATTTTGGGTCATGATGTCGCCGGCAGCTGATCACAATGGTCCAGCACTAGAACCGTGATTGCGCTATGTCACTCGTTTTTGTTGTTGTTGTTTTTATGTTTTTGTTTTATTTGTATTTGTAAATATAAATTTATTCATCGAACATAGATTTTTTTCAGCGCCAGAACCCTGTCGTTCTGGCCATGTGACATGCCAGTGAAGCGTATCCTGATTGGATGCAGCCGCCGAATCGTATGAGTGCTGGCTTCCCGTGCGGGTGGTCGGTAGTTCAAAACCCGGCCGAGACAACCCGATGACTTCTAAAATTGATACTTGTCGCTACCTGGTACTTACTGGTGTGATCGTCTTCACTTACCTCTCAGGCAAGGAGCCCCACGAGGATAGTGTCATTGCATCAGGGGGTTGAGATAGTTGGTAGGATGCTATCCTCAAAAGTGTAAGGATTATGGGTTCGAATCCTGTTCTAGGGGTAATATTTCCCATTTGCATCACCCCCATGACACTAGGATAGGACAGGGACTAGCCACCCCTGTATCAGGATAATGTGACTTAATGGGATATCGACTCATGGTGATAGTATATCAGTGGATCAACACTATAAAGTCACCATGAGTGCGCACTGTCACAAGGTACGGGCTGGTCTGCCAGTGGAGCAATACTATAAAGTCGATATGTGGGAGATGGGGCGTCAATCCACAGCATATTTCTTGCTAAAGATATGTATGTCCAGATACACATATATAATATATATGCTATAACATTAACTAGGTGAGTATACAGTAAAACCTCTCTAAATCGACCGACCATGGGACCGACCTTAAGTGGTCCATTTAGCGAGGTGGTCGGTTTAGAGAGGTAGAATATCCTTACAATGGTATTGTTGAGACCCAAATAAAGCGATCGATATAGGGGAGTGGTTGATCTGTGGAGGGGTTGGTATAGAGAGGTTTTACTGTAGATAATAGCATGTTCACAGTACAGCACATTTGTCAGTCTTTCTAATACCTGTATCCGGGTGTGTGTCTCCGGGTTGCATGATGGTTAATTAACTGGCAGGCGTCTTACCAAAAATCCCCACCAAGATGTTCCTGATATACTCTATCGCCTTCCTTTGAGGCTATGTTTTAGCCGGATTGATGAGATAAGATCGGGGTGGCGCTATCTGAAATCCCCCCCACACACATATACACACATTCTCCACATTCACCACAGTCTCCATATGTATCACATTCACAACATTCCCCATATTCACCACATTCACCACATGCACGACATTCCCCACATTCCCCACATTCACCACATTCACCACATTCACCACATTCACCACATTCACCACATTCCCCACATTCACCACATTCACCACATTCACCACATTCACCACATTCACTACATTCCCCTTATTCATCCTATTCTCCACATTCCCCACAAACACCACATTCTTTACATACACCGCAGTCCCCACATTCCCCATGTTCCCCACAATCCCCACATTCACCACATTTACATCATTCAACACATTCAGCAGTCCCCACATTCCCCACATTTACAATATTCACCCCAGTCCCCACATTCCTGACAGTCCCCGAATAGACGCATGCTACCCAGTCAGCTGCTACCCAAAACATTCGTTCCTCCAATGCTGTCAAATGGCTAGTTTGTGTTTTCATCCAACTCACGGTACCATATATTTCGATAGAAGAAGGCTGAAAGTTTTAGGTAAACATAGTATATATAACGAGTCGTGAAATCCAGAGAGGAAGATGTTGTGAATAGACCATTTAACAATTTACCCTTCTTGTGTCGTGTTAACATGAAATGGTGAAATACTGGTCTCCCAGTGGGGAAGCACTATAAAGTCGGTACACGTCACAAGTCGGTACACGTCCTGATATGACCTTTGATGTTGCTAGGACGTAAAACTCCAACAACAAACCAACCAATTTTGATATGCCAATATAGATGCACACATGTGTTGTTCCGTGCAAGTAAATGTTACTGCCATAGCTATGCCATCTGACCTTGACAAAGGTGAAGGTCACAGTACCGCAACATAGCTGCATGGCATGTTAGTTACCAAGATGCTGACAGAACTGAGTGGTGTCCAATGTGCGATGCAGTGTCGGTCTCGACAAGCTGTCAGCCAAAGAGGACAACACAAGCCTTATCACTGTACGCTGAAGGTTTCTTCCACTGGACGCCGTGCCCGAATCGGTAGAGTACAGGCCTCCCGTGGGGAAGATCGAAAGTTCAATTCCCAGTCGAGTCAAATCGATGGCTTACTAAATTGATACTTGTCACTTCCTAGCTTGGCACTTGGCATTGTTAGGATAAGGCAAGGACTGGTTAGCTCAGTGGCAGGATAATGTGACTGAGAGGGGTACCGGGCCATGGTACTGGTGGCCTGATTTCCCAGTGGGGCAGCACTATAACATCGCTATGAGTGTGCACTGCTACAAGTCGGTTCTCATCCTGATATGACCTTAGATGTTGACAGGACGTAAAACTCCAAGATCCATTGGTCCCTCGGCTGTTCCAGCACACTAGATGGCTGCTGTCAGTATTCCGCATAGCTGGAGAAGCTTGTGCCTCCCAGTTGGAAGGGACAGAGGAGTTGGGGGTTTGGGAGATGGGGGGGCGGGGGGTCCTGTCTGGGGGCTTCCGGTTAATGCGCGCGCATAATGCTCTAAGTAGTTGACCGGAAACTGGTGAGGAAATGGATAAAAGAAGTCCGGGCGTTGAACTCTGGTTGTCCAACGTGTTGGTGCGTCTAAAGGAGGCAGGGTGGGGGGAGCATTGGAGCGGGGGGGGGGGAGCGTGGGCAGGGGGTGAGGGGGGAGATGGGGGGGGCATTGGGGTGGGGAAGGGTGGGGAAAGCAGAGAGATGGGAGTGGGGCATTGGGGTGGGGCAGGGTGGGGAAAGCAGAGAGATCGGAGTGGGGCATTGGGGTGGGGGTTAGGGCAGCGGGTGGGGGTAGGGGGTGGGGTGAGATGAGGGCAGAGGGTATGGTAGGGATCTAAAGTGAGCGCAGAGGATGAGGGACGGGGCTGTGTTGAGGTGATGGCAGAGGATGGAGCTTGGGGGATGGGGTGAGGGCAGAGGGTGGAGGAGGGGGTTGGGTGAGGTGATGACAGAGGGTCAGGGAAGGGGCTGGGGTAAGGTGAGGGCAGAGGTTGTGGTAGGGGCTGGAGGAGGTGAGGGCAGATGGTAGGGTATGGGCAGCGGGTGATGCCATTGGCGTATCTACAATATGGCCGATATGGGCAGGTGGGTGTGTGTTTTTTTTTATTCAAGTGTTTTTATTCCTCTGAATAACATGTTGTCAGTGCTAATGCACTGGTCTTCCAGCCCTAATCACAATTGCCTCTACACAGTAAACAAATCTACAACTGACAGATAGACAATTACAGGAAAATAAGCAAAACATTGGTACATGAATGATAGGTAAAGAACAAGATAAGCAAAAAAGAAACATATGCGGGGAGGTAACTATGTTAGACTAGTATGGTTGGTGTTAGTAGGGTGTTATTTGATTTATTAACAAATCACTGACCTACACCACCAAAAGTCTCCTTCCCCCACCCCCAAAAAAATATAAATATATATATATATATATAATCCATCAGGTGTTCTAATATTTACCGAAAACTAATTCCAGCTAATTATCGCAAATTAAAATATTATTTCATAGTTGGATTTCAAGCTAGTTTGAAGAACTAGAAGTGTAGTTCTCGAGAGCTGGTTGGGTCTTTAGTGTAAGTGGCTGAGCTCTGATTCCGCGAAGATTACTTCCAGCTGAACTCCCCCTTGATGTATGCGTGTAAGAATTTGCCAGCACAGTAATTCCAGTGTTCGACCGCATAGAGGAAGGACTGGGTAATTGGGCCCAACTTGGTTATAATTGTATTTCTGTTTTAAAGCCTCATAGACCAATACAAAACATCAGATTTCTAAACCAAAACACTTCTCTGGATTTTATTATATATCCAGATATGTTTAATCACTGTTTGACCCCCACTTTTTGTCCTGGGAGGTCTTTAAATAAACAAACAAACAAAAATATAATCCAACTCAGATCTTGCTGTACTCCGAAGTTAGCCATATATAAGAAAGTTTACTTCAAAATAAAGAAAGGTAGATTATAGCAAAAAGACCTCATTTATTTATCTAAAAAAATAGCAGAAGCTCAAAAACATCAGATTATGCAATCCCCCGCTTAACTAATGCATCCAACAAATACAAACAAACACAGAAAAAGAATAGACCTATTCACCAATAATTCACCACCGACAATAGCAGCTGAATGGAATTAGCGACAGTTTACCAATAACTTCACGATGTTTGACTGTTACTGCGCAATGTCAGGAACGGTGGAGTGGAGATATGGAAGGGGGGAGATGGGGTTGGTTGTTTGATTGTGGGAGTTTTACTTCCTGGCAACATCTACGTCCATATCAGGATTGGTGCCGACTTGTGGCAGTGCACACTCATGGTGACTTTATAGTGCTGCCTCACTGGAAAATCATGCCACAGGCACCCTGACGCAATATCACACTCAGGTCACATTATACTGACACTGAGTTAACCTATTCCCTATCCTATTAATGCTGAGCCATTTATAAGAAAGTTTACTTCAAAATAAACAAAGGTATATTACAGGAAAAAGACCTCATTTATTTATCTAAAAAAATAGCAGAAGCTCAAAAACATCAGATTATGCAATCCCCCGCTTAACTAATGCATCCAACAAATAAAAACAAATGCACAAAAAGAATAGACCTATTCACCAATAATTCACCGCCGACAATAGGGGCTGAATGGAATTAGCGATGGTTTACCAATAAGTTCACGATGTCTGACTGTTACTGCACAATGTCAGGAAGAGTGGAGTCGAAATATAGAAGGGGGGAGATGCAGTTGGTTGTTTGATTGTGGGAGTTTTACTTCCTGGCAATATCTACGTCCATATCAGGATTGGTGCCGACTTGTGGCAGTGCACACTCATGGTGACTTTATAGTGCTGCCTCACTGGAAAATCATGCCACAGGCACCCTGACGCATGAGTTAACCTATTCCCTATCCTATTAATGCTGAGCCATTTATAAGAAAGTTTACTTCAAAATAAACAAAGGTATATTACAGGAAAAAGACCTCATTTATTTATCTAAAAAAATAGCAGAAGCTCAAAAACATCAGATTATGCAATCCCCCGCTTAACTAATGCATCCAACAAATAAAAACAAATGCACAAAAATAATAGACCTATTCACCAATAATTCACCGCCGACAATAGGGGCTGAATGGAATTAGCGATGGTTTACCAATAAGTTCACGATGTCTGACTGTTACTGCACAATGTCAGGAAGAGTGGAGTCGAAATATAGAAGGGGGGAGATGCAGTTGGTTGGTTGATTGTTGGAGTTTTACTTCCTGGCAACATCTACGTCCATATCAGGATTGGTGCCGACTTGTGGCATGCTTGCTGCTTGCTTGGGGTAGTTTGTAACCTTACAACGGTTACCGGTTGCAGAACTGCAACATTATAGAGAGGCTCCGATAAATCGGCCCAATCTTTGGCTTGAAGATTAATCTTCACTAGGGGCGGTTGTAGAAGCTGGGGACATCTTTACAACGTTGTAACGGCGAAGCATTGGTGCGGCACAGAATCTCTTCGGTCCGGCAGTAGTTGAGCACTTGTATCCAGCAGACAGCAGCAGGGATTTCGAGGAAGGATGGGTAAAGATGGGTTCAGCGGTGGTTCCAGCGACGAGAACAAGATGAGAGAAGCGTAAAGGTAAAGAACACAACTCCCCTGGTCAGGGGGAGAAGTATGCCTGGGAGAAATAGAAAGATAGAGTCTAGGAAAGAGAAATGAGGAGAGTTGAGTCAAAGGACTGTGTCTATATGCCCTATGGTGACCAACCAGCGAGCCATAGACACGGACAGAGTAAGAGTAGAAAGTGAAATGCCGGCGGGCTCCCCCTCCTGGAACTCTTTTCAGACATATCGAGGAGGAAATCAGGCCACAGGCACCCTGACGCAATATCACACTCAGGTCAAATTACCCTGACACTGAGGTAACCTATGCCCTATCCTATTAATGCCAAGCACCATACCAACAAACTATCTATCTGCTACTGAAATGCAGGCAATCAAATAACTTATCAAAAGCTACTGTTTAGTAAGACAACACCCAACACTACAGCTGGCCAGCATTGAAAAAAAGCCTTGATACCCAGGCTTATATGCTATGGACAGTATAAACACAGCCTCAATAAAAATTATAAAATTATAAAGACTAGAAAGCGACAAGTATCAATTTTGTAAGTCATTGGTTTGACTCGACCGGGAACCAAACTCCCGACGTTCGGCACGCGAGGCCCGCGCTCTACCGAATCGGCCACCGCACCCAGTATGGGGGGGGGGGGGGGGGGGGGGGGGGGGGGGATGAGGCGGGGGGGCGGGGGATGCCAGGTCAATATGTGGGCCGACATGATGGCGCGTTGGTGTGAAATGCAATGTGGGCGAGGTGAGGTGTAACGGAGAGCCACAGACGCAGAGACCGGATGTGGTCAAGTGGAGCACACTTGTTTTGAATTACTGCAGACGGGATCGCCGAATGAGTTGAGCGTCCGTCTCCCGTATTGGTTTGTTTGTTTTGTTGTGCAGTAACAGTCAGACATCTAAGGTCATATCAGGACGGGTACCGACTTGTGACAGTGCGCACTCTTGGCGACTTTATAGTGCTGTCCCACTGGGAAACCAGGCCGCCGGCACCATGACCTGGTATCCCACTCAGTGGCCTGGTCTCCCAGTAGGGCAGCACTATAAGGTTGCCATGAGTGTGCACTGTCACAAGTCGGTACCCACCTGATATGACCTTAGATGTTGCCAGGACCTAAAACCCCAATAACAATTTCATGAGAAGATTCATTAGATCCGTCGCTATAATCTGCAGTACTTTAGTTTGAAGTAACTTTTTGGAGATATCCGAAGTGAAAACATTAAATCAATTTTTAGAAAGCAGATCAAAGTCAGGTGCTAGAGGCTTCAGCATTAATATCGTTATATAAGAGGTTCCTCTATATTGATTTATCATACCCTTCTACGCTGAAACACGTGTTTAATAAGTGGCCAGTTTCCAATTGATATATGTTGGATCCAATCTAGGTCAGTGTTTTGGTTGTTTGTAATGCGATGCCTTCATCGGATAATGCAGCTATAATTAGAAGGGTACAAAATCTGATTGGCTTACGATAAAGAGACATCAGCCACATGGCGGTGACCGTGAACACTGACTGCAGCCTTGATTGCTTACATGGTGCACAATCACCATCATTCACACAAACATTATAGCGATATAGCAAATGGTAGACAGGAAGTGTGAACACTTATTTGTCTCTCTTTTTTTTTTTTGGTACATCGGGGGCGTAATCGATTAATCGACTCTGGTCACCCGAGCCACTTTTTGGCGCATGCCCACATCCTGCAGACTCGGGTCGAATAACCGAATAAGCTTCTGCACGCTCGGGTTGGAAAAAATGGTGGCTTAATCTAAAACCTAATTATTTGTTTTAATAACCAATATAAGTACAGCAAAATAGGATTTAAAGTATTTTAGGATCGTATAAGCTGACAATCTGGGTTATTTAAAAAAAGCATTAAAACAACGAATAGGACTTGTAGTGGTAGCTACAGGTACAAGCTCAGGTGTGACGTCATCGTTCCTAGCAAACCCCAGCCAAGAGGTGGGTTACTGGCGTCGGGTCGTTTTGCACACGGCACGTGTTTTTGTCGACTCCACTCGCGGTGTTCGATTTGAAATTCTGACGACTCGGGTGACCCGAGTCGCCCGGGTCGTGTTAATCGATTACGGCCCAGTTGTCCCAAGCAGGGGAAATCCCAGTCACAGATAACTGGTCTTCCCCACTCCACTGCTGGTCGATAGAAAGCCCGAGCCTACACTTTTACCAACCCAAGGGATTTTTAACCTCCCACACCACATAGACATAGTATGAGAGCAACCGGCCTTTGATGACGCTGTAAATTATACACAGCGGTGGAAATCCAAATTGGCAGAGCTGGGGGCACGGGGAATCGAACCGCCGACCCTCAGATTAGGAGTCTGACCTAGAAAAAAGTCAGACACTCTAACCACTCCACCACAGAGAACACCACATTCCCTCTGGAAGACTGTTCGCCCGGATAGGAAGTGTTAGAAGTGTTAGGAAGTGTTCGGAAGTGTTAGGAGTTCAGACTGCAGTGCATGCTTTGTGGTCGCGACCGTCGGATTCTTTCAACCGTCCCTGCTACACGGTATATGACTCATGTTACTGATTGTAATGCTTTAAGAAGGGATATTCCTGGTGATCTGGTAATCGTACCAGACGCCGTCCTTGCCCTATCCCAGAAAAAAATCCTTCAGCGCAACTGACACTGGTCTACATTCCGTGAAGGCGAGGAGGTTGCAGGTGGCGCCACCAGTACAGTGTTGGGTCTTACGGAGTATAACAATAATGATAATAATTCAGTTGTGTATCTTTATACTCGCATAATTCGTTATACATCACATATATACATGCATACGTATATGGCCTGGATTTATACATGCATATCTAAAGTTATGCACCCATATATACATATAGTTAGTATATTATTATACGGGTATAGATCTATGACAGGAATATTATTAATTTAACCGATTTCTATTGAATTATTGTACTTTACTTATTAACCAATGTGCGACCCGCCAGGTCTGCCTACTCATAAGCTGCGGGTCTTCAGGGCTAAGGTGGCGCCATCACCGGCGGTTTGTGGTACTTGTGAGACGAAGGCGGATATAGCACTTGGCGCAAAAAGCACATATATATTACATGGTGAGATCTGAAAATTAGTAAAGCCCACGAAGTTCTACTTCCGTTCCACTGCCTGACTTAACTGGGTTAACAGATGAAGGGAAGGAATTGTGAGTTTTAGATGTATTATTGTCTGGTCACGGTGCAAGCACCATTTGTGAATAGGGTATGCTCATGTATAGCTCAAGTGAAGAGTGCTTCTTTGTGTCTTTGACAGTCCTATTAAGATGCAATGGAAGAAGAAGAAAAATAGGAAAATTATAATCTAGAGAACCTGTCATAGTGTACCCTCAATTTCCTGTTAGTTTAAGCAGAAAAACGTGCTGCAGTATATATATATATATATATATATATATATATATATATATATATCGTATTCTCATGGGTTAATGCCCATGTGTGCTTTACCGCCCACTCTCCACTTAGCCAATATTTTGTAAACGCCCAGCCCTTTAAATGCCAATATGTGGGGAAATTCCCACCCCCCACTTCAGTGATTTGCCAATTTAAACATCCAGGGTGTTAACCCATAAGAATACAGTATATATAATTTATTTATATTATATATCTGCGCTGACCTCTCAGACAAGAAGCCTTAAGACAGGCGGGTGTGATTGAGTGATTGCATCAAGGAGTCTAGGTAGTGTAATGGCTAGCATGCTAGCCCAGAATGGCAGGAAGTGTGGATTGAAACCCTGCTCTGGCACAATATTTCCCATTTTCATCATCCCAACAACACTTGTTGTCATGACCAGGACCTTGTAAGTTGTACAAGCTGCATGTTGTATGGTTGTTGAGCCTCATCATCATCATCATGTTGTTGGTCGCGTTGCGACAAAGACTGCTTTCATTACTTGACTGCCGCTCTCCATTTAGCTTTCTGCTGTGAGAGTGATTTCCAAGAGTCAGTCTTAATTTCTTTCAGCTTCAGGTTTCTCTTGATGGTATCCTTGAACCGGATATGAGGGCACCCTCTCTTTCTGTAACCAGAAGACAGTTGAGAATAGAGGATCTGCTTTGGTAGCCTGTCTGATGACATCCTCATGAGGTGTCCAGTCCACCGGAGATTCTTTTTGATAAGAAGATCTTCCATAGAGGGCAGCCCCGTCCGTTCGAGTATTTCCTTATTTGTCACTTTGTCCTTCCAGGTTAGCCTCATGATTGAACGCAGATGTCGCATCATGAAGGCATGCAGCTTTTTCACCTGTTGTCTGTACACTGTCCAGCCTCAGCTCCGTATAGTAGGGTGGATAGCATGATTGTATGGTAGATCTTGCCTTTGACCCGCATGGACACATGGTGGTTGTTCCAGAGTCTCTGGCATAGTCGGCCGAAAGATGTGCTAGCCTTGGCCATCCTCCTCTGTATTTCAGCATCAATGCGTCCATCACTTGATATAGTGTTTCTGAGGTAGGTGAATTCTGGAACAGAGTTCAGCTTGTTTCCGTCAACGATGATATCCTCCTCTTGGGTTCTTGTAGAGTTGGGTTAGTACATTTCATGAAAGCTGCCTGCAAAAGTGGTGAAGTGCTGCTGGCTTTTGCAAATTACCAGCGGCACTCTCTCGGGGAGCAAATAGAGGTTTCACACCGGCAAGAACATTTCCAGACGGGCGCAAAAATATTTGTCCCTGCAGTGGGTGGTCGGGAGATGTTGGGAGTTCCATACATCAACCGCCCTTGATGCTGCCAGAGTGACATGGTTTTTTGTTCAGGGTTTGCTCCCTTAGCCTTCGGTTTTATCAAGAACCTGTACCACAATGCAGTGGTTTACAACTGTGCAGGGCAGGAGCATCAAACTCCCTGAGGTATTGCAATACCTGCATACCATTGTTGTTGAGCCTACCCTGTATATATATATATATGTGTGTAAGTGCATTGCCTCTATGTAAGCAATTGTAACAATTAAATGACTTGTGCAAAAGCCATTTAAAAGACTTACAATTACATGGGGATGACAGTAGCCGTCTACACTGACCTCTCAGGCAAAGAGCGACATAGATAGGTAGGCATGCATAAGCTGTACGGACAGAAACCGAACAAAGTCCGATTTGTGTCTGTACAAGTTTTGAACATGCACAAAACTAAGAATCTACGGTTCTTGTCCGGTTTGAGTTTGTTTTGTCCGTTGGCTATCCATTCATGTCCATTTCATGTCCGTTTCATGTCCATTTCATGTCCGTTTCATGTCCATTTCATGTCCGTTTCATGTCCGTTCGTCCGGCGGCCTTCGCAACACTTTGACACATTTTAATACATTTTGATGCTTATCACCACCGGACTAGACAATTCTGTCCGTTGCTCAATCCGGTGAGGTGTGACTGGGCCTTCAAGCTAAGTAGGTTTAAGTAGGTTGGAAGGTGTCACTACCTAGCCTGGTGCTGGACAATACTGACTGAGTGGGATATAGGGTCATGGTCCTAGCAGTCTGATCACCCAGTGAAGCAGCACTATAAATTCCCCGTTGGTGCGCCCTGTCACAAGACAGTACCCATCCGGATATTATCTTAGATGTTAATACTAGTACACAAAACCCCAAGAAATATACAAACTAGCATCTAGGTGCATAGCAATAAATAAAGAATAAAACCAGACAATATTGTAACCTACTAAATCAATTCATTAGCTTGCTGCCAGGTGTCACACGTGACCCGCCCCATCACAGTGGCACCCCCTGATGGTGTGTTGTGGTGGCCATCTTGTGGCACGGCCTCTCATGTCAGCAGGGTGCCTCACCCATTAAGTAGAGACCCACAGATGGGTCTGAGCAGGTTGGCGCTCTCATGGTTTGTGTGATGTTTGATGGGGGTTCTATTAATAGTTAGTTGTTCTAGGTTTGAATGGATGATTTCCGGTTTTGATTTGGGAATTGAAGGTTTCTAGAGTGTTTGGAGTTAGTATACTAGCCTATATGTCCACATACCGATGCAGGGTTGATCTACTTATTTGATATCCTAGTGTTGTGCTAGTGTGTCAACATGTGGGTTTTAGTTGCCTGTGTGCAACTGTTGGGGAACATAGGGTGGACCTGCCATTGTGTCAAAAATAAAATGTAAAAAAATCTAAAAGCCTATCCTATCGTTTTGAGGTGGAAATCAACAGGCACTAAGAGATCAAAGTAGCTAATCCGATAAAAGCATGATATTGTCATCGGGGTGATGAAAATGCGAAATATTGCGCCTAGAGCGGGACTCGAACCCACATCTCTTTGCATTCTGGGCCACTGTGATAACCATTATACCACCTAGGCTCCCTGACATCACCATACTACCCACACCTACCTGTCTATGTGGTTACTTGTCTGAGAGGTCAGTGCAGACCACTACACTCGTCCCCCTGGAATTGTAAGTATTTTAATGCTTACAATTACAAACATACAGGCAGTGCACTAACACATACACACACAGGGTAAGTTCAACAACCATACAGCGCATAGCTTGTACATGATCATGGTCATGGCAACCAGTGTCGTGGGGGTGATGAAAATGGGAAATATTGCACCTAGAGCCAGACTCGAACCCACATCTCTTTGCATTCCGGGTCAGTGTGCTAACCATTACACCACCAAGGCTCCCTGGCATCACCACACTACCCACGCCTACCTAGACTACTACAATATTTTCACAAACTAAGACATTTACCTATCTTTGATCTACATATCCGCCCTAGATATTAGTGCCCTTCATTACTTTCTGGCTTTGCCTCATTGAGGTCATTCAAACGTGCTGGCATTCAACAGTGGGTGACTTGACCTAGTTTGTAAAACTAATGGTGTATCGCACTGCAAGCACAAATTATTGCCCATGCTTGCACTCCAACTGTCTGCAAATATATTCAATTATCACAAACGTTACCCTTAACTGAAGTTGACTGGGCTGTAATTGACATGGACATGGTATGAGAGCAACTGGCCTTTGATGATGCTGTAAGTTATACACAGCGGTGGAAATCCAAATTGGCAGAGGTGAGGGCACAGGGAATCGAACCACTGACCTTCAGATTAGGAGTCCGACCTAGAAAAAAGTCAGACACTCTAACCACTCTGCCACAGCGAACACCACTGACAACACGGATGTGGTTTTGCTTAGATGAAATGTTATTTACCTTAAAAGATTTTAGAAACTATATACGTCATTTCTGAAGCATTTCTAACATAAGATGCTACTGACATGGCAATATCTCCTTCCATCTGCTTACCTCCACATCCCCTTGTTCCCATCTCCCTAGCCCGTGTGTGGTAGATCCTCTGCCCAGCTTTTTCTAGTCTCTGCTAACGTGGATGGTGAACGCCTTTGACCGGCTTTGCAAGTGCATAAAACCCCAAACAAATAACAAGTTTGTTTCATTTAACGATGCCTCTAGAGCACATTGATTTTTATCATAGGCTATTGGACGTCAAACATATGGTCATTCTGACATATTTCTTTGGAGGAAACCCGCTGCCGCCATGTAGACTACTCTTTCATATAAGCAGCAAGGGGTCTTTTATATGCACTTTCCCATGGACAGGACTGCACATATCACCCACCTTGATGAACCAGTTGTGGACCACTGGTTGGAACGGAAAATAGCCCAAACTGCAAATGTGTCCAGGGAGTAGGATCGATCGGATGACCCACACCTTCACAGGATGGTGGACACTCAACTGCCTGAGCTACGTCCCACCCCCCAAACAAATAAACAAACATATATAAGTGTATATGTCTCCAGTGGGGCAACACCATAAATGTCTGCAGTCACAAGTTGGTATCCATCCTAATATGACTTTAGATTTTGTTAGGACGTCAAACCCCAACAGACAAAGCTATGACAGTGTGAGTACTATGACTCCTGTGTGTGGGATATAGGAGTGAGCCTTTAACCCGATCAGATAGGATAGGGCCGAGCTGCTCAGACCCATCTGTGGGTCTCTAATTAATGGGCAGGGCACCCTGCTGACACGAGAGGCCGTGCCACAAAATGGCCACCACAACACACCATCAGGGGGCGCCACTGTGACGGGGCGGGTCACGCGGGTCACCTAGCGGGAAGATGGAGGTTGAGATGGGGCTGAGTTAGAAAGGCAGCTACCATTTCCACACACACATGCATACGCACATACACGCATACGCACACGCACATATACGTACACACAGATGCACATACACGTGTACATGTACACACAATCCCACACGTACATACATGCACATGCAGATATACGTACACATACACGCAGATGCACATACACGCACACGCACATATACGTACACGTACACACAGGCGCACATACACGTGTACATGTGCACACAATCCCACATGCACATATGCATACACGTACATACATGCACATTCACATATACGTAGGCCTGCACGTACATACACACATACATACACACCTATACATGTTCACAATCGCACACGTAGCGTACATATAAACGTACATACACACATACATGTACACAATCGCACAGGTACATATACGCACACGCACATACGCGTACACGCACATACACATGTGCATGTACACAATCGCACATGCACAAGCATACGCACATGCAAGTACACATATATACATGCACATATACGTTCATGCACATACATACCTATGCATGTGCATATACACAGGCACATACACACATGTCGGCCTACATACACACACGCACATACACACGCATATTCACATGTACATACATACGCATGTTCACACGTACATACATCACAGATGCACATACACACCTGCAAACACACACGCACGCACATATAACACACGCAACCTTATACACACACAATCTACAAATACGCACATCCCACAAACGCCCGGCCACACACATACACACACCAAAAACAAATACACGCATGCGTAAGCTCACAGAGGGGCCTATGTTGCCATTTTCAGGTGGTATACAGGTGGAATAAAACGCCATTGGAATAACACGCGATGAAATAAAACGTTATAGGACATCATATATTGTAATATAAAGTATATTTGTAATCTCAAGGGGTGTGCAGATGCGTACATCCACACATCCACACACATCCACACACATCCACACACACATACACACACCAACAAACAGAAACACCCACTCACCTACACCCACACATCCATACACACACAAACACATATGCATACACATAGCCCCCATCCCTCACCCACACACACAGACGCACACTGCAGGCCCCATCCCTGTCTGTTATCTGCATTGTTCATGTTGTCCACAACATGGGTAATTTAGCGCATGGGGCCCCGGCATTTATATATTCAATAATATCTATTCGCCCGACTTAATTAGCCTTGGCTCTCCTACCCCACCTGGAGGGCCACGCATACACTATTACACATATATCACATTGGCCGATTATGGCACCGACTAGCGGAAATTGCTGATACACTTTCAGAACTGTTCCTGCAGCTGCCACGCTTAACGTGGATGCCTAGCTGACCTAATTAAGTCATAATGTTTCAGATTCGAATCATTCTACCCTAGCAGCTGAAGCAGGCAACACATATCGACACAGTGCCCGGTTTTTTTAGCCTCCCCACCCCGAACTCAAGATTAGAACATAAGGGTTGAGCGTCTATTAGCCTACATTAAGACTAAATATTCATTTCTGTTCGCTGTTACCATTTATCGGCTTTAAAATAAATGCCACGTTAAACCTATTGTAGAGTGGGTTTTCGAGCCTGTGTCTATGTAGGTAGGCTAAAGTGAAAAACAATACAGACGGAGAGAAAGAGAAAAAGTAAAGCAAAAGTAAGAGTGTAAGAGGGAGTCCTAGCCCCTCTGGTTTATTATATATAGAACATGGATTCTTGGTATAGGATCATGCCATTCATTTCAACCAATAGGAACGCAACATTCCCAGTTCCTCCAATAGGGACTCAGCAGTTCTGGTTACCATGACCACCAGTGGTCTACCCACCACCAGAGCTGGTTGACCTCTGGCTACCACCAACCTTGACCCCTGTGTGCATTGAGACCTACCTCAGCAGAGAGCCAGGCCCTGAGTGCACTCACACCCAGACCTGTTAATCATCCCTATGTCTATAACTACCTACCCTCAAGCATGGACCAAGCCATATACATATATATATATACACAACATATATATACACACACTTTTGGCCGGCCATACAGAATAATAATAATAGAGGATTTCCATTTCCCCCTTCTGCTGATTATAGGAATATTTTACACTATGTCGGTCTCGTGTCGCTTAATTACTATGAGTCTCCTTTCAAATGGGGCGTATGCTGAGACTGCTGAGATGAGATGTGGGCGGCTTACAGTTACAGCCGTAGTATATGGAAGTGAACCAGGAATAGTGGGCGGGTGTCACTGTCTGCAGCCTAAACATTGCTGCGCACACCTCCCCCTCCCCTTGGCTTAACACGCGCATGCGCACATATGGGCCAGATTAACACGCGGAAGATTGATAGTAGGAGTGGCGTGACACCACAACCCACAACCCACAACCCACCACCCCACCCCAGTCCCACCCCCACTCCCACCCCCACCCCACCCCCACCCCACACTCACCCCCACTCACCCCCCACCCCACCCTCTCTACTTCTACCACCCCATCTACCACTACAACTACTACCACACACTCTACACCACCACCACCCTTTCCCATCTGCCCAACCCCCAACGCACCTCCCCCCCACCCCACATCTACCACCCCACACCTACGTACTACCTCTGCCACCCCCAATTCTCACCACCCTCACCACCCCAAAACTCCCACCGCCCCCACCACCCCCACCACCCCCCACCAACCCCCCACCCCACCACCCCCATCACCCCCACCACCCCACCACCCCCACCACCCCACCACCCCCACCACCGCCACCACCCCCACCACCCCCTCCACTCCCACGCACTATCCCCACGCCAAAAGGTCATGCCTACTCCCACCTACACAGGGAAATCACAGACGAGGTAGTGAGAAGTAGTCTTTGGTTTATTTCTTGGAGTTTTCCGTCCTTGCAACCTCTATGGTCATATCAGGATGTGCAGCGACTTGTAACAGGGCACACTCATGGCTTTTTAATAGTATTGCCCCACTGAGGAAATCAGTTCGCTGGAATCATGACCCAATTTCTTATCCTTACCCTATCCTAGTAATGATGAGCACCAGGTTAGGTAGTGACAAGAATCAATTTTGTAAGTCATGGGTTGACTTGGATAAAAGATTCACCCGGTACTTCTGGTACACGGGTGAAGACCAGCCTTATATAAAAACGGTCGAAAAATCGGGCTAATGAACTGAGTCTTTATGAGAGCCTAATTTCACAATGTAAGAAGCAACATTTATTCTTTGTAGATGTCTTCATATTTACCCGCTACCTTTGAGTTGAAAAATATAATAAAATAGCTAGTTTAATACGATTTAAAATTGAAATCGACGGCGTTCTATGGCCGCCATCTTGGATGTTTGCATTCTCTCCCATTTCACCAAATCTGTGCCAATATATGTAGCCATTTGATCATGGAACCACAGATTCTACTTCATGTTCCATACTAAAGCTATTTTCGCCCGTATTTAGACTACGTTGTCGTTCACCCCTGTACTGGAAGTACGGGGTGAATCTTTTATCTAGGTTTGACTCGACCCGGAATCCAACTCCTGACCTTCCACACAGTAAGCCTGTCCTCTGTCGATTCGGCAACTGTATCCGGTCAATCTGTCTTGGTCCAGGATTCAATTCTCATGGTTGAATGAGTAGTAGGCGCTCAGCTCATTGTCATTGCTGATGGGACAGAGATAGCAGCAGAGCAGAACCCGCTCCTTCCATGACCAGCCAACCTCCCCCCGCCTCCCCTTCCCACACACACACACCCTCGCCCCTCCTGGACTGGCAAGCGCAGCCTTCACCAGCCAATCACGCTCCACTTCAGCCAGCCACTCTTCCTTGCCTTCCTCAGTCAACTCTTCACTCAGTTCACCACTGAGTACCTTCCTCACCACACCTCATTTTCTTCCCACCCTATCGAGCGCGGTGGCAGAATCGGTAGAGCGCGGGCCTCGCGTGCGGAAGGTCGGGAGTTCAGTTCCAGGTCGGGTCAACCCGATGACTTATACAAATTTATACTTGTCACTTCTAAGCCTGGCGCTCGGCATTAATAGGACAGGGCAAGGTTACAATACAATAAGGCGAATCCCACGATCTACCAAAACGGGAGACGGACACTCAACTCATTCGGCCATCCCGTCTGGTCGTGCGCCAAAGATCATGACTTAGTTAGGAAAAAAGTTGAGTATTTCTCCACTTCTGCTTTCACATTATGTGTGTCCTAGATTAAAGATGTGCTTCTATCCCAAACGATAGTGGTCTATGATAAATAAGGATTTGACATATATTTTGCAACCTAAATTAATTTTGTAATTTAAATAATAACTAGTTCATATGCACCATAATTGTTGATGCGCGAAAAGGAAGAAAGCAAGGCGGGGGTGGGAAAAAGGCGCTTTATTTAACGCCTCAGAACATCAGGTAAATAAGCAGCAATACAGAGAACGTGGAAAATAAACATCTATACAGAGAACAAGGAAAATAAGCAGCTATACAGAGAACAAGGAAAATAAGCAGCTAAATACAATAGTCAATGCGGGGAGGCAAGGCAGTAAGAAAGCTCATAAGGAGCGGTCAAGGTATCTTATAGTAGTGAGCTCGGGGGAGCTTGAAGTGTTCAGGTGAGGGGCGCCGAAGAGCCCTCCACTAGCATGAGAGGAGAGTTGGGTGGGTGGGTGGGTGGAGAAGAAAGCGAGCTTGTGCAGGGAGGACGGCGGGATGGCGAATGGCTGACGGAGGCCGGCGGGCGGCCTTATAAGGGAAGGAGGGGTGAGGCGAGAATGCGGGGAGGGTGAGAAAGCCGGTGGGCAGGGAGAAAGGACGAGGTGGGAGAAAGCTGAGGGAGGGATGACAGGGAAGGTGAGAAAGCTGGGCGGCGGCAGGAGGCGGGGGGAGGGTCTCTTCCTTCCCTCGCATCAAACGCAATGCGAGCATTACGACCAAGGCTGGAAGACCTGCTCCCCGATACTAAAAAATAAAGATATTATTTTACTGCAATAAAAGAATTTGGATTTTTTGTTTGTTTGTTTACAAAATCATGTGGTTAAATCCATGACCCAGTCTTCTGACACCTTTTCTTATCAGCTCTTCAGCAACCCTATCACGGGAAAGGGGTTTCGGGATCAGCTATTTGTGCCTATGCCAGCAATGACCTGTATAGGAAGCCCGCGCTCTAACTACTAGGCTATCCCATCCCGGTATGCATCTGCAGGAAGCAGAATTGGACCTCAGCTGTAACCATTATTAAAGATGAAAGTGCCGTGACGATTGCTTCCAGGAAGACTCCTTTATGAATTTATAAAGCGGCTGTCGCACATCACCGGATTGGAGGAAACGGAAAGAAACCGAACAAAGTCTGTTGATAGTCCGGTTTGTGTCCATACAAGTTTTGAACATGCACAAAACTTGGAACGGATGCCACCAGATTGACGTCTATGGTTCTTGTCCGGTGTGAGTTTGTTTCGTCCATTGGCTATCCGTTCATGTCCGTTTCATGTCCGTTTCATGTCCGTTTCATGTCCGTTTCATGTCCGTTTCATGTCTGTTCATCCAGCAGCCTTTGACCTTATATCACAACATTTTGACACATTTTAATACATTTTGATACTTATCACACCTGAAAACCACCGGACTAGACAATTCTGTCCGTTGCTCAATCCGGTGATGTGTGACAGCCGCTTAAAGTTTGGCTAGTTTGGAGAGATACGATAAGGGGGATGGGTTGACTGAACACTTTAATGATTGTCTGGCTAGCACTAAGCGCCTAGCCGGTTAAAGCTTTGAAATCAGGAGAACAAGTGAATAAGTGGGCGTAGAAAACACCGAGGGGTAGTTTGATGCTGCAGTCGCGCACGCAGTTTCATGCGAGACCAGTGATTGGTCAATACCAATAATAATAATACATTTGAGTGTACCGACACAGCAACAACACAGCGCAACAACCTGACAAATATAATAATGAAATATAATAGATAGTCCGCCATTTTCTCAGTATCTTCTCTGTATTATTGTTATTGCGCATTGCGGCGTTTAAGACCGGAACATCTCAGGTCAATTTCGAAATTGTCATAATCTATGACATGTTTATTAAATCATTTTAATTTTTGAGCTTCAGTAAATATTAATAGGAGTTGAAAATTCCATACCAGAAGTGTACAAGTGGAGGCTGAGGTAGGCTAATGTCTGGAAATATCTGCAGAATGACCACTAACACAGCAAGGTGAAGACGTTCAGAGAAATTAACTATTGGTAACCAAACAATTATCCGACTCACAGAGGTTTGGGGGATGTGGGAGAATGCTTACAACAGAGAAAGAATGCATGCAGCAGTTAGCTACACAACAACTGAAAGTGATAAAAAGAAGGGGAGTCACAAGACTATTACTGTCTAGCGGCGAAAACAAGTCATTAGACTTAACTGTTATGGGCAGCATAAATACACTCATCACAAACAAATGTATGCAACTGTATGCAAATGTATGAAAATCTATGCAAATGTATGCATATGTATACAAATGTATGAAAATGTATGCAATATGCACAGTTGAAAGGGCATTGAAAAACACACACAAATAAGTGATAGTAAAAAGCCTAGGACGGAGGGTCTCAAGGACCCTGACAGGTATGATCTCAAGCACCCTACCCTATTAGGGAGGAGCTCTCACCCTAATAGGGTGAATCTTAATCATGCTAATAGGGAGGAGCTCTATCATTCTAGCGGGGAAGATCTCTGGCACCATAACAGGGGTGATCTCTGTCATCTCTATAGGGAGTAATTATATCACCCTATTAGGGAGAATCTCAATTACCTTAATAGGAGGATCTCTGTCATCCTCATACAGTGAAGATATGTCACCCTAATAGGTAGAGGACGGGAAGGGACAGGGAATTGACAGCAGAGGAAACAAACAATAACAGATGGCAACAGCAGCAAGCAGAGGACAACAAACAATAACAGAGGGCAACAGAGGCAAGCAGAGGACAACAAACAATAACAGAGGCAAGCAGAGGACAACAAACAATAGCAGAGGGCAACAGAGGCAAGCAGAGGACAACAAACAATAACAGAGGGCAACACAGGCAAACAGAGGACAACAAACAATAACAGAGGGCAACACAGGCAAGCAGATGGCAACAAACAATCACAGAGGGCAACAGAGGCAAGCAGAGGACAACACGCAATAACAGAGGGCAACAGCAGCAAGCACAGGACAACAAACATTAACAGAGGGCAACAGAGGCAAGCCGAGGACAACAAACAATAACAGAGAGCAACAGAGGCAAGCAGAGGACAACAAACAATAACAGAGGGCAACAGCAGCAGGCACAGGACAACAAACATTAACAGAGGGCAACAGAGGCAAGCAGAGGACAACATACAATAACAGAGGGCAACAGCGGCAAGCAGAGGATAACAAACAATAACAGAGGGCAACAGAGGCAAGCAGGTGACAACAAACAATAAAAGAGGCGAGCAGAGGACATAAATGGACAGAACAGGACAGAAAAGGATAGCAATGGATAGGAGCGGAAAGGAGCGGACATAAGAAGATTGGAGAGGACAGGAGATGATAGGAGAGGACATGAGATAATAGGAGAAGACAGATGATAGAAGAAGACATGAGATCATTGGACAGGACAGTATAGGATAACAAACAATAACAGAGGGCAACAGAGGCAAGCAGATGACAACAAACAATAAAAGAGGCAAGCAGAGGACATAAAATTGACAGGACAGGGCAGGACAGCAAATGATATCATAGGATAGGAGCGGACATAAGAAGATTGGAGAGGACAGGAGATGATAGGAGAGGACATGAGATAATAGAAGACCACAGATGATAGAAGAAGACATGAGATCATTGGACAGGACAGTATAGGATAGAAGAGGACAGGAAAGCAGAGCAGAGGACGGGAAATTGGGAGCAGCTGGTCGGAGAGTACAGGAGAGAACGGGAGAGAACCGGAGATAACAGTAGAGGACATGAGAGAACAGGAAAGGAGAGAACAGGAGAGAACAGGAGATAACAGGAGAGGACAGGAGAGAACAGGAGAGCACAGGAGAGAACAGGAGAGCACAGGAGAGAACAGGAGAGCACAGGAGAGAACAGGAGAAAAGAGAATAGAACAGAACAGAACAGAAGGGAATGGGAGGGAGGGAGGGAAGGGGAGAGGACTGGAGAGGGTCCCGATCTTAGTGCCGAAAGCTTAAATCGAACCCCTACGCAACTTGGGATGGGATGGGGGAAGGGCAAGCAACAACAAAAATACATTGAATGTAATTAGAATCGCACAGAATGTCTGCATAGAATGCTACATGGCGCAGGCTGACATTCGGCTTTAGCAAGGCTTCCTGCATCCCGAATCTCCCGGATTGTATGCGGGTCCAATCCCAGCTACTGTGTTGGCGCACTCAAATCCCTGCTCTCCTAAGTGTAGGTAGGGAGGTGCGGGTTGGGGTGTGGTTGGATGGGGGTGGGGGTGGCGGTGGCGGTGGGGGTGGGAGGGAGATGGGTGGGTCTAATCTCACACCAATTTCATTGCATTTATCTCAGCGGAATGCAACTTTGCAGATAAGATATCTCGGACGTGATGTACGTGTCAGCCAGTACCCGACTTGTCCTTCACCAATCGCCTTATCTCCACCATGTGTTCCGACTAACTGCCATTTGCTGTCAATGTAATTTACTTTTATATAATGACTTTTTTACACTAGTAATTAACACGTGATTAATGTGTGGCGTAGGTGTTGTTTGGTGTCTGAGTAATGATCTCCATCATCTCCCCCCCCCCCTCATCTCCCCTCCCCAGACCCATCCCCACACACACACCCGCCGCTAATTTGGGGGGAAATGAGTGATGTGAAGTGTTAAAAAGAAAATATTCACATATTACCTACCGTGGGTTGTTTTGTCATATTGGAGTTTTACATACTAGCAACATCTGAGGTCCTATCAAAAAAGGTATCGCTTGTGGACAGTGCGCACTCCTAGTGGCTTCATAGTGCAGCTGCACTGGACATGGTGGCCGAATTTCAAACAATGCTGGCTTCTCATGCGGAAGGTTTGGGGTTCAAATTCCGGCCGAGTTAAACCAATGACTTACAAAATTGATAATTGTCACTATCTAGCCTGATGCTTGAATTTACTAGGAGAGGGTTAGAACTGGTTGGTTCAGTATCATGATAATGTGACTGAGTCGGATGTCAGGTCATGGTAGCTTGGTCTCCCAGTAGGGCAGCACTATAAAGTCATCATGAGTGTGCACTGTCACAAGTTGGTGCCAGTTCTTATATGAACATAGATGTTGCTAGGACGTAAAACCCCAACACAAAAACAAGCAGTGCTCCCCCCCCCCCCACTTGAATGCCATACGGTTTGTTTGTTGTTGTTTTACGTCCTAGCAACATCTAAGGTCATATCAGGACGGGTACCAACTTGTGATAGTACACACTCATGCCGAGTTTATAGTGCTGCCCCACTGAGAAATCAGGCTGCCGGCACCATGACCCGATATCCCACTCAGTCACATTATCCTAACACCAAGCTAACCAGTCCTTGCCCTATCCTAATAATGCCGAGCACCAGGCTAGGAAGCGAAAAGTATCAATTTTTAAGTCATTGGTTTGACTCGACTGGGAAACAAACAGGCGAACTCCCGATCTTCCGCATGCGAGGCCTGTGCTCAACCAATTCGGCCACCGCGCCCCGTGAATGCCATACGGAGAACCACCATGACCCTAGCCTTATCACTGTGCCATCCCCTGATCAGGATATACATAAACAAATTGTGCAAATAACCAGTAGAGATAGCTGTAATGTCACGTGACTATGTCCGAGGACCTTGGTCAACAAAATATAATGATACCATGATCAAGCTATTCCACGTTGTCTACTTGTTGCTAGGTTTGTTTGTTTGTGGGATGGTTGGTTGTTGGAGTTTTACATCCTGGGAACATGTAAGGTCATATCATGATGGGTACCGACTTGTGACAGTGCACACTCATGGATTATAGTGCTGCTCCACTGGGACACCAGGCCGCCAGCACTATGACTTGATATCCCACTCAGTCACATTATCCTGACACTGAGCCAACTAGTCCTTGCCCTATCCTAATAATGCCGAGTGCCTGGCTAGGAAGCGACAAGTATCAATTTTGAAGTCATTGGTTTCATTTGACCAAAATAGGCATTCCCCACCTTTCCTCCTCGTCACTATGAGTATGCAGCACCCAGCAACTCGCATCAACCCACATAACTAAATGTTAAAGACAACCGTGGTAGACCTTTTCCGCAGAGCATGCTGCACTTTGAGCTGCTGCCCATGACAGTCATTCTTCCACTGCCGTCAGATGGCGGCTGGTGGTGGAAATCGCCTATAGACCTTTTCCACGGAGTGTGTTGCGCAGTGAGCTGCTACCCAGAAAATTAGTTCCTACACTGCCATCAGAGGCCGGGTTGGTGGAAATCGTCTATAGAAATTGTCCATGGAGCATGCTGCACAGTCAGCTGCTACATAGGTCATTAGTTCTTCCACTGCCATCAGAGTGTAAAGTCGCCGGCTGGTGGTGTGGGTGGTGTGGACAAGCCGAGAGAAATCAATACAGGTAATGAAGGCGAGTAGGTAAAGAGTGAAAGTAGGAGAGTGAGACTCCTTGATTTATTATCTTATATAGGTTTCTAGAATCCAAGATGGCAGTGGTCATATGGGTTGATCCACCAATCAGAGTTCAATCTGTTGTATCCAAGGCCTTGTTATGCTGGCTACAGTGCCTTGTAGTGGCCAATGATCCATAAATAACACCATGGGGGGAGGGGCTATGTGAGGTGACTCCTCCAAAGACTATCTAAGAAGTGACACTCCTCCAAAGACTATTTTACTATACAATTTCTATACCTAATGAGTAATAGTTTACCAATTTCACATATCCCTCATATGCCTTTGGATTTTATATATTACCATTTACCATTATATAGACAAGTTGCAATTTATTATAGTAGTTTCACATATATCCTCATGCCATTAGATCGGAAAATTGTACAAGAGGTTCGGATTTTTCGTGGAAATATTCTATTACTTCATGCATTAGTTCCAATTTTTAATATTAGTTTATTCCTAAACCATTTTATCAATGAGACCTAACTTTATCCCCTCCCCTTCTCTCTCTCTCTCTCTTTAAACCTGTCACAGGGTCCACTCCTCCCCTTATTCTCCAACTCTGGCACACAGTCAGTCACCGGGCCCGGTGAGCGAATCGGTAGAGCGTGGGCCTCCCGTGCGGGAGATTTGGGAGTTTGGTTCTCGGTCGAGTCTAACAAATGACTTATAAGATTGGTACTTCTCGCTTCCAAGCCTGGCGCTCGGCATTGATAGGATAGGGCAAGGACTGGATAGCTCAATGTTAGGATAATGTGACTGAGTGGGATATCCCAGTGGGGCAGCACAATAAAGTTGCCAAGACTGCACACTGTCACAAGTTGGTACCCATCCTGATATGACCTTAGATATTGCCAGGACATAAAACTCCAACAACCAGCCAACCAACCACAGCCAGTCTTAAAGAAATAACAAAATCGGACCTGCAGACTTTGTTCCTTAATGGCCCTGTCACACTATGACGTAACGACGTAGGGAGAACGTGAAGAACGTTGAACTTCTCGGCGTAGTATGCAAATTTGGGCAACAGTTGAACGTGGATGCAGCGTAGTGGACGAGAGCGTAACGTCAGTAAAGCGTAGTGATACCGTCATTCAATGAGAGAGGACAACGTAATGATGCTCACGGAACGTTATGAACGTTATTCCATCACCAGAACTACGTTGCTTTACGTTACCTTACGTTACTTATGTCATTAAACATTGGCGAAACACTGAATATACGTTCTCCTGACATTCTCCTGATGTTCTCCTGACGTTCTCCTGACTTTCCCATTACGCCGCATGGACGTTTCCACCAGCTTTAATGTGGGTCAACAAGTGGAACGTAGTGGAATGTAGTGGAACGTAGTGAGGAACGTTTGCCTAACGTCCGTTTAACGTCATGGACGTTTGCTGAACGTGAACAGAACGTATGGCGAACGTAAACCCTTACGTTCGAGCTACGTTGAAATTTTTTAACATGTCCAAAACCTCGACGTAACTCGACGTAACTCGACGTAGCGTGACGTAGCTCGACATCAGTCTAACGTCATTATGACGTCATCATAACGTAATCCAACGTACATCAACGTAATGACGAAAAATCACCGCGTTAGGCTCACGTTCGCTCATTACGTCGTAGTGTGACAGGGGTATAACCAGTATTCCACTCTGCAACTTAACTGAACATAACCAGGCGCCATAGGCAAGGCCGGCTTTAAGCCAATTGGACCAATTGCTCCCAATTGGGCCCGGGGCCAATGGGGGTGGGGGGGGGGGGGGGGGTCCACGCTAAGGTAAACTACTGTAGTCTTGTAAATCATTTCACTAAAACAGATGTTGGCTGTGAACCCAGGTGCCCTGGTGAAAAGTTCCCGATTGAGCCCCGCAGCTCCTAAGACCAACACTGCCAATAGGCACAGGAACCCCCCCTCATTAACTCAATTAGAGCGTAGTCTGTAAGATACGGGACATTTCGCCGGGCTAAGTGCTGCCCGGGATAACAATCTGGTATTGAGAATTGGTGGCTTTAAAAAGAAAAGATAGTGAAGCATTTTAATTCCTTAGTACTTTGACTCTGGCCGTGAATACAGCCTTTTCTACCAACACTGCATAAAATCACCACCGATCACCCAATCAATCAATCAACTTTGTCCAGCCGGGATGGTCTAATCGGTAAGAGAGCTCGCTGGTCGGTTGTCCTTGTGCTGCGTGTGGTGGGTTCAAATGTCTGAACTCAGAGGCAGGTTTAAAGATACCTGAATCGAGAAGCTTGAAGACAATGAAGGCAAAGAGGATAAGGTAACACTCTTGCTAGTGTCATTGTTGGTGAAAGGTAAGCCGGTAGACAGTTGGTTGGTTGTTGGAGTTTGACGTCCTGGCAACGTCTAAGGTGACATCAGGATGGGCCGGTAGACAGTTTGAATATGTTTAATGGTCAGATTCTTCTGTCAGGTTGACAGGTTGACAAATGTGTGTCACTAAAACGCGGGAGAGCAACTGTAAAGCAGACGACAATCAGCAGTTCAGCGAACCTAGATTAGGCGGGGTGGACTTCCGGTCTACGTGCTTTGTTAGAGGTGGCAGAATGGCACGTGCTCAGTATAAAGGGCGTGGACGGTTGGTTGGTTGGTTGTTGGAGTTCTCAATGTTGCCAGGACATCAAACCTCAACAAGCAACAAACAGTTCAGAAATAATGCTCCGCCTAACTCATAACCAATAGGATTTCAAAAACCTCAAAGCATGTTTTAAAGATTAAGGTTAATTTAGGTTAATTGTGATATAATCTACCTTACTTCAGGTTGAAGGAACCTTTATTATAAATGGTTACTTTTGGAGATATTTGAAGTTAAGACGTGCGTAATTAATTTTGGCGTTCACGTCGAAAGTCTAACAGTAACACCATAGGCTTCAGCAGTAGCAGGCTGTATTAAATTGAATTATGAGTCCCTTCTGTGCAGTAAACTAATACTTTGTAAGTGCACCAATACCTGAGATGGACATGTAAGAGCTAAGGCAAGTTGGACCCATTACTGCTGAAGTATGTAGTGTAATGCCACGGTCACATGCACTTTAGTGGATGTAGTTGAAAAGTAGGTGAACATAGTGGAGGCTAACATGGATCAAACGTGGTGTAAGTATGTTAAACTACGTTGAAATACGTTAAGGTACGGCAGGTTTTGGTATGGATAAATATGTTACAATACAGATAAAGGATAAATACGTTATGGTATGGATAAATATGTTATGGTATGGATGCCGGTACGTTCAACTACGTTCAACTATGTTAGCCTGACTACATTCACCTACGTCCACTAATAGGTATGTGACCAGGGTACACTAGAGTACACTAGAGTATGCTAGAGTGTGCTAGAGTAAGCTAGAGTATGTTAGAGTACGCTAGAGTATGTTAGAGTATGCTAGAGTATGCTAGAGTATGCTAGAGTATACTTGAGTACGCTAGAGTACGCTAGAGTATGCTAGAGTATGCTAGAGTATGCTAGATTATGCTTGAGTATGCTTGAGTATGCTAGACTATGCTAGACTATGCTAGACTGTGCTAGACTGTGCTAGACTATGCTAGACTATGCTAGACTATGCTAGAGTATGCTAGAGTGTGCTGGAGTACGCTAGAGTATGTTAGAAACACGGATGCAAATTCAGCCTCTAACGTAGCACTCTTTTGAACATGTCCAAAAATTAAATCGGAGATCACGGCTCACCCACGTTATTACTAAGTTAACATCATGGACAAGTATGGATGCCGGTATGTTCAATTATGTTCAATTATGTTCAACTACGTTCAACTATGTTAGCCTCCACTACGTTCAACTACGTCCACTAACGTGTATGTGACCAGGGCTTAAAAATTTCAACATGCATGCCCAAATTAATTATGCGTGTTCCTTCTTCAAATATCTTCAGAGTTACCCATTAATAATAAAAGTTGCTTCAAGCTAAAGTAATTTAGATTACAACAAACAACCTAATATATATTTATCTGTTTGAAACAAAGGGGCGGAAACTCATCGAATTATGCAACTTTAGTAAATTCGTTGAATATCCTCATTTTAAAATATTTTCGATGAAAGTCATATGACACTACTCTTGCCATACTGCTATGGAACTTATGGGTTTACAGGATTTCATTGTGTTATATGCTGCAAATTGTATGTTCAACCTTAATCTATATATACCTTTTTGTGTAAATAATCCTGAATTTAAAAATTGCTGGAAGACCAGTGCTTCAGCACTGACAAAAGAGTTATTCAGCAGAATAAACATGTTTACCAACAAACAAACAAAAAAGCTGCGATTGACCTTGAGGAAGGCACCGACTTGTGTCAGGCCACACTCATAGTGACTTTATAGTGCTGTTCAACTGGGTGGGACACTGGGTGGCCGACACCATGACCGCATGTCCAACTCAGTCACATTTTCCTAATAGTAATACTGAGCAAGCCAGTCCTTGTCCTAGACTATAAATGCTGAGCATCAAGCTAGGTAGCGAAAAATTTCGATTTTATAAGTCATTGGTTAGACTCGGCTGGGGTTCAAATGCACGCTTCATACGTCTTGATATGACCTTAGATGTTGGCAGGACGTAAAACTAAAGAAAAACACCCAATCATACGCCAGCTCTCTTACCAATTCAGCCATCCCGAAGCTGTGGCTCTCTTTGAGGAACTGTATTGCAATGAAGTTCTTTATAGTCCATTTCTATAATTAGTGACCCCTAAGACTAAGCATATAGCAGTTTTAATTCAGATATCCAACTGTGTCACATACAACTGGTACCATCCCACCTCAGTCACAATAGTGTTGTGGTTCATCATGAGCCATAGTGGTGCACTCGACTGCACTGATCCCTGGCGGGTTGGTTGTTGGATTTTTACATCCTGGCAACATCTAATGTCATATCGGGACGGGTACCGACTTGTAATAGTACGCACTCATGGCAACATTATAGCACTGCCCCACTGGGAAATCAGACCACTGGCACTATAACCCGATATCCCACTCAGTCAAATTATCCTGACACTGAGCTAATCAGTCTTTGACCAATCCTATTAATGTTGAACGCCAGGCTAGGAAGCGACAAGTATCAATTTTATAAGTGATTCGTTTGACTGGACTGGGAACCGAACTCCCCGATCGCGAGGCCCACGCTCCACCGATTCGGCCAACACGCCCGGTTGCCCTGACTCTTGCCAATAAGAAATATTAACAGGAAGCAGGGCAGGCTCTACATTGGACTGTTCCGCCCATGGCTAGTAGCCACGACCACTCCCACCACCCCCACCCCCAACAGGGGGTGGGGGTGGTGGTGGCAGCAACAGGTCATTTCTATTCTGACCTTAGCAGAATGAACTTGGGGAAGGTCCTGACTTCATTCATGTTTACGCTGATGGGTCACGAGATGGCAATCCTGTAGCCTGTTTCCATCTGAAATAATTTCCAAGAGATTACATGATTCGACCTCTATTTTTACAGCTGAAGCTCAGGCGACTATCATGAGTCTATGTGTCCCTGAGAGGTTAGTGCAGAGTACAACACTCGTACCCCTGGAATCGTGAATCTTTTAAATGGTTTAAATCCATAAGTCGTCTAATGCTTACAATTTCTTCTTTTTTTTTCTTCTCTTTTTTTAGACTTGATTTATTACTGACCATAGCATATAAGCCCGGGTATTCAGGCTTGTTTTCAATGCTGGCCAGCTGTAGTCTTGGAGTTGTCTTATCATTCAGTAGCTGCTGATAAGGCAATTGATTGCCTGCATTTCAGTTGCAGGTAGATAGTTGGTTGGTTTGGTTAGTAGTCTATCTTAGTTTCTTTGGAATTTCTTGGCATATATGTGTTTATTTTTTTCTACTCTTACTACTAGACAAGCCTACTCCTATCCACATATAATAGGCTTGTACGTAGCTGTGTGGTGTGCTTATCTGGCTATTTTTGGCATGGTTACCTTCCACTAGGTGTCCCGCAGGTGGGCCATGACATATCACATGCCCCTTTGCAGTGCAGCCTAGTGGGAGTTTCCTAGCCTAGTCCTGCACAGATATTTTTTATGTTTCATATATACAGGCAATATACTTCCATATACATACACAGTGTAGGTTCCCTAACCACACCGGGTATATCTTGCACAGGTTCTTGATCATGGCACTAGTGTCAAGAGGGGGGGGGGGATGATGTAAATAAGAGACATAGCACCAAGAACGGAATTTAAACCCAGAGTAGGGCCACACTATAAAGTCATGAGTGCGCACTGTCACAAGTCGGTACCCAATCCTGATATTCCCTTAAATGTTGGTAGGATATAAAGCAACAACAAACAGTACAGTTAAATCATGTTTAACTCGATATCAGCATTTCCTGTTGGAGGTGGTGGTTGTGAAAGTACAACGTCTGAACACTTTGACTTCTGGATACTGAATGACTTTATTCCCCTCCAGGGCTCAAACCATAGCCGGCCAAACTTTTCCATGATGTCATCTCATTTGCATATATTACAGACGACTAGACGTCTATTACGCATATATCACAGTGGTCAAACGTATTGCTGGCCTTTAATATTACAAATTCAACTAATTGTTGCATCATTAAGGCCAAAATTGTTTTTCCTTGATTAAATATCTAAGGGTAAAGTTTATTTACATAAATGTTCCAGTATGTACAAAAATAAAACCGTCCAAAAATACAAACATTCAGTAATTGATATCGCGATTAATTTTGGCGAAAATAATGGCTGTGGGGCTTGTTTTGGTTGCGAGACCTGAGCCGTCATCTCATGACCTTCAGAGGGCCCCCTGATGCGGGGAAGGCGACCGGTAAACACGGCTGGATGGCGCAGAGGTGTGAGGGCAAAGAAATGAGATGGTGTTAGTGTCGGGCAGGTGTGTGAGTGTGTGTGTGAGAGGACAGGCGAGGTGGGAGAGTTGGAGGTGGTTGGGTTTTTTATTGGGTTTTGTTGTTGTTGTTCTGTTTGTTTCTTGAAACTCCAAAACCAGATAGAATAGCTTGTATTGGCGTTGTAGGGTTGGAAGGTCAGGAGTTCGAATCCCAACCCATGAGAGTGTTGGGGCAGGTGTCTGAGAGTGTGTGAGTGGGTGAGTGGGTGAGTGGGTGAGTGTTTGTGAGAGGACCGGCGTAGTGGGAGAGTTGGAGATAGTTGGTTTTTTATTGGGGTTTTCTTATTGTTGTTGGGGTATTTTTCATGGGGCTTTATTTGAACTGGAAAATATCTGCGGGTATTTTTTTGCAGCTCAATATAGACCTGTTCATGCACCTCTTAACTATGTATTTCGGTAAATATCCAATTCGTATCGACCATAATTCTGGACTGTGACACCTCACCCCTCTTTATTTCTAGGTGAAAACTGACTTTCTGTCCCAATACTGCCTGAGACCCCCTGCCAGCTAACGATTGGGATTCCAAACCATGAGTTCGAACCCTGGTCAAGTCAAACCAATAACTTTAAAATTTATACTTGTCACTTCCTAGCCAGGCATTCAACATTAACAGTATAGGGCAAGGAGCAGTGGAATGAGGAAGACCAATCGTATGCGATTGAAATTTCACCTGCTTAATCAACTAATGTACACACACACAAAATAATAATAAAACCGCAGTCACCATCTGACGGCCTCTGGGTGAGAGTGTATGCCTAATTAAAATGTAATTCACTGTCAAGAAGCAGGACTCTCAACAGCATGTGATAATTACCTCCGTAGCACCTGCACCAGTAGTTAAAGTTGCATAGTCTGATGGTTTTGAATTTCTGTACTTTTTCTGAGATAAATATATTACATCAATCACTAGTATCTACTTTACATTAGTTCAAAGTTACTTTTATTTTAAATGGTAAACTTTTGAGATATTTTGGGTGCAAATGTGGAAAAGTAGTTTTGGCAAGCTTGCCAAAACTCTGACACCATAGACTTCTTCAGTAACAGGTTCTGTTAAATTGACTTAGTATTGCCTTATACGCGGAAATAAATGCTTAATAAGTGCATCAGTATCTAAGTTAGATACTTAAAATCAAATCTAGATCATTGGTTTGGTTTTGAAAATTTGATATTTCATCGGACTATGCAGCTTTAATTAATTGAGATATGCAGGAGATGCTTTAAATACCAGCCTAGGAGGGACACACTGCTCTTCTTTCATAGGATTGCTTCTTGGTTGGCATACAGATTAAAGTTACATAATCTGATGGCTTGGAGTTTCAGCCATACTTTTAAATAGATATATATGGTTGATTGCTATTAGCTGCCTTATTTCACTTTTAGGTAACTTTTATAATGAATTACTAACTTTGGAGATATTTGAAGTGTAAACTACTTTTGGACACACCAAAATACTGGACAATATAGGCTTCAACACTAATAGGTACAGTTAAATTGACTTATTACCCGTTTCTATAAATGTCTATGACCTAGATAATATAGGAATCAGGGTGTTTTCTCTAGAAAGCTATCATTGGGGAAGGTACATGTATAGAGAGCAAGCAATAGTCATGGCATAGTATACTAATAAATTGTTATCATGTTATTTGTTGTTTTTAGCAGGTATCATTGAAGTTGCATAGTCCGATGGTTTTGAGTTTCTGTCATTTATCTGAAATAAATATATTGAATCGATTGTTATAATTTATCTTCCTTTAGTGTGAAGTAAATTTTATTTTAAATGCCTAAGTTTTGAGATATTTGAAGTACAAACATGTCAAATTACTTTTGGTAAGCACACCAACAATCTGACACCATAGGTTTCAGCAGTAACAGGTTCTATTGAATTGACTCTGTATTCCCTTCTATTTGGCAACAAATGCTTAATAAGACCATCAGTATCTCAATTAGAGATGTAGAATACAATCTAGATAATTGTAGTAGGTGGTGTAGCCGTCAGCTTTACAAGGTGTTAAAAACAATACCAGATAAACCACAGATTCCAGGATGCACCCAGCTAATGCCAGCAGATTCAAACTCATTACTGCACATGACAAAACTGAACAGAGCATGCTCACCACCTGTGGTGGGCCCTGATGGTGGAGTCTCCGACTTGGCCTGAGTATACAGCTCAAACACTCTAATCTAATTGCTTTGGTTTTGAAAATTGGTGCTTCATCGGACAATGCAGCATTAATAAAAGGATGCCTACTCTGGAACTTTGGCCATTTATTCCTTACATAAATACTCAATGTTCCTTAATGAATCACACTTACAATAGGCTATTTGACCTTGAACTCAGTAGCTCGGGATACACCTAAACACGGTTTGGCGGCCATCTTGACCCAATTCCTGTTTGCAGGTACACAAAAGCACATGGCAGTATCACCAGTGTGGCAGTGAGCATTCTTCATACAGAAAAAGTTAAATATCTCTAAAAGCACACCACTAAGAAACAAACTAATTGGAATACACATAGAAAACATGTTTAACAAAAAGATTATATTAAATTGATATGGTTAGGGTTCTTGATTTCTATTAATTTTGAATAAAACTAACGTTTTGCATTGCACGTACCGGCAAACTCAATGCATTGTCAATGGTCGTGAGCAATCTTCATACAGAAAAAGTGAAATATCTCTAAAACTATACCACCTAGAAACAAATCGCTTGGTGCACACATAGAAAACATAGTTACCGAAAAGATTATATTACATTGACATGGTTAGAGTTCTGGATTTCTCTTAATTTTGAATAAAACTAACGGTTTACACTGCGCGTACCGGTGTCATGGTATACAACCCCTGCCTGATCGCAGCCCCTGTCGTGGCTTCTGCGCATGCGCAGAGGTTGTAAACAAGCTCAGCTCGGCTGCAGAACGACTACACACTGCCAGTGTCTATTAAAGATTAATAGAAATGCACAACCCTAACCATATAAATTTAATATAATCTGTTCGTTGGATATGTTTTCTATATATGTTCCAGGGGTTTGTTTCTAGGTGGTGTATAGTTTCATAGATATTTCACTTTTTCTGTATGAAGATTGCACTGACACTCAGAATATCCCAACTTTCACTATTTAGTCTATTATCTCTGTTTTTAATACTTTCAGCATAAATTGCTCTTAGGTTACATTAAATACTTCAGATCTTCCTCTTCAATCGCGCATTAAGATATTTTTAATCGATCCACTGAAAGTTTTTTAATTTATTTTACAAAAATAAATGCTTAGTCAACTGTCTTCACGACAGGGGCTGCGATCAGGCAGGGGTTGTATACCATGACACCGGCAAACGCAATCGCGGCAATGCATTGTCAATGGCAGTGAGCAATCTTCATACAGAAAACGTTAAATATCTCTAAAACTACACTACCTAGAAACTAACTAATTGGAATACATATAGAAAACATGTTTAACAAAAAGATTATATTAAATTGATATGGTTAGGGTTCTGGATTTCTATTAATTTTGAATAAAACTGACGTTTTGCACTGTGCGTTCCGGCAAACTCAAGGCTATCAGGCTTTGTTTACCTATATCCGGAAGTGGCCTCGTTCTCGCGAAATTAGGACATGCCCATATAAGGCCAAACCGTGTTATCGTGTATTGGTTTGCCCATCACTATTAGACACCCTGTACCCCAAGTAGTAGCTTGTTGACGTCACAGATGGCGTAGGCAGATGCCGCTACGAGCGCCACATGGTGAGGTACCGGGGTTGCCACCTGTAGGCAGCCATCAATGCGAAGAGTGGTTGTTCGCCGTCAGTCCACCAGGGGGCGGGCGGTGGTGTTACCATCGGTCCTGATGCCAGGCAAGTTGACATGTGGACCACAGGCAGCACCACTGCAGGATATTGGTTGCTTGGTTGTTGGTGCTTTACGTCCTGGCAACATCTAAGGTCATATCAGGATGGTTACCGACTTGTGACAGTGCGCACTCATGGCGACTTTTTAGTGCTCCCGCACTGGGAGACCAGGCCACCAGCACCATCCTACTCAATCACATTATCCTGACACTGAGACAACCAGTTCTTTCCCTATACCAATAATGGTGAGCGCCTGGCTAGGAAGTGAGTGACACATATAAATTTGTAAGTCATTGGTTTGACTCGACCAGGGTTCGAACCCGTTGATTTCGAATCCTAAGATCTACCAAAACGGGAGACGAACGTTCAACTCATTCGGTCATCCCCTCTGGTCCCACTGCAGGAGGAGACTGCAGACATGGGGAGGTTGGAGTAAGGTTGGCAGCTGAGGGCGTGGTGTGTGGTAGAGCCGGCAGTCATGTGGGAAGAGCCGCATGGTGGCGCCACCTGCACACCCCAGTGCTGCGAGTATGGAACTGGTTTTGCTGTCGGCCTCCACCCTGTGAATAACAATACGTATACGTCATACGTAACGTGGACAATGCATTTCAAAATCCATGTGTGTTTGTTAGGCTTTTACGCCCTAACAACATCTAAGGTTGGTTGGTTGTTGAAGTTTTACGTGCTGGCAACATCTTAGGTCTTTTTACTCATCTTACATAATGTTATAGCACAGCCAATCCCACAATGCAAACATGGATTCCATCGATAGTTTTGAGTTTCTGCCATGGTTTTTTTAAGCAACTATATTAACATATTTTTGTTATATATATGCTTAATTATATCAAAGACCCTATAATACTAAGACGGTTCACTCAGCCTGTACTGTGTAATCAAAATGATCAAACCCACCACTTGGTGCGCTGGCTGTTCTCTTGGTTAAACAGTTGCTATATTATATGTATAAATGTATATATGAATGTGAAAGATGTGTGATGATGGCGATGCTGGTGATGATGCTGATGATGATGTGTATTTGTTCATAGTAATTTCATATTGATGTGTATTCATACTTAGCTATATCATGTATAATACAATTGTATGTGTTTACATGTGAAACAAAACGCACTAGGCTGATCAAACCCACCACAAGGTGGCACTGCGAAATGTACATTACCGTGGGGGAGATAGGGAGTGAGCTGTCTTAGTATTATAGGGTCTTTGATTATATATATTAGGTTCATCAGTTACAATATACCGTATTGTAGTTTGAAGTAGTTTTTATTATAAATAGCAGCTTTGTCGAGAAATTTGAAGTGAAAACATGCAAAAATAGTGTTTGTATGCACACCAAAGAGGCTGGACACTACCGGTTTCAGCAGTAGCAGGATATATTATATTGACTTAAAGCTGCATAGTCTGATAAAAGTATCACATTTTCTAAATCAAAACAATCCCTTAGATTGTATGTACTTATTATACATGTTATTCCAGGCATGCAAAGTCAATTTAATAGAACGGGTGACTGCTAAATCCCATGATGCTTAGCATGTTTATGTGCATTCTAGAACTAAGTTGTTGGTGTTCTCTGGCGGAGTGGTTAGATTGTCTGACTTTTTTCTAGGTTGGACTCCTAATCTGAAGGTTGGTGGTTCGATTCCTCATACGATTACCTCTGCCGATTTGGATTTCCACCACTGTATATAACTTAGAGTATCATCAAAGACCAGTTGCTCTCATACCATGTCTATGTGATGTGGGAGGTTAAAAATCCCTTGGGTCGGTAAAACTGTAGGCTCAGGCTTTCTATCGACCAACTGTCTAATGGTGAAACAAGATTATTCAGACTTATCCATGATAGGCAGTATAAATCTTCAAGAAAAAAAACTAAATTTTGCACGTCTTCACTTCAAATATCTCCAAATTTAGCCGTTCATAATAGAAGCTACCTCAAACTAAAATAAGGTAAACTATGTATATCAATCTCACATATTTATCATAAAAGTTGTTAGAAATGCATTGCCATTTGAATATTTAACTTTAATATCCTGTTCTTTGCAGCAACACATGTTTAACAAGTGCATTGTGATCTCAGTTGGATATGTAGGCTAAAATCTATTAAGTGCTTTGGTTGTGAAAATGCCATGGCTTTCATCGGACAATGCTGTTTCAAGCAATACTGACCTTCACCAGTCCTTGCTTTGGTGCTCACCTGGGAAGATGAGGAGCTGTAGACATCCTGCTACAGGTAGACCAGGCGCGATGGCCAATTCGGTAGAGCATGGGGCTTGTGTGCGGGAGATCGTGAGTTCGGTTCCCAAACCAATGACTTATCAAATTTGTACTTGTTGCGTCCTATCCTGAATAGGATAGATCAGCATCAGGATAATGTGACTGAATGGGATATCAGGTCAGTGTGCTGGCGGCCTGATTTCCCAGTGGGGCCGCACTATAAAGTCGCCATGAGTGGGCACTGTCACAAGTCGGTACCGTCCTGATACAACCTTAGATGTTGCCAGGATGTAAAACTCCAAGAACCAAACAACCAATCCTGCTACAGGTTTATAACCTAATACATCAGTAGGGGATAGGAAAGCGGTTTTCCCCCTTTATGAAATAGAGTGTGCAATTGTGATTCTTTTAATAAAGGCATTTAGCCAGATGATGGTGTAGAAACACTGCATTCAGATGAATAAAATATGCTTACAAAAAAATAGAATAATAATGATGGTCATCACTCCAGATTGCTCAAAGTAGATCCATATTCCTTAATTTAGCGCCCAGCTAGGCTCATTTGAAGTTGGTTACATTTAGGTAGCAATCATGCCATCCTCTGCAAATAGTTAATAATTATGGAAATTCGCATTTTAACACTAATTGACACTAATTTCTGCGCCGGAAACAGGGACTGCATTGTGGACTTTTACTAGGGTATTACTGAATTAAAATTACTGGCCCTGAGATTTATTTTTAATAACCCAAATTTAATTAATTAATTACAGCTATTTCATTCTGGATTTATCCTTCCAGGGTACAAGTACGTTTGGTTGAATTGTTTCAGTTTGGAGAAGGATGGCACCCGCTTGAAGCAAATGGCTCGATGTGAATTATTCAATTATCAATCATAATTTCTGGAAATGATCACCAGATTATTTAAGTCCGATAAGGTGCAGTGAACTTATGACTTCAGCTAAATATATAATGTCTAATCACTTGTTCGAATTGGTCGTAATGCGAAGCATTGCGTTTGATGCGAGGGAAGGATCATGTTTGAAACGCCGATTCTCGGGCAGTCTCGGATGGTTGGTTGGTTATTGGAGTTTTACATCCTGGCAACATCTAAGGTCATAACAGGATGGGTATTGACTTGTGACAATGCACACCCGTGGTGATTTTATAGTGCCTTCCCACAGGGAAATCAGGCTACCATGACTTGATATCCCTTTCAGTCATATTTGGTGACACTAAGCTCCTTGCCCTATCCTAGTAATACAGAGCACCAGGCTAGAAAGCGACAAGCACAAACTGTGTAGGTCATTGGTTTGACTCGACCGGGAATAAAACTCCTGATCTTCTGCACGGGAAGCCTGCGCTCTACCGATTCGGCCCCGCATCTGGTCCAGTCGCGTAAGTGGTGTTCTCTGTGGCGGAGTGGTTAGAGTCCCTGACTTTTTTCTAGGTCGGACTCCTAATCTGAAGGTATGTGGTTCGATTCCCCATGCCCCCACCTCTGCCAATTTGGATTTCCACCGCTGTGTATAACTTACAGTATCATCAAAGGCCAGTTGCTCTCATACCATGTCTATGTGGTGTGGGAGGTTAAAGATCACTTGGGTCGGTAAAAGTGTAGACTCGAGCTTTCTATCGACAAACAGACTTATGGTGAAAACAAGTCTATTCAGACTTATCCATGATAGGCAGTATAAATCTTCAAGAAAAAAAAAAAAGAAAAAAAAAGATGCACAGTCCAATAAATTTGAGTTTCTGTAATATTTCTTTAGATACATATATTAGTTTGATCATTATAATCTTCCTTACTTTCTCATTTTAAATGATTAACTTTGGAGATATTTGAAGTATTACCAAATTTGGCGTGCACATCAACATTCTCACACTATTGGCTTCAGCAGTAACATGTGGTATTAAATTGATTTAGCGTCAAATGATTAAAGCTGCAGTCTGATGAAAGCATCTAATTTTCAAAACCGAAACACTTACTTAGATTTGATTCTACATATCTAATTTAGATACGAGTGCACGTTTTGCTAAAGAGAAGGGAATACTAAGCCAATTTAATGTTGCATAGTCCGATGAAAACATTAAATTTTCAAAACCAAAACATTTATCTAGATTTGATTCTACATATTCAACTTAGACACTGGTGCATTTATTGATACGCGACGAGGAAGGAACGAGGAGGCAGGGTAAAAAAAACCAGCACTTTATTTAAGTGCGGAACAATGCAGATGATGATACAGGATAATGACAGGATAATACAACAGGGCACCAACAGGATAATGAAGATAAGACTAGTACAATAAGGAACAGCTCAGAAGGAGGATAGGAGGTTAAGAATAGTCAGTGAGGGGGAGGCGGCCCCGAGGAGCCCTCCACCAAAAGGGAGGGAGGAGAGCGTGTAGCGGGGTTCGGAGGGAGAGTGGCTGGAGGCACATGACTTTGGGGGTGGTTTGTAACCTTACGATGGTTACTGGTTGCAGAACTGCAACATTAATAGTGAGGCTCCGATAAATCGGCCCAATCTTTGGTTGAAGACTTAACTTCAGTAGGGAGTGTTGTAGAAGCTGGGGACATCTTTACAACGTTGTAACAGCGAAGCGTTGAGGCGGCCCCGAATCTCTTCGGGCCGGTGGTAGTTGAGCGGTAGTTGAGCGGTAGTTGGCACTTGTATCCAGTCGACAGCAGCAAAGGTTTCGAGGAAGGGCGGGTAAAGATGGGTGCAGCGGTGGTTCCAGCAATGAGAACAAAGCAAGAGAAAATGTAAAGGTACAGGGCCCCACCCAAGCACACAACTGCCCTGGTCAGGGGGAGGAGTATGCCTGGGAGAAGAAATAAATAAGGATAGAGTATAGGAAAGAGAAATGAGGAGAGTTGAGTGAAGGACCGTGTCTATCTGCTCTATGGCGACCAACCAGCGAGCCATAGACACGAACAGAGTAAGAGTAGAAAGTGAAATGCCGGCGGGCTCCCCCTCCTGGAACTCTTTTCAGACATATCAAGGAGGAGCAAGGCCAGTGGAGAGGAGATAGAGAGCGGTGTGGACGAAGTGCGGTCCGGAAAACAAGTGCCGGTCGAGTCAAACCAATGACTTACCAAATTTATACTTGGTGTTACCAAGCCTGGTGTGCGCCATACTAGGATCGGGCAAGGACTGGTTAGCTCAGTATCAGGATAATGTGACTGAGTGAGAAATTGGGTCATGGTGCTGATGGTTTGGTCGCCCAGTGGGGCAGCACTATACCGTCACATTGAGTGCGCATTGTCACAAGTCGGTACCCGTCCTGTATAGCCTTAGATGTTTCTGAGATGTAAAGCTGCAACAAACTTCCTGTCATATCTACAGACAGGAAGTGGGCCTCTATTCAAAGTTGCATAGTCCGATACTTTTGAATTTTTGCCATATTTTGTTGTGAGGTAAATATAGTACATCGACCGTTATAATCTACCTTACTATAGTTTGAAGTAACTTTTAATATGAATAGCAAAATGTGGAGATATTTGAAGTGAAAGCATGCTGACGTCATTTTGGCATGCATGTCAAAATACTGACACCATTGGCTTCAGCAGTAACATCCCTTATCGTGAATATGGCTTATGCTGCTGACCCGACGTTTGTTTGTTGTTGTTTTACGTCCTAGCAACATCTAAGGTCATATCAGGACGGGTACCAACTTGACACAGTGCGCACTCATGGCGACTTTATAGTGCTGCCCCACTGGGAGACCAGGCTGCCAGCACCATGACCTGATATCCCCACTCAGTCACATTATCCTGACACTGAGCCAATCAGTCCTTGCCCTAACCTAATAATGCTGAGCGCCTGGCTAGAAAGGGACAAGTATCAATTTTTAAGTCATTGGTTTGACTCAACCAGGTTTCGAACCCATGATCCCATGGTCTACCAACATAGGAGACGGACGCTCTAACTCATTCGGCCATCACCTATGGTCTGACATGACGTAAAACAACTATCAATCAATCAATCAGCAGTAACATGTTCAACAACTTTAATATAGTATTCCCTGCATGCAACAATAAATGCCTAACAAATGCACCAGTACATGAGTTGAATATGTGTGGAAAGAGAGGGGCTTCCGCGTTTTTATGATTTCTGAATCTTAAGGCCCGGTCACATACACTTAGTGGACGTAGTTGAACGTAGTGGAGGCTAACATAGTTGAAGGTAGTTGAAGGTAGTTGAAGGTAGTTGAAGGTAGTTGAAGGTAGTTGAAGGTAGTTGAAGGTAGTTTAATGACACGGTATCCATACTTCTCCGTCATGCTAACTAGGTAATAACATGGGTGGGACATGAGTTCCGATTTATTTTTTGGAAATATTCAAAAGAGCTCTATGTTAGAGGCTAACGTACTGTGGTGAAGTCTCCAAACTGTTAATGTACTCTAGCATACTCTAGCATACTCTAGCATACTTTAGCACACTTGGAAGTAGTTGAACGTAGTTGACCGTAGTGGAGGCTAACGTATGTCAAACGTAGTTGAACGTAATTGAACGTAGTTGAAAGTAGTTGAACGTAGTTGATCGTAGTTGAACGGACCAGTATACCTGCCATAATGTATTTATCCGTATCAAAACCTGCCATACCTTAACATATTTCAACGTAGTTTAACATACTTACACCATGTTTGACCCACGTTAATATATCCTACATTCAACTACGTTAAACTACATTCAAAATACATTAGCCTCCACTACCCAGACAGCACACAGTCGTCGGCCCGACGGCGGCCCGACGGCGGCCGCTCCGGCGGCCCGACGGTGGAAAACGCCGTCGGGCCGACGTTGTTTTGTCCAACCTCCCGCCGTCGGGGCGACGGCGGCTGCCGCCGTCGGGCCGACGGCAGCAGCCGCCGTCGCCCCGGCCCCGACGGCCGTGGGGCGACGGCGGCTGCCGCCGTTGGGCCAACGGCGACAAAAGCCGTCGGGCCGACGTTGTTTTGTCCAACCTTCCACCGTCGCCCCGACGGCGGCTGTCGCCGTCGGGGCGACGGCGACAAACGCCGTCGGGCCGACGAGCCGAGAAGACACTGTCACTGTAAAAATATTAGTTTTATTCAAAATTAATAGAAATCGAGATCCCATACCATATAAATTTAATATAGTCTGTACGTATTGACACTATAGTGACAGTGTCTTCTCGGAAAAAAACAAGATGGCGGTCCTTCGTCAAAATTCCGTTCAGGGTAATTCAAATCGTATTAACACGAATAATTCCATTAATACTTCGTAATAAATTACAAAACTTTTACAAAATAATCTAAACATATTAATAAACAAACCTGGTAAATGATTCCTTAAAATTCCTGGGATTTCTGGAGTTACTGGTAGAAAAAGAACACTGATCAACAATCGCACGTGTTCCGGTGGCGATTCGAAGTAAACAAACCGTATCGGATGATTCAAAGCGTATTAACACGAATAATTCCACTAATACTTCGTAATAAATTACAAAACTTTTACAAAATAATCTAAACATATTAATAAACAAACCTGTTAAATAATTCCTTTAAATTCCTCCGATTTCTGGCGTTATTTGTTCAAATAGAACGCTGTCCAACGATCGCACGTGTTGTGCTGGCTACTCGAGCCGGCGACTCGAGTCAGGTGGGGATTCGAAGTAAACAAACCGCATCGGATGATTCAAAGCGTATTAACACGAATAATCCACTAATACTTCGTAATAAATTACAAAACTTTTACAAAATAATCTAAACATATTAATAAACATACCTGTTAAATAATTCCTTAAAATTCCGGGTAATTCTGGAGTTATTGGTAGAAAAAGAACACTGATCAACAATCGCACGTGTTCCGCTGGCGACTCGAGCCGAAATCCAAATTTAAAGAACTGCGCATGCGCGGCCCACCACCGTCGGGGCGACGATGGCCCGACGGTATACCAAGTGTGGAAAATGAATGCAAACCTGCGGCGGCCCACCACCGTCGGGCCGACGATGGCCCGACGGTGAATCAAAAGTGGAAAGGGATTGAACCCTAACGTCGGAATACAACCGTCGGGCCGACGGTGGCCCGACGGTGGCTCACAAGTGGAAAAGGATTGAAACCTAAGGTCGGGACACCACCGTCGGGCCGACGATGGCCCGATGGTATACCAAGTGTGGAAAATGAATGCAAACTTGCGGCGGCCCACCACCGTCGGGCCGACGGAGGCCCGACGGTGGCACGACGGCTCAAAAGTTTAACCCTAACGTCGGAACACCACCGTCGGGCCGACGATGGCCCGACGGTGAATCAAAAGTGGAAAGGGATTGATTCCCAACGTCGGAACACCGCCGGCGGCCCGACGGTGGCCCGACGGTGGCTCACAAGTGGAAAGGGATTGATTCCTAACGTCGGAACACCACCGTCGGGCCGACGGTGGCCCGACGGTGGAAAGTCGGTGCCGACGGACCGACCAATAGCCGACGTCGGGCCGACGGCTGTGTGCTGTCTGGGTATGGTCAACTATGTTCAACTATGTCCAAGTACGCAGGGCAGAGCAGGGCTTTATACCCCTGTCATGCTACGATGTAACAGGCCAGCGAGTGTGCAACGTAAGAATCACTTCTTTATGTTGAGATACGTAGAAATTCTCGGCATTTCAGGGCTAAATTGGATGTCAGTGCAACGTAGTGGACATATGCGAAACGTTGGCCCAACGTAATTGTAACGTGTCTCAACGAGTTAGAACGTAAGAAAGAAAAAAAGGCCCAATGTAAGGCTAATGAGCCTCCAGCGCGCACGGCATCAACCTAGCGAAACCCTAGCGACAGCTCAGCATAGGACTCACATAATTACACCAGCCCTAACATAGCTATGTGTGACTCTGGCGTAATTCGTAACGTGAGTCGATGTCAGGCCCGCAAGTGAGCGCCGTCAGTCTAACAACAGTCCAGCGTGCTCAGTGTGTGGACACCGAGGCAAAACGTTCACACCACATTCACAGCACTTTCGCTTATGTTTGAAGAACGTTGGAGCGCGTTACATATGTTATGCGCGTGCCAGCCATTCGTCAACTATGTCGAATATGTCAAGACACGTTAGACTTACATTAGACTAATGTTTAACACACGTCAGAGACACGCTAGACCTACAGGCTGCACGTTCCTCCTGACTCTCCATCAGTCTACCGTAAATCGACATAGCTCAACGTAGACCGACATAGCTCTAAGGAACGTCTAACGTATCTCGACGTAAGCCTAACATGAGCGCAACGTAAGCCCAACGTAACCCAACGTAATGGCCTTTACGTCGAGCTATGTTGAAAGTTTTGGGTATGTCCAAAACCTTGATGTGTGTCACCATATCTCGATGTAACTCGACGTAACTCGATGTATCTCGACATAGGCTTAACGAATGAGTAATGTATCTCGACGTAATGGCCAAATTTCACCTATGTCGGCTTACCTTACCGCGTTACGTCGTAGTGTGACAGGGCCATTAGATAATTGATTTTGACCTGGTATGACCAGCTGACCAAATATTTGCAATGCTAAATAGCAGGAGAGCCAAAGGTTCTGAACTTTGCTAAATATTCTATAATTACACCCAATAATATTAATGATCTCACCCCTTCATTTTCGCCTGTAACTTTGACAGGAATATTAATTACATTTGACCTAAATATCCACATTCTATAAATAGTTATTATAATGCAGCCGAGAATCGCTAAGAATATTCATTGGACATTTGGGGTACAGCGCCTTAAAGATCAACCAGCACCTCCTGGATGTGAGCTAGCATATGTGACGTCATGTAGGGGAGAGTTGGTTAAATCCACACATGGTATAAAGGGCATAAATCCTTGAATTTGAACTGGATGTTAGATGATGCTAAATACACATATTCCGTGAAGGCAACAGGTAAATAAAACCATACAGAGTATCAAAGATATAAAGGCTCCCATTTGAACTTGGAGGTTAGATGATACTAGATACATATATTATGTGACTTCATGAAGAGAACAGATAAGTAAAACTACATAGCTGAGGATGTGCTAGCTAAGGTTAACATCTGAGGCCGTATGCAGGAAACAGTGTTACGCGAATTTGAGTTTAGCCTTTAAACGCGTATAGCTAACACCGACCGGTCGAAATATGTCAAGTGGTATGCAGGAGCGCCTAAACGGTCAGTGTTAGCTAAACGTGAAATTATTTATAGATTTGGGAATTCCCTCTGGGTCTCTACCCATATATTAGGCTTAAATATATTAAATGCTATCATATTTAACAGAATTAGATACGCAATAAGTGAAATTTGATGAAATTAACCCTAAATTCGAAGCAATATTAACGCTGCAGCCGTAACGGCGGCGATATTAACGGTTATATTTTCGAATCGACGAGCGTAAACTAAACAAATCGCTAATACATTGCCGCCAATGCGTAGACGTCGGCCAGTATGGATGTCGACGTCAACGCGGCGGTCACGACGGCGGCGATTTGTTTACTTTACGTTCGTCGATTCGAAAATATCAGTATTAATATCTCCGCCGTTACGGCGGCAGCGTTAATATTGCTTCGAATTTAGGGTTAATTTAATCATATTTCACTTATTGCATATGTAATTCTGTTAAATATGACAGCATTGAATAGATTTGGGTAGGACCGTACGCTAACACCGCCCGTAAACCTGCTATGAAACGGGTTTAGGGTAAACGCGTGGTGTTAGCGTAACACCGCTTCCTGCATACGGAATTTTGCTCGCTAAACTGGAAATCCCGCCGCTAAATGGGAAATCCTGCGCTAAACGCGTTTTGGAGCCGTAACACCGACACCTGCATACGGCCCCTGGTGTAAGGAAAATAAACTGACAGTAAATGCAAAGAAATCTGAATACATAATAGATAAGTACAATGTATAAATACTAGTACTATTGCTAATGAACTTAGTGAGAAGACAGTCATAACCCTCTACATAATTTTTGCAACCAAATCAAAAAAAATCAAGAGCACAACCTATCACTCTACATTTGGGTGATACAGCATTGAATGAGGTAGACACATACAAATATTTAGGGACCACACTCGATGCAACACTAAATGGTAATCGACAACTGTCAAAACTCAATCAAATGGTAGCCATAAAATGACAACTTTGGTTCACATATTGGCCCGGAATGCAAGAGATGTGGGTTCGATTCCTACTCTAGGCGCAATATTTCCCATTTATATGACACCCCCCCCCCCCCACGACACTGGTGCTGCGACCATGATCCACTGTTTTTGGACCTACGATATGTAAGTGCTTGGCCTGGATATAAAATAATTGTAAGCATTAAATGGCCATTTAAAAGACTTAAAATTCCAGAGGGACGAGTGTTGTAGCGTGCACTGAGCTATCAGGCAAGGAGCTGCATAGATAGGTAGACGTGTGTAGGCTGGTGACATCAGGGAACCTAAGTGACGTAATAGTTAGCACACTGGCCTGGAATGCAAGAGATGTGAGTTCGATTCTAACTCTAGGTGCAATATTTCCTATCTCCATCAACCCGCAAGAGTACGTTGCATAGTCCGATGATTTTGAGTTTCTGGAATTTTCTGAGATACATACATTAGATTGATCGGTATTAAAGCCCTGTTCACACGGGGAATGTAAATCGATTCGTAGAAAGCGACTTGCCTAGTTCGCATCACATTTCCCGTGTGAACGGACGTCTGATGCGGATTAGGGTTGATTCGACTCACGTGATGCGCATCGTGTAGACCACCTCAGCGAGGTAGTCTACGAGAATCGATTCCTGTGATGCGGTTAATTTTGCCCGTGTGAACGGGCGCTAATTCGCCTCACCTGATTCGATTTGCCTGATTCGCCTCACATTTTGCCCGTGTGAACAAGGCTTATGTTGCGTTAGTTTGAAGTAACTTTGATTTTAAATGGCTAACTTTGGAGATATTTGAAGTGGAAGCATGCCAAATACACGGGTGAAGACCTGGGCCCGTATGCACGAATCGGGGTTAGTGCCTTAACCGCGGCTAAGGTATCCCCGCAAGGCTAAATGTGAAAATTCGGTATGCACCAATCGGAGTTAGGGCTAACCGCCGACCGTAGCCTCGGCTAAGCTAAACCATTTTCAAATCAGGTTTTACTGCTAGCCGGGGCGGTTAGTGTGTGCGTATGGATGTCAATCTATTCAATGCGATCATATTTAACAGAATTACATCCGCAATAAGTGAAATTTTATCAATTTAACCCTAAATTCGAACCATTATTAAGGCTACCGCCGCATTGGCGGCGATATTAATAGTTATATTTTCGAATCGACGATCGTGCAGTCAACAAATCGCCGCCGCCGCCAGTATGGAAAGCGACGTCGATGCAGCGGCTGCGGCGATTTGTTTACTTTACGTTCGCCGATTCGAAAATATAATTATTAATATCGCCGCCAATGCGGCGTTAGCCTTAATAACCTTCGAATTTAAGGTTAAATTGATCAAATTTCACTTATTACGTATGTAATTCTGTTAAATATGATCGCATTCAATAGATTTGAGCCAAATATATGGGAAGAAACGCAGAGGGAATTCCCAAATCTATAAATAAACTCACGGTTAGCTATCCGCAGCGGCTAAAACATTGGTGAATACCGATCCACACATTTCTCCAACCTCCCGCTACCCTGAGGTAGCTAACCGCGGCTAGTGCCTTAACTCCGGCTAAGCCTAACCCCGATTCGTGCATACGGCCCCAGTCTTATATAAAAAAAAACGGTCGAAAAATCGGGCTAATGAAATGAGTCTTTATGAGAGCCTAATTTCCCAATCTAAGAAGCAACATTTATTCTTTGTATATGTCTTCATATTTCCCCGCTACCTTTGAGTTGAAAAATATAATAAAACGTCTGGTTTAATAAGATTTAAAAGTTAAATCGATGGCGTCCTTATGGCCACCATCTTCTCTTTTTGCATTCTCTCCCATTTCATCAACTCTGTGCCTATATATGTAGCCATTTCATCCTGGAACCACAGTTTCTAGGTCCTGTCCCATACTAAAGCTATTTTCGCCCGTATTTACACTACGTTGTCGTTCACCCATGTAATGCGAGTACCGGGTGAATCCTTTATCTAGACCACCATAGGCTTCAGGCATAACCGGTTCTATTAAGGCTGCTTAGTGTGCCATTCTATACACCAACACATGATTAATAGTGTTAGGTCGGACGTGTAGAATCAAATCTAGGTATGCGTTTTGGTTGTGAAAATTTTATGTTTTCATCGGACTGTGCAGCTTTGGCGAAGACCCCGGTGACAGACTAGGATTACATGCCTAAAGCCAGTGGTGTCCTTATCTCCGACAGTTGTCACCGATCTACCGATAATGACCTGTCAGTTGACATTTGCCTAGTCCAATACCAATGAGCAACTGGACATTGAGATGGCTCTGTGAGATTGTTTTGTTTGTTTGTTGGGATTTCATATCCCAGAAAAAGCTCTGGGGATGATGAACCAGTGTATCCACAACATCGGAATGTCTCAGCAGCACCAAGGATACTTCTACACGAAGAGGGTTTCCTTTTTAGTAGATCATGAGATTGGGTTCGAATCCTGGTCGAGTCAAATCAATGAATTACAAATTGATACTTGTCGCTTCCTAGCCAGGCGCTCGGCATTATTAGGATAGGGCAAGGACTGGTTGGCTCAGTGTCAGGATAATGTGAGTGAGTGGGCTATCAGGTCATGGCGCTGGTGGCCTAGTCTCCCAGTGGTACAGCACTATAAAGTTGCTCTGAGTGCACACTGTCACAAGTCGGTAGCTGTCCTGTCAAACTCCAACAACCAACAATTCAGCTTACCCAGGGCACCAGCAACCATGTGGCCGACATAGTAGAGGGTAACCATCTGCATCGTGTAATCAGGGTTAAAGTTACATAGTCCAATAACTTTGAGTTTCTGTCATTTTCTGAGATAAATACATTACATTGATCATTATAAACCACTTTACATTAGGTTGAAGTAACTTTTAGTTTAAATGGCCAACTTTTGAGATATTTGAAGTGACAACATGCCAAATTAATTTTGTCAAGCACGCCAAAACTCTGATGCCAGAGGCTTATGCAGTAACAGGTTCTATTAAATTGACTCCCCATGCCCGTCTATGTGACAACAAATGCTTAACAACTGCACCAGTATCTAAGATAAATATGTAGAATCAAATCTAGGTAAGTGTTTTGGTTTTGAAAAGTTTATGCTTCATCGGACTGTGCAACTTTAACGTGAAAGTCAAGGTCAAGCTCATCGCTGAAACGCTTTAAGAGAAAAAAAAATCAGACATGGTCGGGTTGTGGTTGTTGTTGCTCAAGTGCTTTCGCTTGGCACAATAACAATGTTAACAGCGCCTAATTGCAGGTTTACTGGCCTTATTGGATTTTTCAATGGACAGTGGTCGGGGTGTGAAGTAGTTAGGCCTTCTCTCTGCGACAGACCGGGTGCGGTGGCCGAATCGCTAGAGTACAGGCCTCGCGTGCGGAAGATCTGGAGTTTGCGAGTTCGGTTCCCGGTTGAGTCAAACCAATGACCTACAAATTTATACTTGTCACTTCCTAGCCTGGTGCTCGGCATTATTAGGATAGGGCAAGGACTGGTTAGCTCGGTGTCAGGATAATGTGACTGAGGGGGATATCGGGTCATGGTGCCGGCATCCTGATTTCCCAGTGGGGCAGCACTATAAAATCGCCATGAGTGCGTACTGTCACAAGTTTGTACCCGTCCTGATATGACCTTAGATGTTGATAGGACGTAAAACAACAAGCAAACTCTCTGTGACAGGGCCGCTAAACAAGCCAATAGAAAAAGTGTCAGCTGGTTAGGTGATGGAAATAACCACATGATTTTACAATCTAATGTGCTAAATATATTGTTTAAATACTTAGGTACCATAGCCTTCTACCTTTAGCGTGAATTGTTTCTGAAAGCATGTAGATTAGTAGACTTTAAAAGTTTAATCGAGAGCTTTCTGTGGTGGCCATTTTGGTTATTTTTGCTGAATTGTTTTTTGTATTCACTCCCAATTTGTCAATTTTATGCCAAAAATAGTTAAGCACAGCAGACAGGAACCACCACATGCACAGACTATTTATAGTTAATTCCTACTGAATAACTGTTTGCTCGAATTTAGACAAGGTTGTCATTCACCCCTATTCTGAATAGGGGCGAATCTTTTATCTAGATTGCTGGAATATAAAACTCTCAAAAAAATAGACCAATCTTTTTTTCAGGTAAGAAGGTGAGTTTGCTTCCCTGCTTGTTTACTTGGACACAGCGCCGGTGAAATTAGTGCCCCGCCCCAAATCCTTTAAAGGGACAGTAACCTGACCGACACAAAAATCAAAACTTTAATTATTCATAATTATCATGATGCATAGATACCTATTCTCTGGCCCTCATTTGGGACTCAATCAAAAATCCACATAGACAGGTATGCTTGGATAGGGTATTTGCATCAGGGAGCATAGGTGGTGTAATGGTTAGTACGCTAGCCTCGGTATGGCAAGAGGTGTGGGTTCGAATCCTGATTGATTGATTGATTGATTGGTGGTTGCTTTACGCCGTGTCAGCAGCATAGGCCATATTCACGGTGAGAAATGTTTGTTTTTTGTTCAAACCATCGCTTTTACATGTAAAAGCAGACAATCAATTATGTGCCAATAGACACTCATTAAATTAGAAAGCTCACAATCATATATTTGTGGTCAAGGGAAACAAATTCCCATAGAAAAAGAAAAGTTTTATTAATAATTGATAGAATCTATTTAGTAAACTATATGAGGTGGTACAGTCCAAAATCCTAGTTCGAATCCTAGTTTGAGCGCTATATTTCCCATTTTCATCACAACAGATGGTTCTTGTGATTCAAATGAAAATTGTTTGGTCCAATGAAAGCATCAGATTTTCTAAACCAAAGCATTTACTGATGTTTGATCCTACAAATCCAACTCATTAATCATTTATTGTTACATAAACTCAATTTCCCGTCTGATATGACCTTAGATGTTGCTAGGACGTAACACTCCAACAACCAACCAACTAAGTCAGTTTAATAGAACATGTTACTATGAGTTTCCATCATTTCGATGAGCACGACAGAATTGATGTTCCATGTTTTCACTTCAAACATCTCCAAATTTAGCATTGAAAATAAAATTTAGATCAAATGCAAGTAAAGTAGATTATTGCTATCAACATAAGCTATTCATCTCAAGAAATATTAGATAAACTCAAAACCATCGGACTATCCAACATTAAGCATATTTTTCCTGATATTTTAGTTTACCGATTTTGTTCCCCATATAGATCTACAAAGAAAGCCTACCAAATAAGTCTCACAATAGGAATTAAAATTTGTAGTTGGAGGCATCGCATATAGCAGTTCCTATTTATCTACTATGGTCTCAAATATATCGGGTATGGTTTTATGGTGAATTTGTGTGTGTGCAGGATCAGGACAAATGGGGGTCACCCTTCAGGGTGTTCTAGGTGGGTGGTCCTACAATAGAAGTCCATTAACCTCAGCTACCACTTGTGGGGTTTTCTGTTTTTTAAGTATGGAGTGGGGGAACGGGGTCAGTCTATGAAACACTTTATTTCTGATATATATATATAGTAGGCTTATATATATATATAAGCCTACCACCAGACGCTGGTGGCCGAATAGGTAGACCGCAGACTGCTCATGCGGAAGGTCGGGAGTTCGAATCTCAGCCGAGTCAAACCAATGACTTATCAAATTGGTACTTGTTGCAACCTATCTTGGTGCTTGGCATTACTAAGATAGGGCCATGACTGGCTAGCTCAGCATCAGGATAATGTGATTGAGTGGGATATCGGGTCACGGGTGCCGACGGCCTGATTTCCACTTTAACATGGTCGTGAATGTGCACTGTCACCAGTCGGTGCCCATCCTGATGTGATTATAGATGTTGTTAGGATTTAAAACCCCAACAAGCGAACAAAACAACCAACTAAGCTTACCTATATGCGGGCATATGTCATTGGGTAAATAGTTTTGCAGATTGGTTGCAAATGGAGTGTAATCTAAGACTGATTTGAATTCCCTAGGCCACCTGTAAGAATTATTACATATGCCAATCAATCAATCAATCAAATACCTCTATTTCTAAATATTATATCCATTAAAAAAAATACTACCACCCAATGAGCTGAAACTATAAGAGTATATAGCATATTTCTCTAGTGGGATATACTTTGTATCACTATTCATAGCACATTTCCACAATTAATTATGCCCATCATAAAAGTATGGACATTTTTCCCGATGAGGATTTTGCAGGATATCCTATAATCGTGTATGTTAGTGAGAGCTCTGTATTAAATGTGCACTGTTACCATTAGTAACTCTGGAGGGCTTTCCTAAGTTGATAAGTCTGCAGACATTCCAGCTTCATGTGTATAGGGATCTGTAACTGGAAGGCCACCTGAAACAGGCTGACCCAAAACGAGGCTCGACTTCCGGTCACCTGACCTCCAGACGCTATTGACTTTTAGCCCATTGGGCAATTCGGATTTAGCACATTGAGGGTGGCTTCTGTATTCATGAAATATATATGACCTGACGTAGTGACTGAATCGGTAGAGCACAGGCTTCCCATTTAGAAGGTTTGGAGTTTGAAATTCATCCGAGTCAAACGAATGACTTACAAAATTGATACTTGTTTCTACCTAGCCTGGTGCTTGGCATCAGTAGGATAGAGCAAGGACTGGTTAGCTCAGTATTAGGAAAATGTGACTGGGTGAGAAATCAGGTCATGGTGCTGGCAGCCTTGTCTCCCAGTGAGGCAACAATATAAAGTCCATGAGTGTGCACTGTCACAAGTTGGTACCCGTCCTGATATGGGCCTTAACTGTTGCCAGATTGTAAAACCCCATAAAAAATGTATAGTGCTATCCCATTGAGAGATGCAGGCTGCTGGCACCATGATATGATATCCCACTGTGACATTATCCTGATCCTGAGCTAACCAGTTATTTCCCTATCCTAGTAATGATAAACACCAAGCTGACAATTGTGAATTATGTAAGTTATTGGTTTGACTCTACCGCGATTTGAACCCCCGACCTTCCGCACAGGAAGTCATCGCTCTTTCTGATTCGGCCACCATATCCGGTCGCATAGAAAGGAATACTACATCAATTTATTGTTCAGACCCAAGCTTATGGTGTCTCAAGCTTTCGACGTGCATGCCAAAATGATATTGACATGATTTTAGTTCAAGTATCTCCATGTATAATAACCGTTACTTCAAACTACAATAAGGTAGATCAACCTAATATAGTGTTCTAAAAGAAATATGACAGAAGTTCGAACCATCGGACTATGGAACTTTAAGAATTACTGGATTGATCGGATTGTTGTCAAATTACCAGCCAGTGTGAGACAACCTTGATTAAGAAAGAACGCCAACAGCAGAATAGCTACTTAATTGGCAATTGGTCTCGTAAGAATTCATTATAAACTCATTTAGCCAAAGGGCTTTTTCCTAATCTGCTTCCTTCTGAACAGGCGCACATTGGGGAATATTCTCTTTATGTGTCCACGTCACTACTTAATGTGTTGTGGGTCCTGGTTCCTACAGCCTCGATTTGAAATAATAGTCAGGAACAACCCATAAAGTCGAATGCATCCCATTTCAGTGGTTTAATTGCACGTTGCACTCCAGATTGTGAATGGGTAGGTGATTGAATGAATGGATAAGTAGTGAGTGGGTGAGTCAGTGGGTGAATGGGTGAGTGAATGTGTGGGTGAGTAAATGGGTGAGTGAATGAGTGAGTTGATGAGTGAGTGGTTGAGAGGGTGGGTGAGTGAGTCGGCGAGTGGGTGGGTAGTTGAGATGGTGAGTCGGTGAGTGGGTGGGTGAGTGAGTGAGTGAGTGAGTGAGTGAGTGAGTGAGTGAGTGAGTGAGTGAGTAGGACAGTGGGTAGGTGGGTGAATGAGTGGTTAGGGGGGGGGGTGGAGGGAGGGAAGGAGAGAAGGAAGGAAGGACTGTGGGAGGAGCAGAGGGATGGAAGGAGAGTGGTAAGTTAAGACCGACAGTTCAGTTCAGAGTCATATTTAAGATTTCACTTATTTGAGGTGTTTTTTAATTGACTTCAACTATATAAAAACAAAAGATGATTTCTTATTAAATTGTGCAACACCACGAGATGACTGCTGTGGTGGATACCATTTTTTGTGGGTTTTTTTGTAATGGCTTATTTACCCTATCCATAATGAATAAGTCACATCGCTGAAAAGCAATAGTCTCAATTTGGTAGTTGCCTTGTCATGTTAGCTGTTAGTGGCTAGCTTTAATTATCTTAGTTTTATTGGTGCCACATTTGTGACATGTTGGTATATACCAACCCCATGCGCTAGTGTTAGGAGGGATACTCAGTTTACACTGTGACTTTATGAGGTTGGGGTATGAGATCATTTGATTCGAACATTCTACAATATTTGCCTAATTTGAACTGTAGTCAGCGAATGAGAGTTTGTTGGGTTGGTCATTACCAGCAATCCTGAACTTAATTTTTCCGCTGTGAGTTCATGGCATGGGACCAATCAGCGTCGGCCACAAGATGGTGAGTACGCATCGATTATATATATTTCAATGACAAGTTTGTTTCAATTTTTAAAAATGGAATAAAGATCTGTTGTAATTGGATGTAAGGATTATGGAACAATGAATAAATAAATCGGAATGCATATTTCAATAAAAATAAACTGGTTTGATGGATTTATTTCTTATTTTATGTGTCAACTTCAACCCCCATGTGGACACGGCAAAATATTTAGCTACACAACTGAAACTGTTCCTAGAGATACCTTACAGTGCTGCCATCTGTGAGCGCTATCGGCCACTAAAATACATGCTGCCATATTCTCTCACTAGCTCGTAGAAGTTGGACAGTTTAGTGATTTTCTGTGAATATAGTGGGAAAACGTGGCATTTTCTCCCCAAATTTTCAACATATAGATAGACCTACAAAGGATTTAGCGAATTTAGCTCAATTTTCGGCAGGTAAGAGCTTGGTGTATGTAGAAACTCATCGGCTATCGGCGCTATATGTTAATGTGATAAATGGTGTTGCCGTGGATTCGCTATATGAATGGTGACATGGTGACGGTGAGTTGTCGCAGCGCTAGTCAACAGGTTCGGGATTGCTGGTAATGTGCGGTGGATAGTGACTGGGTGCAAGGGGTGGATGGGGTAGGTTACCTGGAGGGTTGGTGTATTAAATCCCATATTATCTGCACACACTCTCTTCATATCTCATAGTTCAATATTTTCTTATTTATTTGTTGGTTGATATTCTCATGTGGAAAGGAAATAGAACACAATGGCTTAACAATATAGGTTGGTTGGTTGTTTGAATTTTATGTCCTGGCGACATCTAAGGTCATATCAGGTGGGCACCGACTTGAATGTGATTTGTGACAGTGCACACTCATGAAAACTGTATTGTACTGCCCCACTGAGAGACTAGGATGTCGGCACCATGACCTGATATCCCACTCAGTCACATTATCCTGACACTGAGCCAACCAGTCATTGCCGTATCCTAATAACGCCAAGCACCTGGCTAGGAAGTGACAAGTATTCATTTTTAAGTCATTGGTTTGACTCGACCAGGGTCCGTGGGTTCGAATCCCACGATCTACCAAAACGGGAGACGGACGCTCAGCAGAGCCTGGTCTCCCAGTGGGGCAACGCAATAAAGTCGCCATGAGTGTGCATTGTCACAAGTCGGTAGCCGTCCTGATATGACGTTAGATGTTGCCAGGACGTAAAGCTCCAACAACCAAACCAACCATCAATTTGATAGATTTTGGATTAGACTCGGCCACGGATTGAACCCAAGATATATGACCTAAACCATGAATAAATAATCCTATTCGATCATGATATAATTGTGAACAAGTAAAGTTGTGTCGGTTATGTCAGTGCCCCTTTAAGTGTGTGCTATATTCAGGAAAAGACTGCTAATCGATAATATGCTTTCATTTTTCAAGAAATTTGAAATCGCCATTTGTCACTGCCGAGTGCGTCACGGGGACTGAGCGTCTGAACCGCCTCACGTCTGTCACGTGTGGAATTGGCTTGCTAAGAACTGTCACCTCCCATCAACCTGCGAGCCTTGGCAGTCATCGGGGATTAGACCTGGTGTGTCCGGATTACTCGATATCCTTCCTGCAGTGTTGTTTTCCCGCCATGGCACATTCCTGCATGGCATTGACCGCTCCTATCCACAAGCCATGTGAGTTGTGACTGACAGCGGACTCTACTCACTGATCGAGCCGGAAAGACAAATACAAAAAAAAATTAATTGGTGATGGTCCCCGCCCGTGCCTGAAAAATCGCCCACCGCTGATTAATATTTGTGTTAACTGTTAAAAGTGCGTCGGGCTAGCAGTAATTCAACTTTCATATAATTGTGTAAGTCATTGGTTTGACTCGGCCAGGGTTGGAACCCAGTTCGAATCCCATGACCTACCAGAATGGGAGGCGGATGCTCAACTCATTCGACCATCATGTCCAGGGGCGTAGCTAGGCTTACGCGCGTATGCCAAAACGTCCACATCGTTTTGTCAACAAAAAATTTAATTAAAAAATAATAAGGAGAGAGAGAGGAGGCATGTAGTAGTCTGGAGTGTTGAAAACTCAAGTCTAAAATGTGTAAAATCCGCCAGCTTAAGCATAAGCGGCCCCCTAAACCCCCTGCCGAAAATTAGGAGTACACATCGTTAAAGGTCTAGCAACGCCCCTGGTGTCTGATTACGTATGACATCTATGTCATATGCCAGAAGAATTAAAGAACAATTTAAAAAACGCCCACCCGACCCTGATTTGTGTGATCAAAAGGACGATAACCATTGTTTGTATTTGGCCTAATCTATCTGCTGTCACTAAAAGTTGCATAGTCCAATGGTTTTCATTTTCTGAGATAAATATATTAGGTTGATCGTTATAACCTATCTTACTTCAGTTTGAAGTAACTTTTACTTTAAATGGCTAACTTTTGAGATATTTGGAGTACAACCATGCAATTTTAATTTTGACAAGCATGCCAAAACTTTCACACCATAGGTTTCTGCAGTAACAGGTTCTATTAAATTGTCTCAGTATTATTCCCTTCTATGTGGCAACATATGTTTAATAAATGCACCAGTATCTAAGTTAGATATGTAGAATCAAATCTGGATAATTGCTTCGGTTTTAAAAATTGTCATGTTTTCATCGGATTATGGAGCTCTAAAGCTGTATAGACGGATGAAAGCAGAAAATATTCAAAACCAAAACGCTTAGCCACACAATGTATTATCACATATCTCCAACTTAGATATTTATGCATTAACTAAAGATTCGGTGTAGCATAGAAGGAATAATTCAGTGAATTTGTGAGACTAGGCTTTTACACAGCAATATTTTCTCGTCTTTAGAAAGGCGTTAAGAATGGACCCCTCTTAAAAAATGGGTTAATCTTATGATCTCTCATTAGTGTTGCCCTAATTCTAAGTAGCAGGTGTAGCTTAGATGGGTCTCAGGATGTCCGTAGGTCAGTGTATCACGTGATTAGAAGAGAATTTGAGTCACAACTTCCTTTCAACCATAGGACTGTTGGTGTGATTGACAACCTTATTTACATGCTTGCACTTAAAATATTTCATAAGTTAGCCATTTATAATAATAATAATAATAATAAAGGTTGAGTAGAGGAAGTAATACTAGTCAACCTAAAATATTCATATCATAAGTATAACAAATATCTTTTAAATAACGGATTATGCAACTTTGAAATTGCATCGTCTGACGAAAAAACTAATATTTAAAACCATAATATGTACCTACATGCCAGCCTATACATCGAAATTAGATACTTGTGCTTTTTGTTAATGTGTTGCTGCATAGAAGCAAATACTATGTCAATTACTGGGTTGTTTTTGTAACCTTATGACGGTTACTGGTTGCAGAACTGCAACATTATAGAGAGGCTCCGATAAATCGGCCCAATCTTTTGTTGAAGAATAATCTTCTGGTGGGGCGGTGGGTTGGTTGTAGAAGCTCGCGTTCTCTGTGGCGGAGTGGTTAGAGTGTCTGACTTTTTTCTAGGTCAGACTCCTAATCTGAGGGTTGGCGGTTCGATTCCCTGTGCTCCCAGCTCTCCCAATTTGGATTTCCACCGCTGTGTATAAATCAAAGGCCGGTTGCTCTCATACCATGTCTATGTGGTGAGGGAGGTTAAAAATCCCTTGGGTCGGTAAAAGTGTAGGCTCGGGCTTTCTATCGACCAGCAGTAGAATGAGGAAGACCAGTCGTCTATGACTGCAATTTCCCTTGCTTAAACAACTAATGGACCAAAAAAACAAAAAAAATCCAACTGAACTTGGTACCGCTGAAGCCTGTGGTGACCATCATTTCAGTGTGCACACCAACATTCATTTAGTATATTTTTACTTTAAATATCTCAAAAGTTAGCTATTTATTATCAATTTTACTTCAAACTAAATAGAGGACTGTAGATTGTAACAATGAACCTAATAGATATATATTTCTTTTAATATAGCAGAACGTAAAAATCACCACACTATAGAACTTAGTCTCCCAGTATAGTCCACTGAGACGACAAACAAACTCTGGAATGTAATATATATGAATGACGTCATGGGTGGGATTTCCAATTACACATGACCTAATATAGTTTCCCACATGACCAAACCTGGTTCCCCTCAGACTGGGGAACGCCGGGGAACCCCTTTACATTGCACTTGCACACTAGCCATAATAGCACTCTCCCTCCACATATTGTTACACAAACTTTGTGTTGGAGAGCAATTGTTGGAATACAGTTCCAGTCTCAGTCGCATCTAATGGGTCAGTTTAAACTGTACTATGTTGGTTACAACTTACTGTCCAAAATGGTGGCTTATATAGATCTAAATCTCTCACGATGTTGTGACACCCATGCAAATACCAAATTATCGCCCAGATATGTCTTGGCTCTTTTTTGTCACAGCCATGTGAGGCTTTCAATTGATGGAAAGGACACTCACAGTGTTTGATAGGGATTCCTTCAGAGCTCGCACCAGTCAGCATGCACCCATACATGGCAGGACCACCCGCTATGGAAGATGCTCCTACCCGCCCTCTGTCGGCAGTCGGAAGAACTAGTAGAGCGGATAGTACCAGAATGGGGCCGATTTGTGACAGTGCGCATTCATATCTACCATTACGATCGCCCGATATCCTACTCAGTCACATTATCCTCAGATTGAGCCAACCAGTCCTTTCCCTATCCTCACAATGCAGAGAACTAAGGAATGTAGTGGCAAATATCAAATGTATACTTCTCTGGTTTGACTCGGCTGTGTATTGATCCCAGGACCTCCAGCTAATGCACTGGGCCTTGAGGAAACAACGACTCCACCCATGCTATCCATTCAGGACTATGTACATTTATCAATAGCAATGCATAGGCCTACATATATATATACACTCTACTGTAGACTGGAATAATAGCTAAGAAAATTAAAGACTGGTGTTCATGCAGTGTCCAATCTCAGCCTGCAGTTAGCCTTTCTCCGCTGGCCCATGAAACAAATCCCTCCCTACGCATATAGATGGACTGACCAACCCAAAACCACAGTACATAACGCCTCAAGTGGTGCTGGGTCAGAGCTGCCTTAAATCTGGTCCAGACCAGATGTGAAGCGATCCACCAAAAGTGGTCCTCCATGCTACTTTCTTTACAGTGATGGTATGAGGATGTTAATATATAGCGATAGTTAGCCTTTATGTGTACATATATGCTAGCAATTTAGATATATAATTATATATATATATCACTTTATAGAAAATGTATATATAAATTCATGCCAATTTATGTATATACATTTAAATATATAAATATTTTTATATATATAAATATAATATATATATAATTTTATATACAGATCTGTATATATAAATTCATATATATAAATTTTATTATACATTTATAAATAAGTATATATAATTTTATATATGAATTTATATAAGAATTTATATAAAAATGGGCATAAACATTTATATATAGAACTTTTTATATATAGAAATATATATATATAGAAATTCATATATAGAGAAATTCATATATAGAAATTTGTTCTTAGTATGTGTAATTTATTCATCAAATAATCTCTTTTGTAAGCACTAAAGCAGTGGACTTCTGGCCATGCACTAGAATTGCTTGATACATAGGTCAAAAATTCACTTCTAACAATAAATTGCATATAATTGCAGTTGGATAAAAACTAATTTATAGGTTACTTATATCTTCCTGGTTGTCCATTGGTGGCGATGATAACAGCAACTAATCATTTGTTGTAAATTCATTGATGGCTGATGAGTTCAATGTGTGCTCGGAATGTACAGTGGCACATTGGACATATGTGTATGTAGCTGTAGTCAGAGAGTCTGGTGGGTGAAGGAGATAATCTTTTCTCTGCTGATGCTTTTGTTTAGCTTGAGATATACGATCAGTTTCAAACCATGCAGTGCCTTTGTGAATAGAAGCAGGCCATGAACTCCTGTCCTTGGCCACTGATTTCCAGGTTGCAGTGTTGAGATTACACACACTGTAGATATGTGCTACATCGTTCCAGAAAAATTATATACATATAAGTAAATATTGTTCGTTTATTTTGGTATTGAGTCCTAGTAACATCTGAGGATATATTAGGATGGGCACTGATGTGACAGTGCACACTCACGGCAACATTATCGTGCTTCCCCACTCGAGGGTTATGACTGTGTTCTCACTAAGTTCATTACCAATAGTACTAGTACTTATACATTGTATTACTGTATGTTTCAGATGACCATCGCCATTGTTCAACACACTGAATAAATGGTTCCATACTTATCTATGACGATGGTCATCTATTCCATGTCAAGAACTTGATCCCTTCAAGTGAGGCGTCCGTCTACTGGGAGACCAGGCTGCTGGCACCATGACCTGATATCCCACTCAGTCACATAATCCTGATACTGAGCAAACCCGTCTTTGGCCTATCTTTTTAATGTCGAATAACAAGCTAGGTCATGACAAGTACGGCGTTAATCTTTTATCTAGAGTTTTACCTGTTTTCTCGACTGACATCGCACCAAATCAAGACAAGCACGCACACACTCACTTAAATTGCATTTACACAATTATGCATGTTGGCCCGAGGCTAACATGACTAATTTGCGAGCGAGGCAATGTCTATCCCTGGTTTACTGCTATTTATGTCTTCCTTGCTTCGCTCAGTTCTCCATACCATCACTCTGCCTCAGTGCTTGCTACTGTTCACAACCTTCAGGGGCGTAGCTAGACCTTTAACGATGTGTACTCCTAATCTCGGCAGGGGGTTTAGGGGGCCGCTTAAGCTTAAGCTGGCGGATTTTACACATTTTAGACTTGAGTTTTCGACACTCCGGATTACTACATGCCTCCTCTCTTTATTTATTTTTTGTTGTTGACAAAACGATGTGGAAGTTTTGGCATACACGCATACGCCTAGCTACGCCCCTGACCTTACCCCACCCCACCCACACACCCTCTCTCTGGGTAAATACCAAAAATCGCGGAAATCGCGGAGATCTTTCATCCCTGTATTTTAAATAGTCTACTACATGTTGCTTGCGAGTGCGAAGACATTGTTCCGGCTTAATACTCATCCTAAGCTACAAGATCATGATACTAATATATAAATGTTATTTTAGTATTATTCCCCGCGAATTTCAACAGATAAAATAACAGGAATTTATTGACCAAGGTACGCATTTATTTAGTGCAACAACACATGGTTGGGTACTTCATTCTTTTATTTAAAGACGAGGTTACATGTCACATAGCAATAACGGAATATAATATAATCACCTTTAAGTTATCACCAATCCAATGGAGTAGCCAGAGGGGAGCAGGGAAGGGGGGGGGGGGGGGGGCCCCCCCCCCCCTCCCCGAACATATTATTCTAAAGTTGCACCTTTTCAACAGTTTTTTCGCTCTGTTGCTTCCTTGTTCGGTTAAAGTTGTATCTTCTTTGTGTTTTGATGTTAAATACAAAATAAAAATATGTAATGAACTTTAAATTATTTGGCATGCGTCGTGGTGACTTTTTTTTATGTGCTCAACAAGCTAACTTTAGAACATGGCTACAGCCAAAATTTGTTGTACACGTATGCTGCATATAGGAAGGTTGGATCAGACCGTCACAATTAAAATACTTTTTTTTTTTAATTGTCAGTTACATGCTTACAGCTACAGACTGATTCAAACTATTGGCCCCAACCACTGGAAAAGTACATACAAATATAAGTTTCGTTGACTCTTGTAAAGTGCGAAGATTGTATCGGCGTATCTGCTCAGACAGTGGCATTATGTAAATATATATATAGTCAGGCAGGCAGGCAAAAATGCAGGCATACAGGCAAGCAGGCAGTGATACAAGGAAGCAGGTAGTCATACAGGAAAGCAGGTAATGATACAGCCTGGCAGGCAAGCAGGCAGGCAGGCAGGCGGGCATGCAGTCAGTCACACAGGCAGGCATGCAGTCATCCAGGCAGTGATATAGTCTGGCAGGCTTTGTTTGTTTGTTGTTGCTTTACGTCCTAGCAACATCTAAGGTCATATCAGGACGGGTACCGACTTGTGACAGTGCACACTCATGGGAACTGTATAGTGCTGCACCCCTGGGAGACCAGCCCACCAGCACCATAACCTGATATCCCACTCACTCACATTATCCTGATACTGAGCCAACCAATCCTTGCCCTATCCTAATAATGCTGAGCCCCAGGCTAGGAAGCTACATGTATCAATTTTTAAGTCATTGGTTTGACTCGACCAGGCATTCGAACCCACAAAGCCATGGGTTCGAATCCCCCGATCTCCCAAAACAGGAGACGGACGCTCAACTCATTCGGCCATCCTGTCTGGTCTAGTCTGGCAGGCAATCATAGTACACAAAGAGTACGGAGTGATAGTACGCGAGCGCCACCTAGCATTATCTCAGTCAGCAAGCCCTGTTGCTGTCATATTTTGTGAATGTTAATCAGTGAATATTAGGCCCTACCCTAAAAAATCGCAGCAATCCGCGAAAACGTAGAAGTTTTTCATTCCTGTATGTACAATTATACTAAAATGCACATATGTAAAGTTATTGATTATACACCCCCTTCCATTGAATTACTCCACATGATCAAACATCAGCTACTGACTCACCATTTCACAGAATCCATTTGGAGGGAGCATCTAATTGGCCGAGCTGGATGACCCTAATCACGTAATGGGGCCGGGGTGCTTTGGAAGATTGACAGAAGGTAGTAGCAGCAACAGGAAGGGGAAGAGAGTAGAGTAAATTTCCCCTTCTGGTATTCTTCACACTTACATATAGTACATTGGCTCATAATGCACTTCAACAGTAACTTCAATATTTATATTTCCACTGTTATTTATATTTCCACTTTTTATCCAGGATGTTTTTCTCATAATCGAATAATTAATATTTATCTCCGCCCCCCCCCCCCCTCCAAATACTTCTCATTTAAAAAGTGGATGGGGTGCCGAATCTGTAAGAGCGCTGTCATGGTTTCGAACCCTGATAAAACAATTTGTTTTGTTTTGTTTGTTTGTTGTTGGTTTACATCCTAGCAACATCTAAGGTCATATCAGGACGGGTACCGACTTGTGACAGTGCGCACTCATGGCGACTTTATAGTGCTGTCTCACTGGGAAACCAGGCCGCTGGGACCATGACCTGGTTTCCCACTCAGTCACATTATCCTGACACTGAGCACACCAGTCCTTGCCCTGTCCTAATAATGCCGAGCGCCTGGCTAGGAAGTGACAAGCACCAATTTTCAAGTCATTGGTTTGACTCGACCATGGTTCGAACCCACGACCCCACGATCTACCAGCACGGGAGACGGATGCTCCAACTCATTCGGCCATCCCGTCTGGTCCCTGATAAAACAATGACGTACAAAATTGATAAGTGTCGCTAATGTAACATTGTGCATTAATAGGATAGGGCAAGAACTTGTTTTCTCAGTATCAGACTAATATGACAGCATTATATATCCAGTCATGGTGCTAGCAGCCCAGTATTCCAGTGGGAGAGCACTATAAAGCCACCGTGAGTGTGCAGTCATAAGTTGCTACCCATCCTAAAAACCCTAACAAATAAATCTCTTCAAATAGGCAGGGTGTTCAATTTAAGCTTGATAATCGTATATAATTAGTTAGCTAAGAATTATTCAAACAAATAAACTTTCATAATGGCATTGATCACAATTCGGCGAATACGTTATGAAGCATACATACAGGAAGTGGTATTCTACCTCCTGTTGAATATTTGCTAGCACAATTTGACTGCCATCAGTACCAACAACAAATGCACTCTCGAGTTTGGTGATCTAGAACCATTTGTTTACGGGCTCAAAGTGAGCTTAAAATATCGGACTTGTAATGACGGATAGGGCTGGGAGGGACATCTGGGCCGCGTTCAGGGTCCGTCTCAGAGCGCCTCGGAGATGGCCATGACGTCACGCTAGTTCGAAAGGCAAAAGCAGTTTGTTGTCTCCAAAATGGCCGCCCCCCATAGGCGGTGGCCATTTGCAATGGAAAAGCTGCGCCGTGATTGGCTGAAACCACTGAATACGGCGGCCATTTTCGAGGCGCTTTTCATCTCCAGTCTGAAAAGGGAGGCGTCTCTGAGACGCACTCTGAACACAAATAGGCCAAAAAGCATCGCCGAGACGTCTCCGCGGTGCCTCCGAGATGGACCCTGAACGCGGCCCTGGTTTACTTCCAGTAGGTAAACACGCCATGTGGCAGCGTCAGTCCTTCCTCAGGTACCAGCGGACAATTAAATGTGACTGAAATGAACTCAAACTTTACTCCCACATTTTCTTGCCTTTCGGCTTATCTTTGGCTTGCTTTGGGTGTATTTGGTGGGGGGGGGGGGGCGGGGTTGTTTTGGTTTAACATTCTAGACAATCTAAATCTAGACCAACCTAACTAGTCCCACTCTAGATTAAATATTCACCTTCAGTAGGGGTGAATGATGACCCCATTTAAATCCTAACAAAAATTAAACTGCTTTGATGAGTTCACTGTAAACAACCTGTGAAGGCACTGGTTCCAGGCAGCATTGTTTATCTATATCGGCATAGAGTAACTGAACTGGAAGCGAATGTCAATATACCAAAATGGCGGCTGCAGGATTTTCTCCATTCAACTTTTAAAGTCCATTAATCTACCTGATTTACTCAATTCTGCACTCCAAAAATAGCGGGTTATGAAAGATGAGTATGTGAATAATGTATACGACAGCTTAGATTGGGAATTGGTGCGATTATGTCCATAACGCAGCAATTTGACAGTTGTTCAATAGGGTACTTCAGCGGCCTTGTCCATGGAACAGTCGAGTTGTGGAAATAACTAGTCCCACCAAACCTAGAGCTGCTAGTCACGTGCTGCCACTTCTGGAGCTGGGCTGGATTTCTTGACATGCTTGTAAAACTCCATGAATTCTTTATCCTTGCATTCCTTTGCCTCGTCCACAAGACTCTGCAAAATAAAACAATGAAATTAATCTTCTTTACAAAATTAAATAAGTATTCATCACCAATGAAATAAACGACACAATAGACCTTTTCCTACGAGTGTGTTCAGAGGGCTGCTGCCCACAATACAAGTTCTTGTCATTGGCATTAGAGAGCAGGTTGGTGGTGGAAATCATCTATAAGATATTTTCCACAGCACATTGACGTGTTATCCAAACTGGTGCTTACCATCGCCATTAGAGGATCGGTTCGTAGTAGAAATTGTCTATTGTATGTTTTTTTTTTTAAAGTGACACCCTTACTGACTCACCATAGGCGTGATCATTTTCAGCTTCAACAAATTTATTTTCTTTCATTTCTTAAATTTTAATATAGTGGTCTGCACTGACCTTACTTCTTAGGCATTGAGCCACATAGACAGGTGAGCTTTGATAGGGTGATGACATCAGGGAGCCTAGATAGTAGATGGTGTAATGGTTAGCACACTAGCCCAAATGCAAGATATGTCGGTTCGCTCATAGGGTCAATATTTCATTTTCATCACGCGTCACGACATTCATGTATATAGATCTATATCTTAAATCAGAAGTTTTTAATATATAAACTATAGTCAATAATTCTTATGGAACCAATTCTTTCAAGAAGTCAAGTAGTACTACCACGTACTAATGAGATGCAGAGGGAAGGTAGCTCGGAATTTTAGGGGCGGAGGGTCAATTACAGACGCATGTGTTCTTAAAGGCCAGACTCTCAATGGCAGGACAAACTGCTAAGTTGCCAATTAAGACCCCAGTCCGACCCTACTCTAATTTGGGGGAGGTGACCCACTTCCGTAGGTAAGGCACCTATTGACATCCCTTCAAATGGATTCCGGGGAACTCCGTGAAATGCCGAGTCACATGGTAGCTGATGTTTGATCATGTGGAGTAATTTGTGATATTGCAATACTGGTAGAATTCAATGAAAGGGGGTGTATAATCAATAACTTTACATATGTGCATTTTAGTACACTTATTGACATCATCTGGGACGTCTATTCACAAACACTGCGCAGAAATTTAATATAGCAACTGAGCTGTCGATCACTAGTTCTCGTGGTGTTTTTTTGTTGTTGGTACATTAGTTGTTTAAGCAGGGGAAATTTCAGTCGCAGACGACTGGTCTTCCTCATTCCACTGCTCCTTGCCCTATCCTAGTAATGCCAAGCGTCTGGCTAGGAAGTGACAAGTATCAATTTTTAAGTCATTGGTTTGACTCGATCAGGATTCGAACCCACAACCCCACGATCTACCAGCACGGGAGACGGACGCTCTAACTCATTCGGCCATCCCGTCTGGCTCACTCGGCCATCCCGTTTTCAACATTTGGATTCAAATTATATACCGCATTTAGAAACATACCATTTTCCTTTAACATACAGGACACTTAAGCCGTGTTTACACGGGAGAGTTAAATCGCTTCATATAAATTGCCTTGCCTAGTTCGCTTCATATGATTCACTTTATGTAAACCACCTTGCGAGGTGGTTTATATGAAGCGATTCAGCTGGTTCCCGGGCGGCGATAGTGTAAAATAGCGGTGCTCGCCGGCTACAAGCTCAGGTGTAACTTTCGCTGGTGCCCGGCAGTGTTAGGGACCGATTAGGCCGAAATCTATTGAATGCGATCATATTTAACAGAATTACATACTCAAATAATGAAATTTAATTAAATTAACCTTAAATTCCAAGCGATATTAACGTAGAAGCTACATCGGCGTCGAATCGACGAGTGTAAACTAAACCAATAGCAGTGCTCGCCGGCTACAGGCGCACCACTAAGGCTGCTGGTTCCCGGTCGCCGACACACTTTCAAACTAGATCGTGTAAACGCGCCACTACTTCGCTTCATATAAATCGCTTTGCCTAATTCGCTTCACAATTCCTCGTGTAAACACGGCTATAGACACACAACAGGGCAGGACAATAAGGACTGTCCGGTTGCCGGGGGCACCTAGTTTGCTCGGTCGGGTAGGTGAAGTTCTCTGTGACCTGCCCAAGTCATTATTTTTATGATCTGCAGTAGTTCAGTTTCAATAGGCTGACTTGGGCTTGGGCAAGTAGTTTTGCCACTTGGGCAAGTAGAAAATTCAGTCACTTGCCCGATTGGGCAAGTGGGGGAAAGGTTACTGTCCTACCCTGCACAGATAAATAGTCAGCTAATTCTATCGTGTTTTTCTGGATACAGTGTGAGTCTGAAGTAACAGTGGTGGTGGCAGATCGCTGAAAAGGGCCCTCTTTGGTCTAGGCTTGGCGCCTTGGCCGTTAAAGTTGCATAGCCCGATGGTTTTGAATTTCAGCCATTTTTCTGAGATAAATATATTAAATTCATTGTTATAATCTACGTTACCTTAGTTTGCGGTATCCTTTATTTTAAATGGCTAACTTTGGAGATATTTGAAGCACAAACATGCAAAATTAATTTTGGCAAGCACGCCAAAACTCTTACACCATAGGCTTAGGCAGTATCAGGTTCTATTAAATTGACTCAGTATGCCCTTCTATGTGGCAACAAATGCATAATGAGTGCATCAGTATCAAATCTATATAATTGTTTTGGTCTTGAAAAGTTTATGCTTCCTTGGACTATGCAGCTTTAAATCAAATATAACAACACTGGTGGCTCTTTGGGCTATGCCAACGGGAGAACCGACTGACCTTGACCTTTTCCGCCTCGCCGCGCGCCGTGTAGAAGTCGTATAGGTGGCGCCGCGCTGCGGTGTGTGCGGAAGGCAGCCCGCCGGCACGCCCCCCGCACAGCGCCTGCGTGAAGCAGTGTCGTGCGTTGCGGCTATGACGTCACAAAAAGACAAATAGTTATTATGGGCCAATAATAGACTTATATAATATATATATATAATATATATATAAAGTTAAGTAGTCCTTTAAATATATATATATATGTGTGATGTATAAGTATTATGCGAGTATAAAGGGGCAGAAGGGAATGTTCCCTACTATTATCCCCCCTCCCCCTCCATTCTATGGGTGACCCTTTCACATGTTGGGACCGGTGGCGCCACCACGGCCCAACCCTATCAGTGGCGCGAAACACTGTCACTCGCGCACTTGAATATATACAAATTAAACTGTATTCTGCCTTTCTTCCCATTTTGTCCGAGTGTGTGAATTATGGGTGGCTTTAAAGAAAATTATCTTAAACTTGCATAGTCTGATGGTTTTGAATGTCTGTCTTTTGGGAGGGGGATAAATACATTAAGCTGATCAGCATAATCTCCTTGACTCTTTGAAGTGTTCTTTATTTTAAATGGCTAACAATGGAGATATTTGAAGTGAAAACATGCCAATTTAATTTTGGCAAGCACATCAAAATTCTGACAGAAATGGCTCTAGTAATAACAGGTTCTATTAAATTGACTCACAATCCCTTGCTATGCATCAACAAATGCTTTATAAGTGCACCATTATCTAAGTTTAAGTATGTAGAATCAAATCTATATACGTGTTTTGGTTTCGAAAATGTGATGCTTTTATCGGACTATGTAGCTTCGATGGTTTATAAAAAGAAAATATACAGAAAAATCTAACGTATTATATATCTTGCAGTTGGTAATTTCTGTAGGTATTATATATAAGGATTTTTTGTTTATTACCTTCCTAACCTTCCTTACAAAATTGATACTTGTCGCCTCCTAGCTAGGCGCTCAGCATTATTAGGTTAGGGAAAGGACTGGTTGGCTCGGTGGGATATCAGGTCATGGTGCCGGCGGCCTGGTCTCCCAGAGGGGCAGCACTATAAATTCGTCATGAGTGCGCATTGTCACAAGTCGGTACCCATCCTGATATGACCTTAGATGTTGCCAGGACGTAAAGCTCCAAGAACCAACTATATAGTGGATAATTGGGAACACAACAACTGTTGTCTCGCCTAAGTGCGTTGTTATGGAGGACACAAATAGGTTGCGTTGGCGGAAGTTGGAGGGAAAGGAGGACGTGCCCCGCCCCCCCCCCCCCCCCCCCCCCCCCCCCCCCCCCCCTCCACATGATCACAAGGCCAGCGACTGGGCGAGGCTCGCCCTACCCTTCCAATCGTTTATATTCATATAATTTGTGTAAGTGAGATGATTGTACTTCGAAGAGCAAAACCGAATAGGTGACATTCAATTAGCACCCACCTACTACTACTAGTACTACTCTGGCCACGCATCACTAAAGAAATGTAACCCCTCCAAAAACCAACAACAGTAATAATAATAAATATAATTTACGCTTAACAAATAATGCTGATGATGCTGAGGTTGATGGTGATGGTAAGGTTGATGGAGATAGTGATGGTGATTGTGGTGGCGAGGTTGGTGGTGATGGTGGTGATGGTGGTGGTGAGGTTGTTGTTGTTAGTGGTGGTGGTGGTGGTGGTGGTGGTGGTGGTGGTGGTGGTGGTGGTGGGATTGATGATTGCTTGTTTGTTGTTGTTTTACGTCCTAGCAACATCTAGGGTCATATAAGGACGGTTACCGACTTGTGACAGTGTACACTCATGGTGACTTTATAGTGCTGCCCCACTGGGAGACCAGGCCGCCGGCACCATGACCTGATATCCCACACAGTCAATTTTGTAAGTCATTGGTTTGAGTCGGCTGGGATTCGAATTCCCGACCTTTCGCACGAGAAGTCTGCACTCTACCGATAGGGCCACTGCGTCCAGTTAAGATGAGGCTGAGATGACGCTGATGCTTATGGTAATATGGATTTGAGGTAATCTCACAATAGAAAGTGATTTGCAACCAATCTGCCTGCCTCGTGGCCTTACACTGCCTTCGGCTTCAGCCCATTTGAAAGCAATCTGCTCTCCCACTCTGACTGTATGTATATAATCACCTCTTTCGGTTGGTTGGTTGTTGGAGTTTTACATCCTTGCAACATCTAAGGTCATATCAGGATGAGTACCGACTTGTGACAGTGCGCACTCATGGTGACTTTATAGTGCTTCCCCACTGGGAAATAATGCTGCCAGCACCATAACCCAATATCCCACTCACTCACATTATTCTGACACTGAGCTAACCAGTCTTTACCCGATCCTATTAATGCTGAGCGCCAAGCTAGGAAGTGACAAGTATCAATTTTGTAAGTCATTCGTTTGACTCGGCCGGGAATCGAACTCCCGATCTCCGCACGGGAGGCCTGCGCTCTACCGATTCGGCCACCACGCCCGGTCAGCTCTTTCGAAAATGATTTTCTTGGTTCTAGGGCTAAATGTATGAGCCAAAATTTATCGGCTGCGGAGTTAAGGGCGGCCGGCGGGGTATCTATTGTCGGCGTTAATATATGTGTCACGGGGGATGTATTAGTCCAAAGCGCGCGCGGGTTAGCTAACGTTTCAGTTATTTATAGATTTGGGAAATCCCTCTGCCTTTGTAGCCATATATTAGGCTCAAATATATTAAATGCGACCATATTTAACAGAATTACATACTCAAATCGTGAAATTTCATTAAATTAACCCGAAATTCGAAGCGTTATTAAGGCTACCGCCGCATTGGCGGCGATATTACTAGTTATATTTTCGAATCGACGAACGTAAAGTAAACAAATCGCCGCCGCCGCCAGTATGGAACGCGACGTCGATGCAGCGGCGATTTGTTTACATTACGTTCGGCGATTAATATCGCCGCCAATGCGGCGGTAGCCTTAATAACGCTTCGAATTTAGGGTTAAATTGGTAAAATTTCACTTATTGCGTATGTAATTCTGTTAAATATGGTCGCATTGAATAGATTTGGCCCGAATCGGTCCCTAACCTGCACGTTATCCCAGGCTCAAGTTGGAGTTAGTGAAGACGACGTTAACGCTCGAGGCGGTAGCCTACCCTGTGCACATACATTGACACTTTGGCAGCTAACCAGGGAAATCCGCACGATGCGTGGGTTACGATCCCTAACCCGGACTCTTACATTTGGCCCCTGATTGCCAAGTCACATTTATTTCGCGAAGGACGTTTTACTTTTAGGAGTAATTGTGAAAAAGTTGTTTCCCGATATGGGAGTTGAGACCTAAGGAATTGGATAGGCTTGTTTGTTGAGGGTTTTACATCCTGGCAACATTTAGGGTCACATCAGGAGGGGGACTGGATAGGTTGATAAGCATTTCAGAAGCACGGTGTATTCAAACTCCATATTAGGGCAACTAAGCTGACCGGACAGGAAGGTCGAACAAGCCCAGACCGTGACCACGTGACCAAGACTGGCTTGTATGAGGAGCAGTGACCAGAATTGGGTCTAAACTAATAGTAATAGGGTTCAATATGCATCCCATTACGGTATTATGATTAAATACACTCATGAAGCATGTAATATCAGGAATGAAAGCAGTCTCTGGGAAAAAAAGCGGAAATTGTTACTGCTGAAGCCTATGGGGACATAATTTTGACGTGGTTGGCAAATTGATTTTGCCATGTGGTTATATCAAACTGAAGAAAAATAGATTAGAGCGTTGAATGTAAGGTATTTATCTATTTTTTTAAATGCCAGAAACTCAAAATCATCAGATTATGCAACTTAAATTAAAGTTGCATATCCCGATGGTTTTGAGCTTGTCATTTTTCTGAGATAAATATGTGAAATTGATTGTTATAATCTACCATACTTTAGTTTGAAGCACATTTTTATTTTAAATGTCTACATTTTGAGATATTTGAAGTGCAAACATGTGAAATTAGTTGTGGCAAGCACGCCAAAACTCCATACAGCATATGGTTTAGCAGTAGCAGGTTCGATTAAATTGCCTCCGTATTATTCTCTTCTGTGTGGGAACAAATGCATCAGTGCATTACTATCTATGTAGAATCAATTCTAGGTAATTGTTTTAGCTTTGGAAATTTGATGCTTCAACGGAAAGGAAAGTTTGTTTTATTTAACGACACCAAAGACCCTATAATACTAAGATGGCTCACTCAGCCTGTACTGGGTAATCAAACCCACCACTTGGTGCGCTGGCTGTTTTTTTTGGTTAAACAGGTGCTATATTATATGTATAAATGTATATATGAATGTGAAAGATGTGTGATGATGGCTATGCTGATGATGATGCTGATGATGATGCATATTTGTTCATAGCAATTTCATATTGATGTGTATTCATACTTACCTATCTCATGTATAATATAATTGTATGTGTTTACATGTGAAACACCAACCAGCAGCTGGGCTGATCAAACCCACCACAAGGTGGCACTGCGAAATTTACATTACCATTGGAGAGATAGGGAGTGAGCCGTCTTAGTATTATAGGGTCTTTGACGACACCTCTAGAGCACGCTCATTTTTATCATCGGCTACTGGACGTCAAATTGATGTTTCATCGGACTATGCAGCTTTAAATAACTACATATCTGATGTTACCACAACTCAGTATAAATACAATTCATCAACTAATCGCACTAGATGTCTCATTGTTTATTCCACAAACACACGTACTACATTATTATTATCACTATATATATATATATATTATATATATATGAGCCTGTCTCAAAAGGTGCTAACTCTTCATTTTTTTATCCATTGTAACGATTGACACAATATAGCACAGAAACGGTTACACTATAAACACAAGGACATTTGCTTCAAATCAATATGTATTCTATTGGGATTATGAAACACCATGTAAAAAACAAATCAGTTTATCCTGAGCAAATGCATAAGTACATAGTATGTTGATCGTTACAATGGACAAAGTTTTGTCCCTTATGGCTTAGCACCTTTTGAGACAGTCTCATATACTTAAATATTAAAAATCTCACCTTTTCTTGGAATCGCTGAGCTGCACCAGACCTATCATCAGGTGCACTGTGGAACACAGAGGGTCAATCTTCAAAGCCTCAGTTGACGCCTCTGATAACAAGGAACGCCACTTGTTCTCAGTCTGCCCCGCCTGGTGGAGAGAAGCCACACTAATTGCTAACTTACTATTAATCACTTTTTTTTTCAACATTAAATAGAAACAATAAACTATACAAAACTATGCTATACTAGTCTTGTTGCAATTTTGCATGATATATATACACTAAAACCTCGCTATACCGACCCCTCCACAGATCGACCACTCCCCTATATCGATTGCTTTATTTGGGTCCCAAAAATACCATTGTAAGGATATTCTCGCTCTCTAAACCGACCACCTCCCTAAATGGACCACTTAAATTCGGTCTCATGGTCGGTCGATTTAGAGAGGTTTTACTGTATATGGATAGTGATAAGCCCCTTATCGCCTGTAATAAGCTCTGTAGTGCCTCCTCTCCTATATTATTTATAATATATATATATATTATATATATATATATATATATATATATATATATATATATATATATATATATATATTATATATATATATAGGAGATATATATAAATATATATATATATAAAAAAGAAAAACATTCACCAGTGCGAATGAACATGGGAGCGCATCCGTTAGGGTCATACCGTGGCTTCTATGGAGAAAATAACAACGTGTGGCCTAGAGTAAATTACTCGAGTTAAAATACAGCGGAGGAATTTCTTAATATACTTGAATGCGAAGAGATTTATTAAATATACAATCTGAATATATAACCTTAAACCTAAGATTGTTAAACACAGTGTTCTCTTTCCCCCTGTCAATATCCAAACCTGCAAGATTTAACTACTCTAGTTGCATAAAACCCTAAAACCACTACTCAAGGACTTACCATGATCTTTGTGTAAGCCAGGTGGGTGAGTTGAACGAGGGGAACCAGCTTTGCTGGTCGTGACCTGCAACATAAGCATCACATCTCCCAATTAGCCACTTAAGTTCTAATAATTATCTTATCTCTCATTCAGTTCCTCCTGTCGTGAGACCTATTCACCTAGCTTCCAGTATGGCGCCTAGTGGCGTCTTTTCTGCGGGGGGAATATCTGGAATTTCGACTCAAAATCAATATCTAAAAACATTTGAATCGTAGGTGAGGTAGAACAATACGTAGGTGAGCACAAACACGAGAGTAAAACTTGGTGAAGTTGTTGTTGATGTGCTATGGGGCCAGGCTGAGCGCAAGTTGGACAGCGAAAGTCCACCTGGTGGACTGCTGCACGTAAGAACAGTAGGTAGTAGCAACCACTCAGTCGTGGAAAGCCGTTCTATTTCTAGTGTGACTGAGTCTTTGCTGATAGTATGCGTTACAGGTGGGGGGAGGATACAATAGTTGATTGAGCAGAAGAAATTTCAATCACAGACAATTGGTCTTCTTCATTCCACTGCGCAATGCCCTATCCTAGTAATGCCGAGCGCCAGGCTAGGTAGCGACAAGTACCAATTTTTAAGTCATTGATTTGACTCGGTCAGGGTTCGAAACCGGGGGTTCAAATCCCATCACCTACCAAAATCTGAGCCGGGCGCTCAACTCATTCAGCCATCCCATCTGGTTTGACTCTCAGTGGTAAAACGGGTTGCTAAGTGACAATGGAGGCATTCAACTGGGCCCTTTCTATCCGCAAGATTTACAGATGGATCGGATGGAGCCACATACACATATCTGAATCGTACGTATAGTAACCCACTTCCGGTCCCAGTCGAATAGGAATTTGTAAGGAAATATTTGGATATTCGTATAGAGAGGCCCAGTCGAATGCCTCCATTGCTAAGGGTTAATACTCACTAGTAATACTCAGTGGCAATGCTAAATGACAATGACAAGTGCTAATTAGTAATATCAATTATTAATATTAATCAAATAAACAACAATGCTGAGTGACTATGCTAAGTGCTAACATTAAGTGATATAAAAAATCAATTATAATAATAAGTAATAATGTTGATGTCAATTCTGTTAATGATGTCAACAACGCTTCCCTTTCCGTGTACCTTAGGAAATAAACAATCACAATAAGTATACTTAATCGGACAGTACATACACTGACACCTGCAGCCATTGCCTCAGTGACTTCTCAACCTCCTGGAACAAGCCTTGTCCCTTAAGCCCCTCGACAAGCAGCTGAAACAAGAACACAACAAGGGCAACTATTACTGAGGATCATTAGTGAGGTGAATTCTTAGTAATACTTGTCAACACCACGCGATTCATATCCAAGGATATGGTTTAGACTCAACTAGTCATACAGTTAGTGACCATGAAGTGTCTCTTTTTAAACCACTGCCGGGACAGTCTATGGTTGGACTATGCAACATAGAGGTTGCACAGTTCGATGACTGAGTTTTTTCCCTGTGTGACGTCACAGAATGGTAACCATGGGGTACTCAGTCTCATGATACTGAGCAGACCCATCCCGACCTTCTGGGTTCAAACTCAAATAGCCCATTTTAAGTGTGATATTTCACTAAGATGCATTAAATATTCATGTATGGACTACATAGAAAAATCATGTAACCAGGTCTTTAATTCTTATGGGAATATACTCTTTATTTGTGAAAGGTTATTCAATAAACAAATGGCATGAAACAAACATTAAAATGTCAAGCCTGCTGAGTTAGTAATCATAGCTGGCTTATTCTATAGGACTCACTTATTTTTTCCCTCGAATTACCTTCTCTTTTTGACATTTTTCAACTTCATTTTCTTTTAAATCAATGGATTGTGCACTTTAACAGAGTTGTCCCTCCGGTCTGTGTTGATTAATACTCAACTGGTAAAAGAAAGATGACTGCTGACTGTTAACTAGATAAAGGATTCACCCGGTACTCACAGTACATGGGTGAATACCAACCCTATATAAAAACAGTCGAAAAAGCGGGTCAAGGAAATAAGAGCCTAATTTCACAATCTAAGAAGCAACATTTATTCTTTACATACGTCTTATTGATAGCCCGCTACCTTTGAGTTGAAAAATATATAATATCTAGTTTAATCAGATTTTAAAGTGAAATCGACGGCGTTCTCTGGCTGCCATCTTGTCTTTTTGCATTCTCTCTCATTAACCAACTCTGTTCTGATATAAGTAACCATTTGACACTGGTGCCAGGCATTCTACTTCTTGTTCCATACTAACGCTATTTTCGCCCGTATTTATATAAGGCTGGTCTTCACCCGTGTACTACAAGTACCGGGTGAATCTTTTATCTAACTGTTAACCTGATCCATCAGACACGGTGGCCAAATTGGTAAGAACACAGGCTTCCGATGCAGAAGGCCGGGAATTCCAATTCCAGCTGAGTCAAACTAATGACTTACAAAATTGATACTTGTTGCTACCTAGCCTGGCGCTCTGCATTAATAAGCAGGGATGAAAGTGGTCTCCGGGGAAAAAAGCGGAAATGCTGATATTCTCTACCATAGGCTTAGCATTGTCAGGGAATCGCTGAAAATTCCCGGACGTCAGATTTCATACATAATGGTATTCGCTGATAGTGCTGTGCCATTTGAAGCATGTATTAGTAGTATACGCTGCTAGTGCTGCGGCGTTTGCACCACATATCGGTATATGCTGATAGTGCTGTAGCGTTAGAAGAACGTGTTAGTAGTATACGCTGCTAGTGCTGCAGCGTTTGAAGGCATTAGTAGTATACGCTGCTACTAGTGCTGCGGCATTTGCACCACATATTAGTATACGCTGATGGTGCTGCAGTGTGAAATAACGTATTGGTTGGTTGTTGGAGTTTTACATCCTGGCAACATCTAAGGTCATATCAGGAAGGGCGCAACGTATTAGTATACACGTATAGCTACAGGGAAAATCCCGGAAATCCGCGAAATCGCGGAGATCTTTCATCCCTGAATAGGATAGGGCAAGAACTAGTTAGCTCGGTATTAGGATAATGTGCCTGAGTGGGCTATCGGGTCATGGTGCCAGCAGACTGGTCTCTCAGTGGAGCAGCACTATAAAGTCGGCATGATTTAGCGTTGTTACAAGTGGGTACCTGTCCTGATATGACCATAGATTGGTTGGTTGTTGGAATATGACGTACTGGCAACATCTAAGGTCATATCAGGACGGGATATGACCATAGATGTTGCAAGGACGTCAAACCCCAACAAACAAACTACAAATCTCATACTATTGAAGTGACCTAGATAATAATAAGTCATTCAACAATCGTCACACATTCCAATGCATGGCAAAGAAAAACTATTTCTGTATTACCGTACTTCAATTTTTTATCACCTTTATTCCAAGTGCTAAAAAGAATGAATTTCTTTCTTTCGCATCGGGAACTATCCCCTCGAAAACTTTAATGCGCAATCGGCATCTATCCGTAAATACACTTTTGGTGTGTAACCGTTGACAATACTCGCCTGCCAGAGGAAAGGCGTTTGTTCCTGTTCACTGACTGCGAGCCGCATGCCCCGGAAGTTCTGGTCTAGGGACGCGGCGAGGCTCTTCAGCACGGGGTCATTGTCATACAGCCACATCGCCTAAGGAACAACAACAAAAAAGTCCTGCAGTAGACATACAGTGTATTCCCACATCCCAAACAAACCAATATAGCTCACAATCAATCAAGTACAACCACTTTGGGGGGAGGGGGAGGAGGTAATTAGTTGATTAAGCAGGGGAAATTTCAATCGTGGACGATTGGTCTTCCTCATTCCACTGCTCCTTGCCCTATCCTAATAATGCCGAGCTAGGCTCGGAAGCGACAAGTATCAATTTGTAAGTCATTGGTTTGACTCGACCAGGGTTCGAACCTACGATCTACCAGAACGGGAGACGGACGCTCAACTCATTCGGCAATCCCGTCAGCCCAATATGGAGACTGGCCTATCCAACTACTCACCACTTAAATTAATAATGGCTTCTACTATGGCTGGCCGTTATGGCCAATCTGCTATCTGACCATTCATTGCTTAGAGCTATAATTATGGCTTTTACTATGGCTGGCCATTACAGCCACTCCATTTATCCACCCATCCATCACTTAGAGCCATAATTATGGCCTATATAATGGCTGGCCAATCCCACACTGCATTCTGAACGTGCCCTGACCGAATCGCTAGAGCACGGGCCTCGCGTGCGGAAGGTGGGGAGTTCAGTTCCCAGTCGATTCAAACCAATGACTTTTACAATTTATACTTATCGCTTCCTAAACTCCAACAGCCAACCAACCACTCATCTCTTTGAACTATTATAGTCACCATTAAATAGATCGGTTATAGACACATATACTTTGCCAAATCACCATACAAAAGTTGTCTGATCGCACTGGATGATTGAAATAGGTTGAGGCCATGTTGCATTCTGAATCTGAGGGCTTGGTTGAAGGCGATGGTCGGACATTGCTGCCACCTGGTGACTGGTCTTTGGACTATAAACATCTATCTAAGATGGCGACACCGTTTTTACCAAATCACTCACTGCTAAGAAGTAGCTAGCAGTAATCGTCCATTGAGGATTTGCGTGTGACGTAGGCATCACACTACTCCTGAATCGTGGTTGGATAGAAGCAAGTTCCTTCTACTATCAAGTGTATGTAAATAAAACAAAAAGCACAAATCTATTCACTGCTACAATCTAATTTTGTTAGAACCATGAATATTCAATTGGGGGTTGAAATAATGTTATTTATGAGAATAGCTTACTCAAAAAGTGAAATTTGGTCAAATTAAACCCAAAACCGAAGCGATAGTAACGACGATGCCGCATCAGTGTTATGCTGTACTTTCTATCCAACCATGATGACCGATGAGACACTGATCACGTGGTGCTAATTGTTTGATGCAAATCCTCAATAGGGTGGACCGTTCTACCCATTGTTAGCAGTCGCCCCCGAAGGGAGGTTATGTGCTGCCCAGCTGGGCAGTCACAGACGGTTTATTTCCTGATGGTCAGAATAGGAATTAACCCAAGGAGTGCCCTGGGGTTTGAAGCAATCTCAGTGTTGATCTTGTATTCCTCAAGCGGAGTACGACATGGTCCCTCACACCGCGATGTGAGGGTGACGCCAGGTTGCGGCACTCACCTGCTGGAGGAACTGCTGTGCGTTGGCTGTGCGTCCCAGGGAGAGCAGGGTGACGATGTACTGCTTGACAGACCAGAGGTGGAGGCCGGCCAGCTCCTGACGGTCTCCCCCACCCTGACTCAGCTGAGATTCAACTGACATGAAAAGAGAAGAGGGTGGGGTTAGGCTCAGTTTATCTCAGTACGGATGAACTTGTAGAAACTACCCACTCGTCGTGGTCACCAGTTTTGTAGAATCTAATGCTCGGATATGTATGTGGCTGTTTATGTGGGCTATGAGGAAAACAATACAGACAAAGAGAAAAGAAGAGAGTAAAGTTTAAGAGAGAGAGAATCCAGCCCTCTGGTTTATTATTATATAGTTACATGGGTTCTTGGTAGAGTATAATACCGCCTCCTTCCAACAATAGAAATCCAGCATTCCTGGTCTCTATATCCATAGAGACCAGGAATACCAGTGGTCTTCCCACCACCAGTAGCTGTCTGTCCCCTTGGCCACCACCAACCGTGACCTTTTGAGTGTGGTGACCCCTACCCCACCAGAAGGGCTAGGCCCTGAGTGCAATCACACCCAAACCTGCCAGCACCACTATGTCTATTTACATCTATTTACATCCCACTCAGGCACCATCATGGGCGTGCGATTTTTTAGGCACGGATGGGGACGAACCTTATTTCAGAACTCTCAGTTTCACTAAATTACTTGTATCTTTGCGTTCAGAAATTTATCTCAAAGTTACTATCCAATATAAAGCAAATTACTCTAATTGCATGCAGTCTACGATCATTTAAAACGAATTGTAACGTAGCAATCCATGCAAATCCTCCAAAGACAATAGATGCAAATTCAGTTCCAGTAAAAAGTTATCAGTTTAATTATAATACTGTCGTGGGGGTGATGAAAATGGGAAATATTGCGCCTAGAGCGGGACTCGAACCCACATCTCTTTGCATTCCGGGCCAGTGTGCTAACCATTACACCACCTAGGCTCCCTGATATCAATACACTCCCCACGCCTACCTGTCTATGTGGTTACTTGCCTGAGAGGTCAGTGCAGACCACTACACTCGTCCCCCTGGAATTGTAAGTCTTGTAATGCTTACAATTACATACATACAGGCAATGCACTAACACATACATACACAGGGTAGGTTCAACAACCATACAGCGCAAAGCTTGTACAGGATCCTGATCACGGCAACCAGTGTCATGGGGGTGATGAAAATGGGAAATATGTCGCCTAGAGCGGGACTCGAACCCACATCTCTTTGCATTCCGGGCCAGTGTGCTAACCATTACACCACCTAGGCTCCCTGATATCAACACACTCCCCACGCCTACCTGTCTATGTGGTTACTTGCCTGAGAGGTCAGTGCAGACCACTACATATATATATATATATGCACCTGGCCAAGTACGCTTATCAGTAATAGAACAATTGCATTCCCCCCCTGCCGAATATCAGAATATTTTTAAAACTGATACGAAAGAGTATGGTTGGGTTAGGCTGTTTATCTTAGCATGGATTCAACTGACATGAGAGAAGACGGGGTTAGGCTCTGTTTATCTCAGCATGGATTCAACTGACATGAGAGAAGACGGGGTTAGGCTCTGTTTATCTCAGCATGGATTCAACTGACATGAGAGAAGACAGGGTTAGGCTCTGTTTATCTCAGCATGGATTCAACTGTTCCTGTGTTTTGCTTTTGAAAATGTGATGCTTTTATTGGACTATGCAGTTTTAACATACAATGTAACTGTAAGTTAACACAACAAACTCTTCAAACATCAGTAATGACAGCAGCAGCAGCAAGAAATTTGTACTAAGAAATAGATCAGGGATAAACAGTGAGTGAGCCATAAAACATCACACACCAATAGGAGACACCATACTAAACAACTAATGACCATGTTCACCGCCAGGCAAGATGTTCAGTTGAAATAATAGGTGTCTCTAAAGCAAAATGAGCCGAAAACAACAACAAAGAAAATGGAGTACGCGAAGCCTATACAAATTATCCACAAACCTAACCTTCAAAGGTGTGACAAAAACAAAAAAACTAACATAGAATATCCAGATTAAAACACAAAATCCATAGGTACAAGGTATTACAAATGTTAACTATATACAAAAATATAATCGAAAACAAACAAAAATGGAAAAAGAAATCAATCCGTATGGACTATGAACACTACTGCACAGCGGCAAAAACAAGTGCATGCACTTAACCGTTATAAGCAGAATAAACAAACCACTAAAAATACAACAAAAACAGCAGCGGCAGCAGCCCCAGAACGCACCTGTGTTCATGAGATGCGCGGCGAGTGTCATGGCGGTGCGGTCGAGGCCGGGGTCAGTGTCCATGGCGCTCCTCACGACGTGCTCGGCGTGGATGGCCCCGAGCAGGGCACACCACTGCCCCACCAGGTCCGGGTGCAGGTGAACCGCCTTCTGCACCAGCGTGAAGGCGTTGTTCTGCGAGTCGGTGCGCGAGTGTAGGCCAGCCGCCAGGGCCGCCACGCTCTGAATGCTCGCCAGGTCCTGCCACCAGGGGGCAGTGGTGGTGGGGGTGGATGTGGGAAGAAGTTGCATAAGTCACAATGTTGGTTGGTTGGTTGGTTGGAGTTTTTAGGCCATGGCAACATCTAAGGTCATATCAGGACGGGTATCGACTTGTGACAGTGCATACTCATGGCGACTTTTTAGTACTGCCCCACTCGGAAATCAAGCCACTGGCACCATGACCCAATATCCCACTCAGTCACATTATCTTGATACTGAGCTAACCAGTCCTTGCCCTACCCTATTAATGCCGAGCATCAGGCTAGGTAGCAACAAGTATAAATTTGTGTAAGTCATTGGTTTTACTCGACCAGGAATCGAACTCCCGACCTTCCGCATGCAAAGCCTACACTCTACTGATTCGGCCACCACGTCCGGTAACTCACGAGGTAGATCAACAACAATTATTATTATAATAATCTTCTAAAGGATGGGTGATGATATGTATTTTTATAGTTACAGACTTGTCATTCACGCTTGTTTAAATACATAAATATGCATCTTCAAATATGTAAATATGCAAGCTTAAAAATGCTGATTTAATTTTGGCCTGCATGTCAACACGCTGAACATCATAGGCTTTAACAGTCGATCGGTTCTATTAAATTGACTTTGTATCCCTTCTCGTCAGCAATCAATGCTTAATGAGCACACCAGTATCCACGTTGGACACGTAGGATCAAATTACACATGTGCACATGTGAAGATATGGAATTCAAGGCTATTTCAACACTTTTCAAGGCTGTTTTTGATAGGAATTCAAGACTATTTTCATTTGTATTTCAGGGGGGAAAAACAATGACGAATGGCGACTTCGGAATAATTTAGATCAGTGGGGACAGTTTAATAGAATTCAAGGCTTTTCAAGACTAATTACCGAAAATAGGTTAAATTCAAGGCTTTTCAAGGCCTTACAATGGGGCAAATGAAGTTCAAGACTTTTCAAGAGTTTCGTACGTCCGGACCCTGCAACTTAATGCAGCTTTAATCCAATCACTGATCCACATGTGGTCAAAACGAGGCTAACAGTAAGCACACCTTATCGCTGGAGGCCTGCAGACGCTGGGCCGCCTTCCCGCAGGACGCCGCCACCTGCGCGCCACCTGGCGAGTACTGGAGGAGGTAGTGCGCCAGCGTTTGCCAGTAGGGGGCGACAGCGGGCCGCTGACGAATCTGCTTCTGGATGTAGGCGAGTCCAGTGGAAGCATTGCCCTGTGTGGAGAAATGCATGGATGGCACAATCTAAAGTTGAGGTTCCAGAAAGGCGCCAACTTGTGCGCATTGTCAGGAGTGGAATGCATGCTAAAATATATTTTAAGATTAGCAGTTGTGGAATAGCGTGTGGGAGAGTGGGGGGGCGGATTCCATCAGCACATTGTAAAATTTTCCGATCTAATGGCATGAGGATATATGTGAAACTACTATAATAAATTGCAACTTGTCTATATAATGGTAAATGGTAATATATCAAATCCAAAGGCATATGAGGGATTTGTGGAATTGGTAAAGTATTACTCATTAGGTATAGAAATTGTATAGTAAAATAGTCTTTGGAGGAGTCACCTCACATACCCCCTCCCCCCATGGTGTTATTTATGGATCATTGGCCACCACAAGGCACTGTAGCCAGCATAACAAGGCTTTGGATACAACAGATTGAACTCTGATTGGTGGATCAACCCATGTGACCACTGCCATCTTGGATTCTAGAAACCTATATAAGATAATAAATCAAGGAGTCTCATTCTCCTTCTTTCACTCTTTACCTACTTGCCTTCATTACCTGTATTGATTTCTCTTGGCTTGTCCACACCACCCACACCACCAGCCGGCGACTTTACAACATGATTGCAGACCTGCCTACCCCAAATTTCTTATTTGGGTACTCCAGTGACAAAAAAATGTGTACTTTTCACAAATATCGTGTACTTTCCAAATTTTGTTGACAAACATCTTTTTATTAAAACTACAAAATATGCAGAAAATGATATGGGTAGGCACGTCTGTAATTGCATGTGCTGTCGCAGAAGTTTGCGCAGGTGTGAATTAGAATTGTGACTTCTTGCTTTGTACACAAATTCGAAATATTTAAAATATACAGTGGGGGATTTTTTTAAATTTTGTATTTACTGCATCAGTTAGGAAAGTAAAAAAAAAGCTACAATATCTCTGAATTTTAAAATGAATATTTGAAAGCATAGAAAAGTTGATCTCTCTGCCAACCCACCTTCAACCGCTCATCCTCACAGAAATGCCAGCACACACACAACCAACATTTCTGGCATTAAGAATTTCATTCACTAAGCTCTTGAATCTATTTTTTAAGCTTGGTAAGGATATTATTCAGGTATGTTTTTTATACGAGTATGTTTTGAGCAGAAATGTATTCTCATGGGTTAACACCCATGTGTGGGTTAACGTCCACCCCCCCCCCCCCTACTTAGCCAATATTTCATAAATGCTCACCCCTTAAATGCCCATTTGTAGGTAAATGCCCACCCTCACATCAGTGATTTGCCAATTTAAACGCCCAGAGCATTAACCCGCGAGAATACGGTAATAGGGAATTTTGTGTGTGGGTGTTTTTAAGTCAAAAAGGATTTTCAAAAACATAGCGCTTACCTGCATTGCCAGGACATGCGCAGTGAGATACAGGATACTGGAGGCGTTATCCTCCTGGTATCCCAGCTTATCAACCTCCTGGAGCACAGCGGCCGCCAGCTGCGAGTCACCCTCCAGCAACCCCAGCCCGGCCAGCGCCAGCAGACCCGGCACGGACGGACACGCGCTCTGAGAGCTAGTGTCGGCATGTGACAAAGGTGTGAAAAAACTGATAAGTTTGTACACGATTCACTATATACAGACGGACATGCCCTCTGAGAGCTAGTGTCAACATGCGACAAAGGCAGGTAAAAAATGATAAGTTTGTACTGTATCCACTATACACAGACAGACACACGTTCTGAGAGCTAGTGTTGGCATATGACGAAGGCAGGAAAACTGATAAGTTTGTAATGTATTCACTATATACAGATGGACATGCGCTCTGAGAGCTAGTGTCGACGTGTGATGAAGTAGGAAGAAAATGATGAATTTGTACTGTATTCAGTATATACAGATGGACATTCGCTCTGAGAGTTGGTGTCAGCGTGTGACGAAGGTAGGAAAAAACTGATAAGTTTGTAGTGTATTCACTATATACAGACGGACATGTGCTCTGAGCTAGTGGTGGCATGTGACAAAGGTAGGAAAAATTGATAATTTGTACTGTATTCACTATATACAGATGGACATGCGCTCTGGGAGCTGGTGTCGATGTATGACAAAGGTGCGAAACAACTGATAAGTTTGTACCGTATTCACAATATACAGCTATGGGGAAATACAGTCGTGACCTAGATATTCGGAGAGCTTTGCCTGGAGCTCACCATTTGAAGAGAAGCGTCTTGGCGGTCTTCGAGTCACCAGACTTGTAGGCCACCAGCCCCACTGCGGCCTGCACGTGGGTGCGGTCATCCTCCGCCCCGGCCATCTCCAGTGCACGTCCGTAAGCTATACATGTATCACACAGCACACCACACTTACACCACATGAAGGTTATTATTCAACATTAAAAAGATTAACTTAACAAAAAAGAAGTTTTTATTTTAGAACACTTTTTAAACAAATTATATTCTCTTTTGTATTGGCTATCAACTTATTTCATATTATACCGTATTCTTTCAGGTAAGCGCCCTGGGTATTTAAATTGGCAAATCACTGAAGTCGGGGGTGGGCATTCCCCCACACATGGGCGTTTAAGGGGTGAGCATTTACGAAATATTGGCCAAGTGGGGGGTGGGCGTTAACCCACACATGGGCGTTAACCCACGAGAATATGGTAATAATACAGGTCCATATTCCCTACCTGAAATTCTCAAATCCAAAAAGTTTTGAAAACAGAAGTTTTCTTCTTCTGTACAGTATATACATAAACTGTAATATTATAAGTTATACTAACTATTATACTAGAGTATTTGTGTTCAAGGGAGAGTAAGTGTGGGTCACAGGTTATACATGCTATTAGAACAATTAATGGATTTTTTAAATGTTTTTTTTTCTCATTTTCCCCTCACACCAACCAAACTCACCCTTCATACTGGCCTCGTACCGTCCTGCCTTGTAGAGTGCCAAGGCCAGCCCGCACGTCTCCTCAAACGTGTAGGGGGCGCCACACGTCTCGTACATTCGCACCGCCTCCTCGTGGTGCCCAGTCGTACTAAAAGGCCAAACACAAGGACAATGACAATGTAAAAAATATATGAATTTTAAACTAAAAAAGCTCAGTTGATCCGTATTCAGAAACAAAAATCAAAGGACAAACTAGAATTACGCTCTAGATAGAGGGCCATGCGAAGTGTTTTATAGAGCAAGCCTAAACTGGGTACCCGGCTGGGTAAGCGAGTGACAACCTTCATAAAACATAAACTGGGTCACCTGGCTGAGTGAACAAGTGACAGGCTTCATAAAACCTAAACTGGGTCACCTGGCTGAGTGAGCGAGTGATAGCCTCCATAAAACCTAAACTGGATCACCTGGCTGAGTCAATGAATGACAGCCTCCATAAACCTAAACTGGGTCACCTGGCTGAGTGAGTGACAGCCTTCATAAAAACTAAACTGGGTCACATGGCTAAGTGAGTCACGTGGCTAAGTGAGTGACAGCTTCCATTAAATGGTCGTACCAAATGGTTGCACTGGATGATTGCACCGGATGGTTTCACCTTCCAATTGCATCAGATGGCTACTCTAGATGACTGACCTAGCTGGTTGCAGTAGATGGCTCCACTAGTTAGATGGTTGCACCAGGCGGTTACACCAGATGGTTGCACCAAATGGTTGACCAAATGGTTGCATCAAATGGTTGCACCTCATGGGTGCACTGGATGGTTGCACCAGATGGTTGTACCGGATGGTTGTACCGGATAGTTGTACCGGAGGGTTGCATCACTGCACCAGATTGTTGCATCGAATGGTTGCACCAGATGGTTGCACCAGAAAGGGTACCACCCCCCCCCCCACACACACACACATCAGGTGCCAGTTTCAGCCGCTCCACAGGGACCTGTGGACAGCAACCAAGAATACATGTATTACAGAACCCCATTATCAAACAACGCGATGTAGAAATGACGTACTTTAGGAGACGAGCGTAGTTGGAGCGCGCATCCCTGAGGTTGTTATCCGATGGTGCCGTTTCCAACAGCTCCACTGCACTACACAATATAGAAATGAATAAAATCACTTGTTATGCCATCAATATCAATGTCTGTTGTGTGTATTGTTGTTGCTTTATGTCCTAGCAACATCTAAGGTTATATAAGGACAGGTACCGACTTGTGACAGTGCACACTCATGGTGACTCTATAGTGCTGCCCCACTGGGAGACTAGGCCACCCGCACCATGACCCGATATCCCACACGGTCATATTATCCTGATACTGTGCTAACCAGTTGTTGGTCCATCTTGTTAATGCCAAGCACCAGGCTAGGTAGCGACAAGTATCAACTTTAGAAGTCACTGGTTTGACTGGGCTGGGATTCGAACTCCCGACCTTCTGCATGATTCGGCTACCGTGTCCGGTCAATATCAATGTAAATGTGATGTCCTTTTAAATATGTGACATTAAAGTGATTTAGATATCACTCTTTGGTTAGCGTGTAGAATGACTCAAGTAGTTATTGCCTAATACAGTACAACCCCGTTAAACCAAGTTCGGTTAAACCAAACGATCGGTTAATCCAAACTTTTTTCAGCGGCCCGGCATTTATCATATAAAAAAGTTGGTGAAACCAAAGTTGGTTAATCCAAAGTATCGATTAATCCAATCAAAATTGTCGGCCCCAGGCCACTTCCGGTACAGTTAAACCAAACTTTCATGGGGTTTTAAGGTCATATGAGACTTTTGTATATGATAAATGGTAGTATTTTGCCAGGTTGCCGAAAAAAGTTTGGATTAACCGATCATTTGATTTAACAGAGGTTGGTTTAATGGAGTTAAACTGTATATACATAAAAAAAACAATAATCACAGTGTCCACATACATTGTACATTCATAATGCACCCCCGTTTTTGCCAAAGCCAAGTCAAAGTCAAAGTTCGGTTAAACCTATGATCGGTTAATCCAAACAAATTTCTAGGGTCCCTTCAAGTTTGGTTTAACGGGGTTATACTGTATATGGTTTGAGGCCTGAGTTACTCTAGGATTAGTATAGGCATATTACTGAGAAGAAACCAAAGTCTACATACAATCCAGAGGGCCAATGGCCTGAAACCTCATTTTAAAGGTGATAAAGCGTTGATTAAAGCTGCATAGTCCAATGAAAGAATAACATTTTCTAAACCGGGAGATCGAGAGTTCAGTTCCTGGTCGAGTCAAACCAATGACTTATGAAATTGATACTTGTTGCTTCCTAGCCTGTCGCTCAGCATTAATATGGCAAGGACTGGTTAGCTCAGTGTCAGGATAATGTGACTGAGTGGGATATCGCACCATGGTGCCTGTGGTCTGATTTCCCAGTGGGGCAGCACTATAAAGCTATGAGTGTGCACTGTCACATCAGTAGCCGTCCTGATATAACCCTAGATGTTGCCAGGATGTAAAACTCCAACCAGCCAATCAAACTTAGATCCTGGGGCACTTATTGATCATGTGTTGCTGCATAGAAGGGAATACTAAGTCAATTTAATAAATGTTTGTGTGTTGGGGTTTTACATCCTGGCAACAACTAAGGTCATATCAGGGAAGGTACCGAATCGGTAATAGTGCGCACTGATGATGACTTTATAGTGCTGCCCCATTGACAGACCAACTCCAGGACCGAATATCCCAGTCACATTATCCTGACAGTATACAAACCAGTCCTTTTCCTATCCTCTTAATGCTGAATGCTAGGCTATATAATGACAAGCGTCAATTTTGTACGTCTTTGGTTTGACTCGGCTAGGGTCCAAATCCGCATGGGAAGCCAGTCAGCGCTCTTACCAATTCGGCCACCCCGTCCGGTCAATTTAATAGAAGCAGTTACTGTAGAAGCCTATGTTGTCCAGTATCTCAGTGTCAATGACAAAATCATTTTGTATATCTTCACTTCAAATATCTCCAAAGTTAGACATTTATAATTAAAATTACTTCAAGTATAAGGTGGATCGTTAGGTGGGTGAGTGAGTGAATGAGTACGTGAGTGAATGATTAGGTGAGTGAGTGAATGAGTGATAGAGTGGTTGGAGCTGCGACTTGTTAGCCAGCAGGCTCACCACCCACCACGCGTAGCCGAGCGCACCCTCCGTCTGCAAAATGAAAGCGCATTACATCCAAACCACCCAGCGACAAACCAGGAATGTTGCGCACACGCATTACATTGCTAATTACTTGCACTCAAGCAAAAATGAGAGACAAATAAGTGTTCACACTTCCTGTCTACCAATCGCTATATCGCTATATCGATGGGTGGTTGAGTGAATGAATGGGTGGGTGAGAGTGGGTTACTGAGTGAGTTGGTGAGTGAGTGGATGAATGGGTAAGAAAGTGGATGAGTGGGTGGATGGGTGAATGAGTGGGTGAGTCAATTGGTGATTGGGTGAGTAGGTCAGTAGGTAAGTGAGTGAATGAGGGAGAATGAGTGGGTAAGTGAGTGAGAGTGTGAGTAAGTGTGAGTCGGTAAGCGAGTGAATCAGTCAGTGAGTGAGTGGGTGAGTGAGTGGGTGAGTGAGTGGGTGCGTGAGTGAGTAAGTGAGTGAGTGTGAGTCAGTAAGCGAGTGAATCAGTGAGTGAGTCAGTGAGTGGGTGAGTGAGTGAGTGAGTGAGTGAGTGAGAGTGTGAGTGAGTGGGTGAGTAAGTGAGTATGTAAGTGAGTGAATCATTGAGTAACTTTGTGCTTACAAAGGGTTATCGCTTTAACTTACAGACCGGCTCTTGATACTTACTGCCTAAAGGCGTCCGTGGCCTGTTGATGCAGCCCCTGTTTCTCAAGCAGCAGCCCATGCATGTTGTACGCGATGGGGTTCGTCTTCACACGATCTAGATTAGATTAGATTAGGGTGTTTGAGCTGGCCAAGTCGGAGACTCCACCATCAGGGCCCACTACATGTGGTGAGGATGCTCTGTTCAGTTTTGTCATGTGCAGCAATGAATTTAAATCTGCTGGTGTTAGCTGGTTGTACCCTGGAATCTGTGGTTCATCTGGTATTGCAGTTAACGCCATGCAAAGCTGCCTTTGGAATGATTGTTCACTGCAGCTTGATTGACTTCTTATGTAAGCTGGTATTGTATTGAAGAGCTGGATTCCTTGGACAGAAAGACTTCCTTCTCGCAGTGTTTTTGTTGACTGTGAGGCTTTTGTATTTATTGCTGGTACCTTACTAAGTCTACCATATCTTTTTGAACGATACATTGTTAGGTACTTTGCCTTCAATTATCATCTATACAGGATTTGGAAAGAAACCTCTTTGTTTTGTAGAAAAAAGTATTAAAAAAAGTATTTACACCTGATAAAAGTGTAAAAAGTACTTTTTCCTTGAAAAAAGTATAAAGTGGCAGCATTGCAGCAGAGTATAAGCGCTAGGCTAATTGGACCATACTTACCGATATATCTGGCCACTGCGTCACTGGCTGCAGGCACTGCTGCCATCTGCTCCATGGTGTAGCGATACACTTCTGGTTTGAGCTGCGACTTGTCAGCCAGCACGCTTACCACCCACCACGCGTAGCCGAGCGCACCCTCCGTCTACAAGATGAGAGCGCATTACATCCAAACCACCCAGCGACAAACCACAAACCAGGAATGTTGCGCACACACATTGCCTTGATACATGGGGGCGGGGGGGCGGCGGGAGACTTCTGCTCAACCAAATGGCATTGGTACCGTAGGAAACCACTTGAATATAGTTCTATAGTGAATTAACTCTATATATGCGCAATGAAGAATGAAAGACATGATTGTACATACCTGTATGCAACATAATAGTGCTTCTGATTGGGCAGTGATTTCAAACGGGGCCTCAGCCTTCAACTTCGACTCACTTGAAAAAAATACCCTATAATTGGCAGTGTACTGCACTGATCTCAAGGAGCCACATAGAGGTAGGTGTGGACAGGATGATTACATCAGGGAGCCTAGGTAGCATAATGGTTCAAACGCTAGCCGCAGAATGGCAATAAGTGTGGGTTTGAAATCCTGCTCTAGGCGCAATATTTCCTATTAGCATCATCAACAAATCATCGACGAGTTCACAACAAATGATGAGTTGCTGTCATCGCCTCCTCTCCACAATACTGGTTTCCGTGACCAGGATCCTGTACACGCTGTTGCACTGTATGGTTGGTGAACCCTATTTATGTATATGTATGTATCTACATTGCCTGTATGTGTGTAATCATAAACATTAAACAACTCACGGACGTTAACCATTTAAAAGACGTATAATTCCAAAGGGACGAGTGTAGTAATCAAATCTGTCATGAATATACCTGGCATTTAAAAAAGATAATTAGAAAATATTTGGAGAAGATATTGAACTTGAAGTAAGACAGATTATAATGATCAACTTTTATATATTTATCACAGTGTGCATAGTATATATAACCCAGAATTGTTATACGGTGCATTGAATGAACATTAATTTTCTTCTTTCATTAAAAAATAAAAACATTGAGGGCGAGTTATGCCTCTTTGTTGGGTGGGAAATTAGGTTGGGGGGGGTTCTGTTAGAATCCTTTCAATTTGTTATTAATTATTTATCTTCATTAAAGTAGATACAAAACCGGTGACCACCTACGTCGGTAATAAAGGTTAGGGGAGTGAAATCTTTGTTTGCTAGGGTAGGAGGTTTTGACATATATTATGCAGACCTGCCTACCCCAAAATTCCTATTTGGGTTCCCCCCCCCCCCCCTTAACAAAAAATAGTGTACTTTCCAAAACATGTGTGCACTTTCCAAATCTTTTTATGCATACCAAATTATAATTTTGCGCATCGGTATATTCCGGCTTAAAACTTTGTACAAAATAATCGTACAGGTAGGCAGATCTTGCATACCCTAAATTTCCTACTTGGGTAATCCAGTGGGGAAAAAATGGTGTACTTTCAACAAAGATTGTGTACTTTACAATTTTTTGGGGCGTACAAAATTTCTATTTTGCATATTGCGATACTCCGCCTTAAAACTGTACAAAATACACAAAAGTCGCATGGGTAGGCAGGTCTGCATATGTTCTTGTAATTTTGTGTGGTAAATGTGTGAGGACTCACGTGATTAGCAAGGACGGTGGTGTGTCTGAAGAGGTCCATGGTGTCGTAATGGTCCATGGATTCCGCTATCAGCGCCTGAAGCATGATGGGAAGGGCAAAGGTTAATCGAACACATGCACACCCTACACACATAGATTTATGGATTTGTTTCAAATTGATTTTTTTTTTTTTTTGTGATGAATTTATTTACCCTGCTCATAACGGATAAGTGTGTTAACACTTGTTTTCACCGCTGGGCAGCACTGGTCCAATTTGATTCAAGTCTTTTGAATTTAGTTTTTAGTAATAATAGATTTATTAAAGTTGTATAGTCCAATGAAAGCATCAAATTTTCAAAACCAAAACACTGACCTAGATTTGATTCTACATATCTATCTTAGATAGCGATGAACTTATTAAGCAGTTTGTGGCATAGAAGGACATAATAAGTCATTTTACTAGAACCTGTTACTACTGAAGCTTATGGTGTCAGTTTTGGCATGCTTGTCAAAATTAATTTGGCATGTTTGTGCTTCAAATATCTCAAAAGTCAGCCATGTAAAATAAAATTTACTTCAAACTAAAGTAAGACAGATTATAATGATCAACTTTATATATTTATCTCAGAAAATAACATACATATCATCGGACTACGTAACTTTAATTTTTTTTTTTTAACATTTCTGTTAAGTGCCAGGGCACTGGTTTTCCGGTCGCCATTATAGATTCGTGATTATTTACATAAATTAAACAAATAATGTAAAATTGACACAAATAAATAGAAGTGAACACTCCACAGTGTGCATAGTATATATAACCCAGAATGTACTTGTAGATAATATATGGGTACATATCAAAAACTAAACAAATATACAGCAAGCTTAATGTTTTATACAACAGATAGGCTATTTTGGGTGTTTTAAGGCACATGCTTGCTTGGGTTTTACGTCCTAGCAACAGCTATGGTCATATCAGGATGGGTACCAACTTGTGACAGTGTGCACACATGGTGACCTTATAGTGTTGTCCCACTGAGAGACCAGGCCACCAGCACCACTGAGTCACATTATCCTGATACTGAGCTAAGCAGTCTTTGCTGCTGTATCCTAGTAATGGCGAGCGCCAGGCTAGGTAGCGACACGCATAAATTTTGTAAGCCATTGCTTTCACTCGGCTTGGGAAGTGTTGGTATCACAGTCGGGGTGTAGAGGTACCATGGTTACCGGTGAGGCCGGTGTTTGCTTTGTTGGTGGGATGGTGGTGAGACTCCTAATGTAAGTGGGAGGATGGGTATCTGAGTGTGTAGTGGGGGGAAGAGGGAGGAGGGAGGAGGGAGGAGGGAGGAGGGAGGAGGGAGGAGGGAGGAGGGAGGAGGGAGGAGGGGGAGAGGGGAGGGGGACAGGCAGGAGCAGTCAGTAGTGCAGTTTCCAACAGACTGTGTAAATCGGTGGAGTGCAGTCTTCCGGTTCGGATCCTGGCCGAGTCAAACCAATTACTTATAAAATCGGTGCTTGTCACTGCCTGACACCTGGCGTTACTAGGTTGGGACAAGGACTGGTTGCACAGTGTCAGGGTAATTTGGCTGTGTGGGATGTCAGGTCATGGTGTCTGCGGCTTGATCTCCCAGTGAGGCAGCACTATGAAGTCACCATGAGTGAGCACTGTTACAAGCCGGTACTTGTCTTGGTATGGCCTAGGGTCTTGCTGGGGTGTAAAACTACAGCAACCAACCAACCTCCCCCAGCCCTCTTAGAGTCTCTTAGATTACCTTTCTCTCTCTGCCCCCTCATACTGCCAGCCACCCACCCTCCTGGCCCCCTTACACCCCCCCCCCTGATTTCTCCGACCGCTACCCACCAGAAGCCAACTCCCGGCCGCATGGGACCGCCTGTGGTGGTGCCCATACAGTGCTGCAGATTTGCAGCCTGTAGCGCACCAACGTGACTGAAAACAAAAACAAAAACAAAAACAACGGCTTCCATCAAAATGAATAGATATTCCATGAGGTATGATGTTTCGCCAGGAGGCTGCCTAGTAAGGCGAACCCTGAGCGACAACTCACACAACTCAAAAGAGCTGGTACAACTCACCTGGCCTACCCACGATGTCACGTAGAGGGGCTCCAGAGACTGTGCTATCTTGTACGCCTCGTGGGCTAGCTGAAAACAAAGCACATAACAAACAGGTCAATAGTTTTGGAACAGCGTCCCACTTCAGTGCCCCATGTGACCAGCCAAAACTTGCCATGTGCCAACAATTGTTCAATGTGCAAACAGGTTTTTTGTTGATTATTATTTAATCACAAACATGTAGTAAAGTGACTGTACGGATTCCCCAATAGGTGATCTTCCAGCCAAAGAACCAATATTACATTAAATCAACGTTCATACTTATGCAAAAAACATTGTTACTACAAAACGACAATTGAGGAGTAGTGGTCAGAACGACCCTAAAGCTTAACCACCGTTTGGTATTATATATAGTATATATATTATATATATATATAAATTATATATATATATATATATATAATTATATAACTATATCTACAACACATACACAACACAGCACACACACACACAAACGGCCTTAAGTGACCCCTAACGGAGGGCTTCGCCACTCGCCGGTGACGGCCGCGGCTAGGAGAGGAACTAATGTGGGTGTCCTTAGTTTCGCACTCGCCATTAATGGAACTGTGGGGGGAAAAGTGTCCTTGTTTATATTCACATAATGTTATTATATAGCACATATATATACACACACACTTACCTCTACTTGCTTGGCCTGAAGATACAACGTTCCCAGAGCAACCCAAGCAGCAACATTCTGATGGCGGAAAAAAGAAAATGAGAACAAAATTTAAAGTAGTTAATAGTTGTATTCATGATTGGACAATCGAAAGACTTAGAAGTTTCTGCTATATTTGCTTAGATAAACTTGCCATATTTCTTAGATAAATGTATTATGTTGATTATTCATGGTGATTTACTTACATCAAAGAAGTAACTTTTATTTCTAAGGGTTATATTATATCCTATTTTATGTAATGTCACATGTGAGTAATGCTGGGGGTACCCCTACCTACTCACCATTTTATTTTCTCAATGGAGTCTGAATAATATCGACACATGTCAAAATCAAACCTCAATAGTCATGAAAACCGCCAATCTCATCCCTGTCCATGCCTAACTGTCTATGTTTTGCCTGAGACTACTACAGGTTGGTTTTGAAAATCTGGTGCTTTCATCGGTCTATGCGGCTTAAATTTTAATGTGAGTGATGACTGAGTCCCCAATAGGAGGCATACCTCAATGGTCTAAACAAGTGACAGAAACATACGTGGGGTTATTTTTCTTCTCTTAGGGGTGCTTACATTTTGTTCCGCCTTGATTGATTTGATAAAACAATGCTGCGCCAGCGCCGGGTTGTCCAGTTCTATGTGGTTGAAAACAGAAAACAAATTAAATAGCATAAACAAAAAACTAATCCGGTATCTTCTTTGAATATGGAACAAACAAAAAAAAGTTAATTTACAAACTTTCACAATGCATGCAATTCTTTGAAAATATTTTCCCGGTTTAAATTGGAAATTCCTATTTTATCACGTGGGCACTCAACTTATTCAGCCATCTGGATGGTTACTCATTCTGGTTTTAAGGGAAAATAAAAAATAGTATGGTGCCAATTAAACCCAGAACTTGGAGATACCCTTTCAAACTTTTTTTTTTTAATAAATAATTTTTTTTTTTTTTTAAATCAATTGAATAATAAATCCCTCAATGTGAACATCCTTCAAAAAGGACTAGTACGCCCGCTTACCGTCCGAGGCCGCCACCATTCCCAGGGCGAGCCAGTAGCGGTGGTTGGCGGGGTCAAGGGTCACAGCCTTCTGGAGGCACTGCGTTGCCTTGGCGACGAGTGCCCTGGCGTCGGGTCCCTCACGGAGTTGACCTTGGAGGAAGCTGTTGACCCCAAGGTCATGCCACAGAGAGGAGCAGTCGGCTACCTGTTTCAGGCCCATCCCATAACATCTGAAAATTGGATTTAAACCAATTATTTCTTTTACACTTAAAGCTGCATAGTCCGGTGAAAGGATGAAATATTCTAAACCAAAACCTTTATCTAGATGGGATTCTACATATCTAACGTAGATACTGAGGCACTTATTAAGCATTTGTTGCTGCATAGACGGGAATAGTAAGTCAATTTAATAGAATCTATTACTGCTGAAGTCTATCTATGGTGTCACAGTTTTGACGTGCATGCCCAAATTAATTTAGCATGTTTGCACTTCAAATATCTCCAAAGTTAGCCATTTAAAATAAAAGTTATTTCAAACTAAAGTATGGTAGATCATTAAAAAAAAAAAAAAAAATGTATTGAGGCTGTATTTATACTGTCCATAGCATATAAGCCCGGGCAGTGATCAACCGAATATATTTAGCTCATGAAATGACAGAAACTCAAATTGATTTGCTTGTTTGTTGGGGACTTTACATCCTAGCAACATCTAAGGTGATATCAGGATGGGTACCGACTTATGACAGTGCACACTCATGGCAACTTTATAGTGCTTCCCCACTGGGAAACCAGGCTGCCAGCACCATGGCCTGATAGCCTACTCGGTCACATTATCCTGACACTGAGCCAACCAGTCCTTGCCATATCCTAATAATGCCAAGCACCGGGCTAGGACGTGACAAGTATAAATTTTTAAGTCATTGGTTTGACTCGAGACCAGGAACTACCAAAATGGGAGACGGACACTCAACTCATTCGGTCATCCCGCCTGGTGCATTGTGTAGGAAGTCCTTTCTTACCTGCCACCCAGGGCTAGCAGCTGTTGCTTGGTTACAGTAATGGTCTCCTGGGACTGAGTGTCGACACGCAGTAGTCGGACGGGAATACTCAGCCTGGAGGAGAGGTAAATCAGAAATCAGTACAGCAGTCAGCTAGAACTGTAAGCACATAATGAGTAGAGTCAGCATGAAGCAAGTAAAACATCACATCATCACACCCTATCTGACGAGAGGAGAGGGGAGGAGAGGGGAGGAGAGGGGAGGAGAGGGGGAGGAGAGGGGAGGAGAGGTAAATCAGAAATCAGTACAGCAGTCAGCTAGAACTGTAAGCACGTAATGAGTAGAGTTCAGCATTGAGAGCAAGTAAAACATCCATCGTCACACCCTATCTGACGAGGGAGAGGGGATGGGGAGGGGAGGAGAGGGGAGATGAGGGGAGGAGAGGGGGAGGAGAGTGGGAGGAGAGGGGAGGAGAGGGGAGGAGAGCGGATAGGAGAGGGAGGAGAGGGGAGGAGAGGTAAATCAGAAATCAGTACAAGCAGTCAGCTTGAACTGCAAGACATAATGAGTTGAGTCAGCATGAAGCAAGTAAAACATCACATCGTCACCACCCTATCTGACGAGAGGAGGAGGGGAAGGAGAGGGGAGGAGAGGGGAAGGAGAGGGGAGGAGAGGGAGGAGAGGGGAGGCGAGGGAGAGGAGAGGTGAAGCGAATCAGTACAGCAGTCGCTAGAACTGTAAGCACATAATGAGTAGAGTCAGCATGAGCAAGGTAAAACATCACATGTTCACACCCTATCTGACGAGAGGAGAGGGCGAGGGGAGGGGAGGAGAGGGAGACGAGGGGGAGGAGGAGGGGAAGGAGAGGGGAGGAGAGGGGCGGATGAGGTAAATCAGAATCAGTTACAGCAGTCAGCTTAGAACAGTAAGCACATAATGGAGTTAGAGTCAGCTTGAAAGCAAGGTAAAACATCACATCGTCCACCCTATCTGCCGAGAGGAGAGGGTTGAGGGGAGGGGAGGCGAGGGGAGGAGAGGAGAGAGGGGAGGAGAGGGAGGAGAGGGGAGGGAGAGGGGAGGAGAGGGGAGGAGAGGGGAGGAGAAGGGAGGAGAGAGGAGGAGAGGGGTGGAGAGGAGAAGAGGTAAATCAGAAATCAGTTTACAGCATGTCAGCTAGAACTGCAAAGCACATAATGAGTAGAGTCAGCATGAAGCAAGTAAAAATCCACATCTTCACACCCTATCTGTCGATTGAGGGAGAGGGGAGGAGGGGAGGAGAGGGGAGGAGAAGGGGAGGTGAGGTAAATCAGAAATCAGTACAGCAGTCAGCTAGACTGTAAGGCCCATATATGAGTTAGAGTCAGCCATGAAGCAAGTAAAAACATCACATCGTCACCACCCTATTCTGCTGATGAGGAGAGGGGAGGGGAGGGGAAGGAAGAGGGGAGGAGAGGGGAGGAGAGGGGAGGAGAGGGAGGAGAGGGGGAGAGGGGAGGAGAGGGGAGGGTGAGGGGGGAGGAGACGGGAGGAGAGGGGAAGGAGAGGAGAGGGGAGGAGAGCGGAGGAGAGGGGAAGGAGAGCGGGAGAGAGAGGTAAATCTGAAATCACGTACAGCAGACAGCTAGAACTGCAAGCACCCCATAATGAGTAGAGTCGCATGAAGAAGTTATATCATCCACATCACATCATCACACCCTATCTGACGAGAGGAGAGGGGAGGAGAGGGGAGGAGAGGGGAGGAGAGGGGAGGAGAGGTAAATCAGAAATCAGTACAGCAGTCAGCTAGAACTGTAAGCACATAATGAGTAGAGTCAGCATGAAGCAAGTAAAACATCACATCGTCACACCCTATCTGACGAGAGGAGAGGGGAGGGGAGGGGAGGAGAGGGGAGGAGAGGGGAGGAGAGGGGAGGAGAGGGGAGGAGAGGGGAGGAGAGGGGAGGAGAGGGGAGGAGAGGGGGGAGAGGATAAATCAGAAATCAGTACAGAGTCAGCTAGAACTGTAAGCACATAAGGTAGAGTCAGCATGAAGCAAGTAAAACATCACATCGTCACACCCTATCTGACGAGAGGGGAGGGGAGGAGAGGGGAGGAGAGGGGAGGAGAGGGGAGGGGAGGGGAGGTAAATCAGTACAGCAGTCAGCTAGAACTGTAATCACATAATGAGTAGAGTCAGCATGAAGCAAGTAAAACATCACATCGACGGGAGGGGAGGATAGGGGAGGGGCTATATGGTAACGGAGAAGAGGGGAGGGGAGGGGCTAGAGGGTGTGAGGGGAGATGGGAGAAGAGTGGAGGAGAGGGGCCAGCAGGAGCTAGAGGGTGGGGGAGGAGAGGGAAGGGCTAGAGGGTGGGAAAGGAGAGGGGAATTGGATGGGTGACCACCCAGGAACACAGGCTTAGAAAATCATCATCATCATGCTGTCGGTCGCGATGCGACAAAGACTGCTTTCATTACTTGACTGCCGCTCTCCATTTAGCTCTCTGCTATGAGAGCGATGTCCATGAGTCGGTCTTAATGTCTCGCAGCTTCAGGTTTCTCTTGATGGTATCCTTGAAGCGGAGACGAGGGCGCCCGCCCTCTCTTTCTGGAACCAGAAGACAGTTGAGAGTAGAGGATCTGCTTTGGTAGCCTGTCTGATGACATCTTCATGAGGTGTCCAGTCCACCGGAGATTCTTTTTGATAAGAAGATCTTCCACAGGGGGCAGCCCTGTCCGTTCAAGTATTTCCTTATTTGTCACTTTGTCCTTCCAGGTTAGCCTCATGATTGAACGCAGATGTCGCATCATGAAGGCATGCAGCTTTTTCACCTGTCGTCTGTACACTGTCCAGGCCTCGGCTCCGTATAGTAGGTTGGATAGCACGATTGCACAGTAGATCTTGCCTTTGACCCTCATGGACACATGGTGGTTGTTCCAGAGTCTCTGGCATAGTTGGCCGAAAGATGCACTAGCCTTGGCCATGCTCCTCTGTATTTCAGCATTAATGCATCCATCACTTGATACATTTCATGTATATACAATTTTTCATGCTATAAAATACCAGTAATGAATAAGAATAACTATACTTCAGGCTTCCTAACATGGTAGCTGTGTTGGTAAAGGAACAGCCTGTTTTTCCATGTCTCTATAGATTAAGCTTGCATGTTCATAGTTGCGGATAAATGAAAAGAAAAAGCAAACTCACTTCAGCTTCTTGTCCGACAGTGGATGCAGAATGGTGCAGGCATCGCCCAGCAATTTCCATATACACGACATCTCTGAGCACTGCGCAGCCGCCCTGAAAACAAGATGCGCAACAGCTGCTTAAAGCTAGTTTGATGAAAGCGTCAAATTTTAACAATCAAAAACCCGAACCTAGATTTCATCCTACGTATCTAACTTAGATACTGGTGCACTTTTAAAGTATTTATTGCTGTATGGAAGGGAATATGAAGTCAATTTTGTTGAACTTGTTACTTCTGAAGCCTATTATGCTCGAATTTTTACATGCATGCCCAAATTAATTTGGGGATTTTTCACTTCAAATATCTCCAAAGCTTAGACATTTACAATCAAAGTTACTTCAAAGGAAAGTAAAGTAGATTAGAACGACCAACCTGACCTTCATCTTAGATTCTTTTGGATAAATCATAAATAATAACTTTTAAATAATGAAATCGAAAAGCACACAAATTATTATCGTTTTTGTTTAAATTAATAGACAATTCACGACTGAGCCGACATATACCTGGTCAGATAGTGAATAGCCGTCTCGCAGTGGTCCATGGCCCGACCGTGGAAGAACTTAGTGAGAGCTGCCCTGGCCTGGAGGATGTTTGTCTCTCCCACACCTACAGAGATGGCACATATTGCCAAGTAATTAACATGATTCACCGGGGTGCACTAATACCAAGTTAACTAAACCATACATGGCTCTCGCTCTCTGAAACTGAGCACCACATATTTGGTTTCCTCGTTACGATGGTGATAATTAATTGTCATTTTTTGGTAACCCATCAAATAATTATTGTTGCCTCTGTCTGTTAAGTGTGTTAGTATTACTAGATGTATTTAATCTACCCCACAAAAGGCATCAAAAGAATGATTTGTGTACTAAAGTGAAAATTTATACAATGACACCATGCATTTATGATAACTTTTTTCTCACTTTTTTTCTTGTAAGACATAATCTCTTTTGCTTTACCTTAATCAATCAAATCTTCTTTGAATTTGTTGTGTATGTTAAAATGATGTTCTGGGTGTGTGTTTGATTTCCATACGACACGAGAGATTTTGACACATAGCTCAATCTGTATAAGATCAAAACCAAAAAGCGAAATAGCCTTTTTTCAACTAACATATATATGCACAGCAAGTAAACCTCCATACAAACATCGATTCTGCTATTATTTGGACTGTTTTCAGCTATCATTTGGAATGTTTTCACTTTTGGTCTCCATGTCAGACTCTGGTGCCCAGTTTCAGAGAACGGCCCAAATATAACATTAATGCTACTAGGACGCCAAATGTGCCTCTACTGTCTCTACTGACTCAGGGACTGTTGGTTCTGTTGGCTGCGAAGGCAGGTCTGGAGCTGCTGCCTGGCGTGTTTGCAGGCCGGAAGTAGTGGAACGAAGGAGACCATTACATCGTGGTGTTCTCTGTGGCGGAGTGGTTAGAGTGTCTGACCTTTTTCTAGGTCAGACTCCTAATCCGAAGGTCAGTGGTTCCATTCCCGATGCCCCCGCCTCTGACAATTTGGATTTCCATCACTTTATATAACTGCATCATCAAAGGCAAGTTGCTCTCATCCCATGTCTATGTGGTGTGGGAGCTTTAAAATCTCTTGGGTCGGTAAAAGTGTAGGCTCGGGCTTTCTATCGACAAACTGTCTAATGGTGAAAACTTATCCGTAATAGGCAGTATAAATCTTCAAGAAAAAAAACATTACTGAGGTCCTGCAGGCCTCGCCTCAGGCTTCTGGCAATGCTATGATGAGGCTGCAGCACACTGCATCAATCAAGAACAATTGATGCAGTGTGAATATCAAACCATATATATATTGTCTCAAAGAAATCGGGGAGATTTGTCACCTCTGTTTGACAGAAGCTGCCTCGGTGCGTACCTTTCAGGGCTGGCACATAGTCCGGTGACTTCTCCAGGATCACATTGTACTGCTTCACTGCCTCCGTGTAGGCGCCCAGCACCTGCTGCAGACTCGCAATCCTGGGGAGCAACAAAGACTGCCTGATAATAACTTCATTCAGAAACCACTTCTTTTTTCAGGGGGGGGGGGGGGGGGAAGGGGAAACGAGCTGATAAATGTATAGTTAATTCATATGAACATTATTTAACATTTGATTTATAAAACATTTTTTTAATCTACATAGTCCGAGGAAAACATCAAATTTTCAAAACCAAAACAATTATCTATACTTTATTCTACATATCTAACTTAGATACTGGTGCACTTACCAAACATTTGTCACCACGTAGAATGGAATACCAAGCCAATTTAATTGAACCTGTTACTGCAGAAGCCTATGGTGTCGGAGTTTTTGGTGTGCTTGCCAAAATTAATGTTGCATGTTTGCACTTCAAAGATCTCAAAGGTTAGCCATTTAAAATGAAAGTTACTTTAAGCTAAAGTAAGATAAATGATAGCAATCAACCTAATATATTTATCTCAGAAAATGACAGAAACTCAAAACTATCGAACTATGCAACTTTAAGCTTTGGTCTTATCAGGCTATTGCTTTATCCCCATCTCCCCATCCCAGGTATTTACACATTATTATACAGCCTAATGACTAGAACCTGAACTAAAATATATCTATGTTAATATATATATTATATCCATATTCTTGACAGAACCTATAAACAGTCGTTAGTAGGAATACTTACTGGTAGTAACAATACATTGACTCCGGGTTTAACTATAAATAAATAGGAATAAACTGTTTGTTAGTATTATGGAGCCAGTTGAACAACAACCACCATTTTCTCTGTAAACATTTTTATTCATCTGAATACAATTTTTTTTCAGTGCCGAGGCACTGGTCTTCCAGCCATGTTTAACTTCAGTAATTTACTATATTTAATAACAATTTTAAGATAATAGAATATTGTTATTACATTCAGCTAAGTAAGTTTGGTTACAGGAGTTTTACGTCCTGGCAACATCTAAGGTCATGTCAGGATGGGTACCGACAGTGACAGTGTGCACGCATGGTGACTACATAGTGCTGCCCCACTGGGAGCCCAGGCCGCCAGTACTATGACCTGATATCCCACTTAGTCACATTATCCTGACACCAAGCCAAACAGTTGTTGCCCTCTCCTAATAATGCCGAGTGCCTGGCGAGAAACCGACAAGTATCAATTTTGTAAGTCATTGGTTTGACTCGACCGGGAATTGAACTCCCGACCTTCCACACCAAATCATTAGTGACTGCACATGTACCTACAGTTGGATAAACATGATCAAATCTAGTTAAGTGTTTTGAATTTGAAACCACAATTTTCGATTAGACTATACAACTTCAATCAACAAAAGTAATAAAAAAGAAAGTGATACAAAAATATTTTGTTAAGTAATTTACAAGAAAAGGAGCGGACTCACCTCGGTGGACTTGGTGAAGGCTTTGAGTGAGGCGGTGTAGCTGCCCCTGCTGAGGTAGGCCTCCCCAAGACACTCCCACACGTGGCTGCGGGAGGAGTCAGGAAGTCAGACATGGTAACGCGCGTCACCACACACACACGCCCCGTCACCCCTCTCACACTGCAGGCTACTTACCTTACTCCCACAACAGCCACCCCATATATTGACCCGGTTAGCAGCCGGGGTACTTAATAGGTGTTTGTAGATTCCATCTGTGTGTGTGTGTGTGTGTGTGTGTGTGTGTGTGTGTGTGTGTGTGTGTGTGTGTGTGTGTGTGTGTGTGTGTGTGTGAGTGTGTGTGTGAGTGTGAGTGTGTGTGCGTACGTGTGCGCGCATGCGTGCATGCGTGCGTGCATATGTACACAGATGTATATGTGCATAGATGTATATGTGCATAGATGTATATGTGCATATATGTATATGTGCATATATGTATATGTGCATATATGTATAGGTGCATATATGTATATGTGCATATATGTATATGTGCATATATGTACATGTGCATATATGTATATGTGCATAGATGTATATGTGCATAGATGTATATGTGCATAGATGTATATGTGCATAGATGTATATGTGCATAGATGTATATGTGCATAGATGTATATGTGCATAGATGTATATGTGCATAGATGTATATGTGCATAGATGTATATGTGCATAGATGTATATGTGCATAGATGTATATGTGCATAGATGTATATGTGCATAGATGTATATGTGCATAGATGTATATGTGCATAGATGTATATGTGCATAGATGTATATGTGCATAGATGTATGGCTCATAAATGTATGTGTTCATACATGTATGTGTGCGCGTAGGTGTGCATAGGTTGTTTGTTCGAGTTTTACATCCTGTCAACATCTAGGGTCATATCAGGACGGGTACCGACTTGTGACAGTGTGCATTCATGGCAACTTTATAGTGCTCCCCCACTGGGAGACCAGGCCGCCAGCACCATGACCTTATATTCCACTCAGTCACATTATCCTGACACTGAGCCAACTAGTCTTTGCCCTATCCTAATAATGCCGAGCGCCTGGCTTTTAAGCGACAAGTATCAATTTTTAAATCATAGTTGTGTGTGTGTATGTGTGTGTGTGTGTGATGTGGAAAATGCTCAGCCCTGCTAGATAGTCTAAAGGTTAGAATGCTAACCCCGGAATGTCAAGGAGACACGCAGCATTTTAATACAAAAATTGTATTAAGATAAACATCACATTGGCTGACATTTACAGTACTTTCACATCTTTGAGTGGGCAGGGGGGGATTTAAGAACACCCAAGAACATTTAAGGGTACTCAAACCAAAGATTTTAATTCAATAAGATTCAAGACTTTCGGCGACGTGTGCGAACCCTGGTACCAAGTGCCTGTCCACACATTTGACAATTTTTACATTTACATCTAGAAGACCAGATTTAAAATAAGAGCCACCTGTGTTTATTTCGCTGGACAAGAAGCCAACATCACACTGTCATGGTGATTTAAACTATTCATGTAATTTGTCAATTCATCATATTGATTATTCATCTCTTCATTATTTATTTTTGTTTGTAGCTATGAATAGTATGATAGCACGCAGGCAGGGTACTGTATTCATTGGGGGGTAAGTTTACCTGTCCTTGTTGTCGGCTCGGAGAGCAGCCTGTAGTGACGTCACAGACGCGGCGTGGTCGCCCACCACCATCTGGTTCAAACCGAGGCGAAGCCACGCCCATTTCGCACTGTCAACAGAATGATTGATTGTGCCGTAAATAGAGCGACCCCTGGCGAGATGCGTTGCATCGGGTTTCTACCTTGAGACCATATTTGGAAACCGATGCAACGCAAAAAGATACAGTGAAGCCCGCGAGGTGCACGTTGTCACCGGCATATAGATGATTAATAGCACCTCTGGCATTCCAGCATATACCTAATGATATTCTGAAGACATTTAATTCCGATAAAACTAAATTAAAATATACAACATATACCTATATATAATAAAAACTAAATTTTAAAAACTATGTAAAATAAAACTATATAAAACTATTATAAAATAAAACTATACAAACTATATAAATTAAACTATAAAATAAAACTATACAAAATAAACCTATATAAACCTAAATAAAATAAAACTATGTAAAATAAAACCATATAAGACTATTATAGAATAAAAGTATATAAATAAAATTATAATAAAATTAAACTATAGAAAATAAGACTATTTAAAACGATATAAAATAAAAGTATAAACTATATAAAACTATATAAAGTAAAACTTTTAATTAAAACATCTCTTTTGTTTGCAACTCCACCACGACACTAGTAACACTAAGCACCCGACAGAACAGCCACAAATATAAATTTTGCAAGCACTTAAGGTTGACTCGGCCGGGGTTGGAACCCTTGACTGCGCATTCAGGAAACAAGTACTCTGCTGATTTTGGAGGGGGAATATCTGACTGACTGAACTCCCCTTCCGGAAAGTTTCTATTATTTAACGACGCCTCTAGAGCACATTGATTTTTGTATCATCGGCTATTGGACATCAAACATGGTCATTCTGACATATTTCTTTGGAGGAAACCTGCTGCCGCCACATAGGCTACTCTTTCTGATAAGCAGCAAGGGGTCTTTTATATGCACTTTCCTACAGACAGGAGAACTCACCTTCCTGCGCTGGCCTTCTGGGTCACCCCTATCAGCATGGCTATGACAGCTTCCTGCAAAAGGGAACACAGGAATTCACAATCTAATTGGCTAGATACGTTGCTCACACAATTATCTATTGAAGTCAGGGTTCATACAAAAGGTTAGCTACCAAATTCAAGGACATTCAAGATTATTTTCAAGGAGATGCGTAACATGATTGATTGATTGATTGGTGGTTGCTTTACGCCGTGTCGGCAGCATAAGCCATATTCATGGTGAGAGATGTTTGTTTTTTGTTCAAACCATCGCTTTTACATGTAAAAGCAGACAATCAATTATGTGCCAATAGACACTCATTAAATTATTTGTGGTCAAGGGAAACAAATTCCTATAGAAAAAGAAAAGTTTTATTAATAATTGATAGAATCTATTTAGTAAACATAACGCGTAACACATAGACACGTAACATTTTGACACAACAAATTTCGCTATATCATAGTATATGGGTCGTTCTCTGAAGCTGGAGACCACATATTTGGTGTCCATGTTACGATGGAGATAATTAATCTTGCTCACCTCCTCACCGGTAGCTGAGAGCATGTCACACAGGGCACAGCCGGCCTCGTCATTGTCACTGTCAAGGTCATACGCCTTCTGGTAGCAGCGGCGGGCGCGCCTAGCGGGAGAAGAAGGAACAGCAAAACAGATTTATTTTTTTTGGTGGCGGAGAGGGCACATTAGTTGATTAAAGTTGCATAGTCCCATGGTTTTGAGTTTGTCTTTTTTTAAATTATAGATAAATAGATTAAATTGATTGTTATAAACTACCTTTAACTTTAGTTTGAAGTAACTTTTGTTTAAGTTGCCTAACTTTTGAGATATTTGAAGTGCAAGCATACAGAATTAATTTTGGCAAGCACGCCAAAACTCTGACACCATAGGCTTATGCAGTAACAGGTTCTATTAAATTGACTCAGAATGCTCTTATGTGTGGCAACAAATGCTTCATAAGTCCGTCAGTACATAAGTTAGATATGTAGAATCAAATATAGGTGTGCTTTGGTTTGGAAAATTTGATGTTTTCATTGGACTGTGCAACTTTAAGTTGGGCAATTTTCAATCGCTGACAATTGGTCTTCCTCATTCCATAGCTTCTTGCCCTATCCTAGTAATGCCAAACACCAGGCTAGGTAGCGACAAGTATCAATTTTTAAGTCATTGCTTTGACTCAACCAGAGTTCGAAAAAGCGGGGATTCAAATCCCACGACCTACCAAAACGGGAGGGAGGCGCTCAACTCATTCGGCTACCCCGAATATATATTAAATATATATTATAAAGCACAATTGCTTTTAAAAAGTGATATCAAATGATATCATAAGATGAACAAATATAGTGATTTCATATTATCAATGAAATCTTCTTTTTTTTCATAGCTAATTAAAATATTATACGATTATGCAACTCTATCGTGCTTACTTTATTAGGTCAGACAAAAACAGCTCAGAAGATTACGGTATTCTTGCGGGTTAACGCCCATGTGTGGGTTAACGCCCACCCCCACTTGGCCAATATTTCGTAAACGCCCACCCCTTACATGCCCATATGTGGGCAAACACCCGCCCCCACTTCAGTGATTTACCAATTTAAATGCCCAGGGCGTTAAACCACGAGAATACGGACAATTTGCAGAATGAGATCTGGCATGGTAACTAACCCGTTATCTTTGACAACCTGCTGATAATAGAGGCCCAGATAGTAGAATGTCGGAGAGTAGTAAGGGTCCAACTTGGCCACCTACAACAACAATAACAGCAGGTTCAGCAGGCATAGTTATCGTAAATTATATATAATTCTTTTTAATGTTGCAGATCATTTCTGAAGATTTACTATCCGTGGTAATATTCAAAAACGAGTCCAAAAAAAAAAAACATAAGCTGATTTATCTTTAAAGTGATCAGGGATGAAAGTGGTCTCCGGAAAAAAAAGCGGAAATGCTGATATTCTCCCATAGGCTTAGCATTGTCAGGGAATCGCTGAAAATTCCCGGAAGTCGGGTTTCATACATATTGGTATATGCTGATAGTGCTGCACTGTTTGAAGCATGTATTAGTAGTATACGCTGCTAGTGCTGCAGCATTTCCATCACATATCGGTATACGCTGATAGTGCTGCACCGTGAAGGCATTAGTAGTATACGCTGCTAGTGCTGCGGCATTTGCACCACATATTAGTATACGCTGATGGTGCTGCAGCGTGAAACAACGTCTTGGTTGGTTGGTTGTTGGAGTTTTACATCCTGGCACCATCTAAGGTCATATCAGGACAGGCGCAACTTATTAGTATACACTTATAGCTACAGGACAAATCCCGGAAATCCACAAAATCGCGGAGATCTTTCATCCCTGAGTGATGATGGGTTCTACTGAATCGGATATGAGACGAAATATAATTGGCTTTGTTGTTGTTACATTCGTTGATTAAGCAGGAGAAAATTTCACGCATACACTGACCAGATATACCACACTCTTAATTAGCTGAATGTCATAATATTTTATTACCGTAATATTTTATTACCTTAATATTTTTCTTGTAATTCAATCGTATAAATGACAGACGCTTAGCAGCGCTGAACAGACTGTATTCAGAAGGGAAAAATTGTTTACACAAAAAAAAAAAAGCGGCGGAAATCTGACTACTGTAATTATTCTGTGATTTTCCGGGATTCTCCGACCGTGTAAGGCCAAACACTAACGCAGAAATATTAGGATCCCTACAATCCGACATGCCTACCGATATCATTTTGCATATTTTGTAGACAGTTTTAAGCAGGAGTACTCCAAAACACTAAATTAAAATGTTGTACGCCAAAAATGTGTTGGAAAGTACACCTTTTATTCGGGGGTGCACAATTTCTTTTTTCACTAGAGTACCTAAATACAAGGTTTTGTGTACGCAAGACCTTCCCACCTATACGATCTTTACACATGTCGTACAAAGCTTTAAGCAGGAGTATACCAATACAAAAAAGAATTTATTTTTGTACGCAAATTTGTGTTTGGAAAATACACAATTTTGCGGGGAACGAACTATTTTTTTAACTGGAGGACCCAAATAGGAAATTTGGGGTAGATTGGTCGGCTATATCTAACGTACCTGTAGCAGAGTAGAGAAGCATTTCTCAGTGTACTCGTTGTTGAGTGCCGACATGGCCCAGTAGACACGACCCAGCTGATACAAGATCCGGTAAGAGGGGGCGGTCACGGATGACAGGCTGCAGACCAGAGTATAAGATCTTCAATGAGAGGCCTAGATTCGAGGTCAGGAAACGCTCATTTTTCTATCAAGTGACAGATTCATGGAATCTTCCAGACCAAGCGGTTGAAGCACTAATCGTAGAAGCATTTGAAAGAAGGCTGGATAGGCATTGGAGAGGACACCCACAATTATCTGACTTCAGGGCTCCGTCGACCTCCATATGTGAGCAAACAAAATTGTTCATTTTTACCATAACGAGCTGGCATTAGAGGCCCAATAGGGCCTAGATCAGCCAGGAGAGAATCTGTAATTCCGATTGCACGAAGAGTTAGGGAAATGACCATGTGACTTCTCAACGTAGTTCATTAGTGCTCGAAAGGTTGTTGCATTCATTGATTAAACAGGAGGAAATTTCAATCAGAGCGGACAATTGGTCTTCGTCATTCGACTGCTTCTTGCACTATCCTAGTAATGCCCAGTGCCAGGCTAGGTAGCGGTAAGTATAAAAGTACTCCAAATTAGCCATTAAAAATCAAAGTTACTTCAAACTAAAGTGAAATAGATTATAACGATCGATATAATATATTTATCTAAACAAAAAGTGCAGAAACTTAAAAGCATCGAACTATGCAACTTTAAGCAAAGTTGACCCTTCAGGCATAGTACTGACACACAAAAAAGGTTTTCAAGGGAAAAGCCCCCTGGCCGGGTCAAGGGTCAAAACCCCTTGAGGGGTCAAGAGGCAGTGCCCCCTGAGCTATGTTGTTGTTGCTTGTTGCAGTTTTATGTCCTGGCAACATCTAAGGTCATATCAGGACAGGTTCCGACTTGGGACAGTGCATACTCATGGTGACTTTATAGTGCTGCTTCAATGCCCAGGAATGGTAAGAAGTGTGGGTTCAAAACCTGTTCTAGGCACAATATTTCCCATTTTCATCACCCCCAAGGAGAAAATGAATCAATCTGTGGCATATGTAACATAGATAAGAATTTCAATTTGAGTTAACCTTTTCTCAGCTTCAGTGAGCTGATCGGCGTGAAAGTACTGCCACCCTCTCAACATGGCGGCATGTCGCTTACCTCCACTTCCCTCCAGCTCTCCCAGTACCTGAAAGGTTCAGGTGGTAATCGGGCCTTAATAAAGCTCTTATTACTGGGTGAAAGGAAGACTGGTTATTTATTAAACGAAACAAATCAAAACCAACAAAACTGAAATGATCAGGTGTCAATCAGGCCTTAATAAATCTCTTATTACCCTAACAAATTGTAAAGTCGCCGGCTGGTGGTGTGGGTGGTGTGGACAAGCCAAGAGAAATCCATACAGGTAATGAAGGCAAGTAGGTAAAGAGTGAAAGTAGGAGAGTGAGACTCCTTCATTTATTATCTTATATAGGTTTCTAGAATCCAAGATGGCAGTGGTCACATGGGTTGATCCACCAATCAGAGTTCAATCTGTTGTATCCAAGGCCTTGTTATGCTGGCTACAGTGCCTTGTAGTGGCCAATGATCCATAAATAACACCATGGGGGGAGGGGGTATGTGAGGTGACTCCTCCAAAGACTATTCTAAGAAGTGACACTCCTCCAAAGACTATTTTACTATACAATTTCTATACCTAATGAGTAATAGTTTACCAATTCCACATATCCCTCATATGCCTTTGGATTTTATATATTACCATTTACCATTATATAGACAAGTTGCAATTTATTATAGTAGTTTCACATATATCCTCATGCCATTAGATCGGAAAATTTTACAAAATGTTAAGGAATCACTTATTACAGGGGTATATACAATTGGATGTATCTTAAAATATTAAACATATATATAGTCAAGTCTAAAAAAATGTCAAATTTTGTTAACGATAAAATTAAAAGACAATATGAGAAATGATCAAATGTTATCAGATGGTATAATCCAACTTTGCATTCTAGAGCTAGATACTGACCTCTGTGACCTTAGCGGTGTCGCCCTGCGCTAAGTGGGCATACCCCAGGTATAGAAGAACCTCTGGGTCGGACGCTTCAGACTTCATCTGTGGAAGGCGAACCATCTAGTTAGCAGTCAAACCGAAGTCATTGCAATTTTCAGCAAGTAATACCAATTCTAGAAATACTGCCCAAATATAGATTGGTTCTTCTTGAAAATAAAAAGGAGGAATAGTTTGATGGGTATCTCTAAGTGAGGCACCGGGCGCCGTGGCCGAATCGGTAGAGCGGAGGCTTCCCATGTGGAAGATTGGGAGTTTGATTACCAGTCGAGTTAAACCAATGACTTACAAAATTGATACTTTTCACTATCTAGCCTGGCGCTTGACATTACAAGGCAAGGACTGGTTAGCTCAGTATCAGGATAATGTGTCTGAGTGGGAAATCGGGTCATGGTGCCAGCAGCCTGGTCTCCCAGTGGAGCAGCACTATAAAGTCACCATGAGTTTGCACTGTCCCAAGTCGGAACCTGTCCTGATATGACCTTAGATGTTGCCAGGACATAAAACTCCAACAAACAACAACAATCTCAGTGATGCGCAGTTTCTAACGATGTACACTATAACTACTCTGATCTGAAAACTGTAGATGCAATGCTTAGACCCCCCACCACAATGAGGCCAGTCACATGGCTATATCAGAAGATATTAACTAAAGGATACCTAGTCTGAAACTGGCGACTTAATAGTGCTTCCCTACTAGAACGCCGAGCGACCGGCACCATGACCCAATATCATACTCAGTCACATAACCATAGGTCATGGCCCACAGCCCACAAACTGGGCTGGCCCAAGGGGGTAATCTGGACCACCCTCAGTAGATAACAAACAGCTACAAACTACATACAAGCCTATAATTGTAGAGTAGGCTATTTCATAAGTGGTAGTAAAACCAAAACCAAAAAACCAAGAAACTAATATACTATTCGCACCCACTACAAGGGCGATCAGAAAATAAAACCAATAACACCTACACGTAGAACTAAAACGATTAGCTATCTAACGGTCCTTCCCTATTTCGGATCGACCTTGGATAGCCAAACCCAACACAAAACATGCTCAAACATCTACGAGCCAAGAACACACTTAACTGCCAACAGCTACTTAGCAGTCCTTCCCTCTTTCGGATCGACCTTGGATAGCCAACCTCAACACAAAACAAGCTCAAACATCTACAGATACTAAATATTCACCATGTACCTGCTACTGTGTGAGAAACAAAAACATCTTATCACCTTCTACTGTGTGATAAGATTAAAACACGACTACAACTGGCCATCATTAAAAACAAGCCCGAGCACTCGAGCTTACATGCTATGGACAGTATAAACACAGCATTAAAAAAAAGATTGAAAAAAAAACCTGATACTGAGTAAAACCAGTCCTAGTAATGCTGAGTGCGAGGCTAGGTAGTGGCAAGTATTCACTTAGACTCGGTCAGGATTCTAACCCAAGACCTCCCACATGGGAGGTCAGCCAGCGCTCTTACTGATTCGGCCACTCCGTCCAGTTTTAAAATGTCAAGGATAGCAAAGTCATTTAATAATTGTCGGTAAAACAAGTTGATTGATTGATTGATTGGTGGTTGCTTTACACCGTGTCGGCAGCATAGGCCATATTCACGGCGAGAAATGTTTTCCATGTAAAAGCAGACAATCAATTATGTGCCAATAGACACTCATTAAATTAGAAAGCTCACAATCATATATTTGTGGTCAAGGGAAACAAATTCAGATAGAAAAATAAAAGTTTTATTAATAATTGATAGAATCTATGTAGTAAACTATATAAGGTGGTACAGTCCAGCTGCCCTCAAAAAGGCTAAAATGTTTTCCTGTTTTACCTTAGTAAAAAGTCATGCATACTGTCTGCAGTGTAGAACTGTTGGCACAGGGCCAAAAAATCAACGCAACTTAGTCAAATGTGTTTGAGTGTCAGCGGGGACTGACACCCAATACATTCAGGGGGAGGTTCCCCCTTGAGCAGAAAAGCATGTGTAAGCCACGAGTGGCCAATACGGCAGCGGCTAAGGACCACTTGGTCCCGCCGACCTCCTGCATGAGTCTGTGGTGGCTTTCCCACAGATGGTTCAATTTCTTTAAGTTTATTAATGTTTTCATCCCACTCGTGTTGCCATTTGGATTTTATGTGGGTGGCTATTAGTGGTTTCAGATCCGAGTGAGGGATCAGACACGGTTCAAGATCACAGTTCAGGGCCTTCTTCGCAGCCCGATCAGCTCGTTCGTTTCCTTGTATGCCGGCATGGCCAGGCACCCAGCACAGGTGGATGTCATACCGGTAAAACAAGTAAAACTGTGTCTAGTCATCAGGAACCATGTGTTTATTATAGATTCTAAGTAACCTTAAGGTTGCATGGTCCGATGAAAAAAAAATTTAAAAAACAAAAACTGACCTACATTTGATTATATATATCCAACTTAGGTGCGGGTGCATTATTTAATGATTTGGGACAGCATATATAAAATATTAAGTGCATTTATAACCCCATAACATTAGCCAGCTACTTTGAGATAGCCATTAGGCAGGGAGGCCACTAACCAATTAGGTCAATCTCATGACCGTATTAGTCTTGCCCTCATTTCCAGTACCATATATGGCTTTAGTCAGGTTTCCAGGACATATAGTAGAAGTTTAATGGTATCCCACATAACCACCCACAGCTGGGTAAGTTGCTTATCCACCCCACCCCCAACACACACACTGACACCAGCTTCTAACCCCCCTCTAGATTACAACAAATGAACCTAATTATAATATATTGTTTAAGTTGCATAATCCGATGGTTTTGTGTTTCTGCCATTTTCTGCCATAGATACATTAGATTAATCGTTATAATCTACTTTACATTAGCTTAAAGTAACTTATATTTTAAATGGGTAACTTTAGAGATATTTGAAGTGGAAACACGTAAAAATTAATTTGGGCAAACTCATTACACCCGTCTCTGTAGGTACAAATGCTGAATAAATAAATGCACCAGTATCTAAGTTAAAAATGTAAAATCAAATCTAGATGATAAGGTGTTAACAGCAATACCAGATGAACCGCAGATTCCAGGATACACACAGCTAACACTCGCAGATTCAAATTCATTGCTGCACATGACAAAACTGACCAGAGCATCCTCACCACGTGTAGTGGGCTGTGATGGTGGAGTCTCCGACTTGGCCTGAGCATACAGCTCCAACACCCTAATTTAATTTAATTTAATTTAATTTAATTTAATCTAATCTAATCTAATATACCAGTTTTTTTAATATAATGTTTTCATCGGACTATGCAACTTTAAAATATGGCAAATTCAAACCTTCGCATTATGCACCTTTAAAACCTTATTGGGTCGATTGATTGATTGGTGGTTGCTTTACACCGTATCGGCAGCATAGGCGATATTCACGGCGAGAAATGTTTGTTTTTTGTTCAAACCATTGCCTTTACATGTAAAAGCAGACAATCAATTATGTGCCAATTGGCACTCATTAAATTAGAAAGCTCACAATCATATATTTGTGGTCAAGGGAAACAAATTCCCATAGAAAAAGAAAAGTTTTATTAATAATTGATAGAATTTATTTAGTAAACTGTATGAGGTGGTACAGTCCAGCTGCCCTCAAAAAGGTTAAAATGTTTTCTTGTTTTACTTTAGTAAAACGGTCATGCATACTGTCTGCAGTGTAGAATTGTTGGCGCAGGGAGGTGCACACCAAAAGCTAAGACTACTTACTGCGGTCAGCGTCTCCACGGCTGACGTCACGCCTGCTGACCTGCGCATCTCGATCTGCGCCTTCGCCTGGAGGAACCTCAGCCTCACTTCAAGCTGTCCTTTCTCACCCGTCCACCGGGGCTCCACATCGGCCAGCAACTTCAAGGCTGCAAGGTGGACATAGCATGTTGCCACCGCGTAATACACAATTGCAATGATGATAAAAGCCTTATCATGCAGCCGAGCCAAACCAATCCAATTCTAGTAATGTTAAAGTTGCATAGTCCGACGGTTTAGAATTTCTGTCATTTTCTCAGATAAATATATTAAGTTATAATCTACTTTACTTAATAGGGCTTTCACACTACGACGTAAGAGCCAATGTAAGCCTGGCGTAGGTGACTTTTCGTCATTACGTTGAGGTACGTTGGGTTACGTTAGGCAGATGTTGAGATACGTCGAGGTTTTCAACATGTTGAAAACTTTCGACGTAGCTCGACGTGATGCTCTGACGTTTGGGTCACGTCACACTCACGTCATGAACGCGTTAGGCGAACGTCGATGATGTTAGACGTACGTTAGTCGAACGCTGCTCACTACGCTGGTGGTTGGTGGTTGGTTGTTTGGTTGTTGGTTGGCACGACGCTATACCGACGTTACGCTCATGTCAACTACGTGGCATTGACGTCCCGAATTTGCATATTACGCCGAGAAGTTCGACGTAATAGAATTATTTTCACGTTGTGCCTACGCTGACGTCGTAGTGTGATATTTGAAGGGCAACCATGTAAAATTAATCTTGGCAAGCACAGCAAAACTATAGGCTTCTTGTGCAACAGGTTCTATTAAATTAACTCAGTGTTCCCTACTATGTGGCAACAAGTGCATCAGTTCCTAAGCTAGATATGTAGAATAAAATCTAGACAACTGTCGTGGTTTTGAAAATTTGATGCTTCGTCGGACTATGCAGCTTTATTCTAGTCCCTATAACCGTACCACGAGTGACGCTTATGATGACCCCAGCGTTGTCATGGAGATGATCCTGAACGGAGGCCAACAGGACCCATCCACTGGCTAAACCACGCAGGGCCTTTGTTCCTGAAATACATTAAAACAATATTTAAAAAACACACAAAAAAGAAGATAATATAAATATGCCCATTTGACACATCACTTTTGTTTTGGTGTTTGAACGGTTTAATTCTAAAAACACATAAAACATCCAAATGATTTGATCGGCCGCTTCCAGTTTTGGTAAGTTGAAGGATTGTAATACTTGAGTCAAAATATTGACGTAAAACTGTATGTGTGTTGCCATGTAGCCTGGCATTTGGCATGATTAATAGGATAGGGTATGGAGCAATGGAATGATGATGAGTGATTTTCAGTGATTGAAATTTCATCTTAATCAACTATTGTACGATCTCCATCAATCATGCTACTGTGATTAGATTGTGTATATCGGGTTTATCGTTTGATGTGGATTTCTAGTTAAATTAATAAAAGAAGGAAATATTAGATCATCATGCTTTAGACTACAAATAATTAAAGGAAAGAATCCTCCATATATTATTACCAAAGTCTTAACGGTACAATTGAATTCATTTAGTAGAAGGAAATCTAGAAAACGGTAATATACATACATGTATATATATATAAACACCTGGCTTACCGGCCCTGAGCAGCTTGGTGGCAGGTTTGTGCTGGTCCTGTATATAATATATATATATATATATATATATATATATATATATATATATATGTATATATAGTAATATACAGACAGGTATATATATATAAACACCTGGCTTACCGGCCCTGAGCAGCTTGGTGGCAGGTTTGTGCTGGTCCTGTATATATATATAGTAATATACATACAGGTATATATATATAAACACCTGGCTTACCGGCCCTGAGCAGCTCGGCGGCAGGTTTGTGCTGGTCCTGTATATATATATATATATATATATGTATATATGTATATATATATATATATATCATATAATATATATATATATATATATATATATTAGTAAATACATACATAATATATATATATAATATATATAGTAATATACACACAAGTATTATATATATCAACCCTTGGCTTACCAGCCCTGAGCTTGTGGCAGGTTTGTGCTGGTCCGTAATATTATATAGTAATATACATACAGGTATATATATATAAAACACCTGGCTTACCGCCCTAGCAGCTCGCGGCAGGTTTGTGCTGGTCCTGTATATATATAAGTAATATACATCAGGTATATAATATTAATATATATATATATATATATATATATATATAGTAATATACATACAGGTATTATATATATATATATATATATATATAGTAATATACATACAAGTATATATATATATATCAACCCTTGGCTTACCAGCCCTGAGCAGCTTGGCGGCAGGTTTGTGCTTGTCCTGTATATATATATATATATAGTAATATACATACAGGTATATATATATAAACACCTGGCTTACCGGCCCTGAGCATCTCGGCGGCAGGTTTGTGCTGGTCCCGGGCGAGCAGCTGACAGGCTTGACTGAAGGTGGCGTACACTGACCTGGGGTCCACCTTGTCTAAGGCAGCCACTCGGACCTCCAACGTCTGGGCCACCATTGAGTCACGGGTCTCTGTAGCCCAGAGAGACAGCATAAATGATTTCAATTTTCACTTTGCTGGAACATCCTTTTTTGGGGTGTTGGGAATTGCAGTAATTTTTCAGTGCAGAAACAAACTTCCGGCCCAATTATTACAAAATTGTTGACATTTGATAATAGTTGGTTGGTTCTTTGAGTTTTAAATCCTAGCAACATCTACGGTCATATCAGGACGGGTACCAACTTGTGACAGTACACACTCATGGTGACTTTATAGTGCTGCCCCACTGGAAAATCAGGCCACCGGCACCATGACCCGATATCCCACTCAGTCACACTATCCTGACACTGAGCTAATCAGTACTTGCCCTATCCTATTAATGCCGAGTGCCAGGCTAGGAAGCGACAAGTATCAATTTAAAAGTCATTGTTTTGACTCGACGGAGAACTGAACTCCCGATCTGCCGCATGCGAAGCCCGCGCTCTGCCGATTAGGCCACCGCACCCGGTCCATTTGATAATAAGAAAGTAGTAGTATGGGATGGGGTTTGGTATTGTGATATACCATGTTCCTAGTCCTACTCCGCTGGACGAATAACGAGTAACGCTAAGTGGACACCATAGGATTCAGCAGTACCAGGTTCTATTAAATTTTTCCTTCTATGTGTTGAGAAATGCTAAATAGGAGCACCACTATCTAAGTTGAGTGTGTAGGATCAAATTTAGGCTGGTGATGTGGTTTACAAAATTTGATTATTTTATCGGTCGAAGCAACTTTAATTAGTTTGTTGGGATTTTCACCCCGGCGACATCTAAGGTCAAAACAGGATGGGTCGCAACTTGTGACAGTGCATACTCATGTCGACTATATAGTGCTGCCCCACTCGGAGACCCAGCTGCCACCAACATGACCCGATTTCCCACTCAGTCAAAATATCATGACACTGAGCTAATCATTCCATACCCTATCCTAGTAATGGCGGGTGTCAGGCTAGATAGCGACAATTATCAATTTTTGTAAGTCATTGGTTTGACCTGGCCAGGATTCAAACCCCCGACCTTCCGCATGAGAAGCTTGTGCTCTTACCGATTCGACCATCACGTCCGGTGGTAGGCATGGGTAGATTGATTGCATCGAGGAGCCTAGATTCTTTCCACTGCCATCAGATGGTGGAGTGGTAGTGAAAATCATCTATTACACCTGACCGGATGTGGTAGTACAATCAGTAGAATGCAGGGCTCCTGTGCGGCAGGTCGGAAGTTCGAATCCAAGCCGAGTCAAACCAATGACTTACAAAATTTATACTTTTCGCTACCTAGCCAGCATTACTAGGATAGGGCAAGGACGTAGTTAGTTTAGGACCAGGATAATGTGACTGAGTGGGATATTGGGTCATGGTACTGGTGGCCTGATCTCCCAGTGGGGCAGCATTATAACTTTACTATGAGTGTGCACTGTCACAAGTCAGTACCTATCCTGATATGACCCTCGATGTTGCTAGGATGTAAAACCCTAACAAACAAACAATCTATTACGCCTGTCCAACTTACCGGCATATGTGTCCAGCTCCACCTGGCAGAGCAACTGTAGCGGAAACTTAGTGACGGGGAAAAGTGTTGACATGAGTAAACACTCCTTTCGCAGTTTCTCACGGTCTGAGTGTTCCTAGACAAAACAATGAAATTAGCGGAATGTATCAACCAGGGATGAAAGTAGTCTCGGGGGAAAAAAGCGGAAATTCAGATATTCTCCCATAGGTTTAGCATTGTCAGGGAATCGCGGAAAAATACTGGAAGTCAGGTTTCAACTAGCCTTGTTGTGATTGCATTATCGCCCATACCAAACACTTTCTCGTTTAGATTCGATGTTCTAGCTACATCCAAGGTCATATAACTTAATAAGAAAGAGATTCAGACCACCAAACTGGTGTCATATACATCGCATTTAAAAGAACTTTGTTTAACATTAATCGGTCAATATAAATAATCCCGGAAATCCGCAAAACCGCGGAGATCTTTCATCCCTGATCAATTGATCATGTTTTCACTTCCTGTTCGTCCAACTTATTTATAGTTCCTATAAACCAGTATCATTATTCAGGGATGAAAACATGGAAATACAGTCAGAACAAGGATGGTTGTTGGGAGTTTTACATCCTGGCAACATCTAACGTCATATCATGGTGGGTACCAACTTGTGACAGTGCGCACTCATGGCGACTTCATAGTGCTTCCCAACTGGGAGACCAGGCCACCAGCACCATGACCTGATATCTATTACATCCTGGCAACATCTAACGTCATATCATGGTGGGTACCAACTTTTGATAGTGCGCACTCATGGCGACTTCCTAGTGCTGCCCAACTGGGAGACCAGGCCACCAGCACTATGACCTGATATCCCACTCTGTGACATTATCCCGACACTGAGCCAACCAGACTTACCAGTCCTTGCCCTATTCTAATAATAGCAAGCACATCGCTAGGAAGCGACAAGTATTAATTTTTAAGTCAGGAGGGGGGGGGGGGGGGGGGGCAGGGGGGAGAGGGGGGAGGGGGGAGAAGACGGAGACGGGGGAGGAATGTTTTAGTCCTTTGATTCGTTGTGCGCTTCAATTATACCCAAAAGTTCTGTCAGAGTACTCCTCTTCTCAATTTCGCTGTACAATCTTCAGTAGTTGACACAAACCAAGACCACATAAATACTGTAATAGTGTGCACTGACCTCTCAGCCAAGGAGCCACATACATACATATTGCCCTGCGTGGATAGGGCGATTGCATCAGGGAGCCTAGGTTGTGTAATGGTTAGTACCCTAGCTCAGGAATGGCAAGAAGTGTGGGTTCGAATCCTGTTCTAGGCACAATATTTCCCATTTATTCAACACGCACGCACGCACGCACGCACGCAAATACTGACAAATACACTCACTTTGCAGAGGAACTGAAGATACGCCACCCAAGTGTCAGTAGACACAGGGTCGGCGCCGCCATCTTGGTTGTGCAGGAGGTGCTCGTATGACGTCAGCAGCTAAGAAACAGGAGAAAAAGAACAAGTTAATTGGTCATCCAACCCTTTCCACGAAAATGTCATTAGATATGACTAGGCCATAAAACCTCAACAAACAAACAACACCAAATCTGCCGGAGTGACCGTTGTTATTTCTACACATTAATGTGACTTTGATTTAAATTTAGCTTATGCTCTCTACTGTATTGAGGAATATTGGTGCTATTCCAGCTAATTTTTAAATTGTTTTTATTTATTCATAGTGGTCGAGGTTGTACAGCTTGGCTGCTGTACTGATATCTGCACAGCCTGCTCTCATAATTGGTGGTTCTCAAGCACAATCATGCTGTGGTTGGGATGTCAGTTTTCACCCCTATTATTATTCACGCTACCTGTATGGAAAGCAGTATATATCAGCAAACCCCAGCCGAGTCATACCAGTGACTTAAAAATGTATACTTGTCGCTACCTTGCCTAATGTTCGGCATTACTAGGATGTCGCAAGGAGCAGTGGAATGAGGAAGACCAATTGTCTGTGATTGAAATTTCCCCTGCAAATATATCCAATCATTTCCTTTTTTTTAAAAGGACAAATAATGCTTCTGTTACGTACCAGATTCCTGTGCTCGCCTGCCAGATCCTTTTTCTCGGTCAGATGTCGGACCAGATGCGCCCATACTTCTCGCGATTTGCCTGGGTCATCTCCCACCGTTACAGCCGTGTGTCGAAATGTCTCAATGGCCTGTAAGTAGCAAAAGCACACTCCTGATTTACAGCTATACTAAATAGTATTGTCTCAATGGCCTGTAAGTAGTGTAGTAGTGCGTACATGAGCTCCACCACCATGCGGTGGCTGCAGAGACTATGCTGTCTACTGTTGCAGTTCTTCTGCGTCAAGTGGCAGCACGCTAGCCAGTGGGGGATGGGGGAGGGGGTCCTGGGCCGCATTCAGGCTCCGTCTCGGAGGAGCCTCGGAGATGGCCGTGACGTCACGCTAGTCTGAACGGCAAAAGCAGTTTGTTGTCTCGAAAATGGCCACCCCCATAGGTGGCGGCCATTTGCAATGGAAAAGCTGCGCTGTGATTGGCTGAAACCACTGAATGCGGCAGCCATTTTCGAGGCACTTTTCATCTCCAGTCTGATAAGCGAGGCATCTCCGAGACGGACCCTGAACGCAAATAGGCCAAAAAGCCTCACGGAGACGTCTCCGCGGCGCCTCCTGGATGGACCCTGAATGCGGCCCTGGTGTGCACTGCCCATACTGCATCTGCCTAGTGTCTCCCCCCTACTGTGAGAGGTCACCTACAACCTGGCTGGTCAGGGGGCGGGTCACTTGGTCTTGTGACAATGCGGTGGGCGGAGAAGATTAAACGTTGGAAGTGTACTTTTGTGTCTTCCTGCTTGTTGTGTCTATGCCAAACTAGAGACCAGGAAGGAATTAACCAGCCATACGTGGCCTATCACAGTAGCAAAACCACACTCCTCATTTACAGCTTTACTAAATATTACAATGTGTAAAACTTTACACTACTCACAGCGCTAAGTACCCCCCCCCCCAGTCCCACCCCCACTCTTCACACTCGTCTAGTAGCAGCTATCTAGTGTGCAGGGCCCCGCATACCAACTTGGCACTTTCCAGTTAGATCCTACTGAGGTATTTAATTAAAGCTGCCCACTTGAAGTTGGAACCCGGCCGAGTCAAAGCAATGACTAAGGAAAATCATAGGAGCAACGTTCCTCCCCCCTTGACCCTCGCTAGCTATTGTTCCGCTACCAACCCTAGCGTGGCGGCATTGGTACAATGAAGCACAACAAAACTGGGTGTGGTCAATATTGCGTGAGATTATTGTAGGAAATTATTGAGGAATACCAAAAACCGGGTGCAACAACCAAAATTCTTTCATTATATGAAAAATGTCCGGTAGTAACACGAACAGTGCGATAACAGCCTTTTAATAGCAGTAGCGACGGAGGGAAAGCAACATAAAGAAACAATTACAAACAGTAAATTCATATACAACACAAGGGCCATAAAAAGAGAGAATATAACTAAATACTCGCCTTGTCAAAGTTCCCAGAAGCCTTATGAAGAAGTGCAAGTTTAATTTGTATTTCAAATCGCCGTTTTGTATCCCTAGAAAAAATAAAAGATTAGTTTAAATCACAAATTAACTGCAAACTAGCATGCATAATATATATATATATATCCTACTGGTAAGTTTTGCTGCTTTATTCATTATTCATTAATGAAAATACATCATTTTTAAAATGACCTGCTCATGTGTAAATTATTTTCCATACTTCTTCAAAACCTTTTTTAAAAATTAAAAGACAATTGATTTTCAAGTACACTCCATTGGTGGAATGCTTATTTTTAATTTCTAAAACTTGCCAGATTTCCCAGAAATCTGTACAAACCGTTACAAGCTGTAGTCTTACTCGTACCAGTCATGGAAACAAATGGGAATTTAGTCACACTTTAACTTATAAATCTTGACTTCTGGGGTATTTGTAACCTTACGACGGTTACCGGCTGCAGAACTGCAGCATTATAGAGTGGCACCGATAAATCGGCCCAATCTTTGGTTGAAGAATAATGTTCTGGTGGGACGGTTGTAGAAGCTGGGGGGGGGGATGTCTTTACAACGATTAAACGACGAGTCATTGGGGCGGTCCAGAATCACTCTGGTCCGGCGATAGCACAGAACTTGTATCCAGCAGACAGCAGCAATGGTTTCCGAGGAAGGGACGGGTAAAGATGGGTCTAGCGGTTCCAGCAACGAGAACAAAGCAAGAGAAACGTAAAGGTAAAGGGCCCCACACAGGCAAACAACTCCCTTGGTCAGGGGCAGAAGTAAGCCTGAGAGAAAAAAAAAAGGGTAGAGTATAGGAAAGAGAAATGAGGAGAGTTGAGTCAAAGGACGGTGTCTATTTGCTCTATGGCGACCAGCCGCCGAGCCAAAGACACGGACAGAGTAAGAGTAGAAAGTGAAATGCTGACAGGCCCCCCCTCCTGGAACTCTTTTCAGACAATATCAAGGAGGAGCATGGCCAGTGGAGAGGAGATAGAGAGAGGTGTGGATGAGGTGCGGTCCAGATAGCAAGTGACATATAAATCCACAACACAACACTACTTACCCGCTTAGAATATCTGACAGCTTGGTGTATGCCTTGATTAAGTCCTCTCGGTATTCATCCTTGTTTGCCTTTTCGTAGAACCCGCAAAGACCCTGAAATTGAGTGATTTAGGAACTATATCCGGTATCATACACTGCCCGGATAAGGCAATGACTAGAGCAGGCTGACGATCGAAGTGACAGACAGCTTGAATTATGTTATACGTTTGAATATGCGAATATTATTACCAATGAAGCATTGCTGCCTGAATAGTTCAATGATTGGCAACTATTTTGTCACATGAACAAAACAAGTAATGGGCTTGTTTCACTGTGGGACCTCGTGGGATGAATCCACAGACGAGTCCAACCAAAGAATCATAAAATTGTTACTTATCACTACCTTGCCTGGTGCTCGACATTACTAGGTCTAGGATAACGTAATGACTGACTAGCCTAGTGTCACGCCAATGTACATGAGTGGGACGTGGTGTCCCAGTGACGTCACAGTAAAACCTCTCTAAATCGGCCGACTATTGGACCGACTTTAAATGGTCCATTTAGGGAGGTGGTCGGTTTAGGGAGTATTTTCCCCGTTACAATGGTATTATATGGGCGATCATTTGGGACCCAAATAAAGCGATCGATATAGGGGAGCGTTTGATGTGTGCAAGTGGTCGGTGAGAGAGGTTTTTTACTGTACTATGAAATTGCATGATCCAGACAGTCACAATTGATGTGGCCTTAGAATAGATGTTGCTAGAAGGTAGAAAGAATCCCAATAAACCAAACCAAACCAAACCAAATCATGCTAACCTGCCATGCTAAGGGTTGGGTGTCATCAGTCTGTATAGCCTTCTTGAATGCAGAAATTGTCTGATCAGTCTGCTCTAGTCCCTCGGCCGCCACACCCACGAACACCAAAGCATTGTAATTGGTCTTGTCCTGACGAAGGACTCCCTGATGCAGACATAAAAAAAAGCAGTGAGTGCACAACAGGTTACATGCAGCCCAACATCATTATATATATGATAACAGTAGTGTAGATTTCAATTACAACTTCTATTGAAATGTAACCACAATTGGATTATTGCTATGAAGTATTCTTTCCGCATTACTATTATGACTTACTATTACATGTTGGGTACAGCCATATCATCGAAATTAAAGCAAATCTATCAACTATCAGTAGGTGTAAGTGTCTGTGTTAGTCAGTTGTATATTTGCTCTAGTTCAATATAGGCATGGATCTAGAAATTAAATTGAGCTAAAATAATGTAGTCCGTCAGATAACTTAGCTCACAAAAGGTTTGGGTTTTAGGGTTTAGTTTTAAGACAAGAACCGCAATGATATAGAAATCCTTATAAGCCTCCGTTTACTATTATGCTTGGTATCACCATTAATATACTAAGAGAATGCCTAGTCAAATTGAACACGGTAGTCAGTTTCACCTTGCATTTTAAAATTGCCTCCTTGTAGTCTTTTGTCCGGATTGCTTCTCGGGCTGCTTTTAGCAAAGTCTTGATGTCCTTCGACATAGTAACGATGGTTGGCTATTTAGGCGCTGTGGAGCAGATAATCATAACGTGATCAAATTAAGGTAATATGTTTAGCTTATATACCCTAGAGATTGACATTGTTCAGTTAAAAAAATATAAAAAATATTTGGACATGAGCATGAAACATGTCCTAGTAAATGTATTGTAGGTAGGTACTCCAAACATAGGACTGGTTGCTGATGCTGACTGGCCATTGGGAAAAATAGGAGACTTGCTCTCAGCACACTACCCCTCTTTGAATGATGTCTGTTGCAAGTGAGTAAATCAGAGCTAAAAATAACTACTTTCACAGTTTTTACTTAACCATAGGATGGGTATGCTAACTAGAGCAATCAATTTTTTTGGATTTTGTACATGTAGATATTTGCATTCTGATCATTTCGATATAAAAATCAAGTCAATATCTCAAATAGAACCAGAGATATTAATTTTCTAAAGATTTGATCAAGAACGGTTAGTGAAAATCACAGCATTTCCCATGTTTGATGTCAAATTGCTAAACAAATATTTATTTGGAAGGTCTGAAACAAAATTTAGATTAGAATCTGTACAAGAAATAATAAGTTAAAAGAATAATTATGTGATTAAAATGTAATTTGTGTTCCCGAGGCAGCCTCAAACATCAAGATTTAAGCAATTGCAGAATCATGAAAAATGTGTGTAAAATTAAGGGCAACAATTAAATATTAAAAGATTTATAACTCAGGGACTAATAGACCAATTTTCCATTATTATATATATCTGTAATCAGAATGACAAGAGCTTTCCAACTTTCCCATTTGCAAATTAACTTCATGAAAAGAAAAATTCTGTTTGGAGTACCTGGTGTAGGCCCACACATTAATGATTAAATTATATAAAGTTCAATTGAATTGTTTGCCAATTAAAATTTTAATGCACATTTACATGTAGATAAAAGATTCACCCCATAGGCCTACACAACACAGACTGGGGCAGTACAGAAGCGCACCGCACAGGAACTGACGTAACTAACACAGAGTAGGCGGTATCACTGTCAGAGACACTGACTCAGACAGCGCTGCGGGAGTAACTAATTTACATGATTCCTAACGAATCAGATACTATACGTTAGGCTATGAAATATTAAGGATGCTATCGAATCTAGTATAGAGTTACAAGCAGTAGTACACTGGTCAAGAAAGAATCCAGATTAGCACGGTATGTAATCTATATTACACTTTTTATTCCTTGGCTATATATATACATAATTATATTATTAATTCATTGAAACGCTGAGCCTAAGGGACTAAGGCTAAAGCTAAGATTCCACATATGCGGTATGCAAATGTGGCAAAAAATCGAAAAGCATGTAAATGAATAGTGCTGCTTCCATACGTCCGAATGCGAATACAAACGCGAATGCGGCAAATGGATCGACCCATGGACCGATCGGTGCGAATGCAAATGCTGCTGCGTTTGCCATAGAAAACAATAGTAATTTTGATCTTCCTTCACAAATTTGGAGGAAAAACCCTAAAAAATGTCATGGGTAACTTTTTTAGTGTGTTTGTTTGCTTAACCATCCCCCAGCACAAAATGTAAACATCGGCTATTGGGGGTTGGCATATATCTATGCCGCATAGACCACATTCGCATGCCACATTATATGGCGCATACCGCGTATATGGAATCTTAGCTTAAGCCAGAACTTAGTGGAAAGTGAGCGATAATGGAAGTTATTATCCTTTTATGGGTGCCTAACTTTTTCAAACACGTTCATTATACGGTGAACGTGTTCACACTTATATTGACTGTATACCTACAGATTAAATTTAAGACGAGAGGGTTTTATACTGAGTTAGAGTAACCTTATTATGAAGTAACAACTGATGTTCTCACCAATTTCCTCTCAGCTGACGCCTTTATGGAAAAAATCAGGCTTTTCTCACCAGATGGCGCCACTATCCGCATTAACATAGCGCCAGGTGGCGCCATATGTCTGAAGTAACTTGATATGTTTAAGGACATCTCGTGAAGTAAGTTACAAAGTTTATTTAACGGCCTGATTGTCATTTAAAGTGTTATAAAGTTCCTTGCTGAGACTTGCTAGGTCCAGTTTGTATTGTAGCGTCACGCGACGTTCATACATACTCGCTGTAGTCGACGATTACTCTGAACAAGGTGAGCGAAAATGAGAGGTCCAAGAAGTGGCGAACAGTTGAGCTCTGGGTTCAGTCAATCACATGAGTCAGTGTGTGTGATACTGAGAGTTACAGATATTTGATCCGGGGGTTTACATTTCACTTAGAGTAACAGTGGTTTGCCTCAAACCAACTTAACACAACCTGTTACTGCAACAGAAATTTATTGCTGATATCTGTGGTGTCAGCATTTCGATATGCATGCCAAACTTAATAATCATAATGCTTAAAATCTCTACACAGTTAACCCTACGTTACTTCAAACTGAAGACTAAAGGGGCTGTCACATTACAACACATCGCGCCGACGTATGTGATTTTTGCTATCTACATCTTTATGTGTTACGCATGCATTAGGCGCACGTTGGTGTACGTCGACGTTCGTCGAGATACGGCGTCACGCGTCAGGGGGTTGGCATAGTTTTGTGCATGCACAGAACTTTCAACGTTCAACAACGTGTGGATTTTACGTCAGCTGTACATTTTGTATACGTTAGGCATACGTCGATGTATGTTAGTCATACGTTAGACAAACACTACGTTAACCTACATTAAAGGCAGTGGGAACGTACAGTCCGCGTACTGACAACGTATGGATAACGTACGTATAATGTGCGTTTAGCGTTTCTCCAGCGTGTCTTGACGTATGTAATGTATGAGGCTTAGTTCTGGTGATCAAATAACGTATATACGTTCACCGACATTCTGTGAACGTACCGTGAGCGTAATTCGACCGTTTTTCACCCTGAAGCGCGTTAGCCATACGTTGGCCATACGGTATGTATTCGTCCAACTTTGCCCCCGTGCCGAAAAGTTTGACGCTTCTCGAAGTAAAAAAAAAGTGATTTTACGCATTGGCCGCGCACTTGCGAGATGTGTCGTAATGTGACAGGGCCTTAAAGTATGGCAGATTTTGAGATTATACCAATCGGCCTAATATATTTGGAGCAGAAACTCAAATCCATCGAACTATACAACTTTATTATTCTTGAGAAGTTGAGGTCTCCGCTGTGAATGTTTAGAGGGTTCCTGTCAGGTGTAGACTGTAGTAGGGCCTTACTATAGTAGGTGCGATACATACAAAATTGAAATAAATTATAATGCCTTACAAATATGATAGTTAGGTAGTTAGACTAAACCAGAACTCAGATCAGTTTAAATTATCTCAATATCTTCAATAGAACCAAAGTTATGACGGTTCTAAGATTGCCAAATGGGCATCAATTCTAAATAGGGTTTGTATGGCAATGGTGAAGTAATTAGGGTAGACCAACAGATCCAACTTTTGTGAATAGAATTTGCTATATTCTGAATGCTTGCACTTATGACAATGAGAATTTGTATCTAGGGGTATTTTGGGGTGCTCTTTCACATGCTGCAATCAAAATTCATTAAATACAAACAGTTTTGGAGTTATCATGGTTGCTATGGTTGCAGAAAATCCACAGTGTATATTTTTGGAAGGCTGGTTGAAATTTACGGGTGAATGACCTATTTTATGTGAAACAAGTTCTGATAAATCGGTTTATGGCCTTAAAATTCAGTTTAATGGTGCCTTACCTTCTTTTTTGCCAGATTTAAAACTTCAAAGTGAATTCTTCAGTCGTCAAAATCGGAAATATTTAATAAAAAAACACATCAAAATGCATCTGAATCAAAATTATTTTTAAAACCAAAAGTATTTCAGCAAATATTCCCACAGTCGATGTATAGGGAGTAAGTTAGTTGTGGGCATGCACAAAGCATGTACATCATAAAACCACACTATTTTGCATGCATCGCGACGGTGGCGCCCCCGGCGACTACGCGCATACCTAACTATAGTTAGGCGCTTGGACATATTTTTCAAACAACCAGAATACATCAAATTATTTTTAATCACCAAGATGCTGCAAAATGCTGCACAAATATACTTCAGTTGTTACAATAGCTTTATTAGAACCTGGGATATGATGCTTTAAAGGTGAAGAAATCAGACCCTCTTGCCAATAGACCCCTTTCAATGTCTATAAACTTTGTGTATGCGCGCGCAGCTTGGTTGCAGAACGAATGCACACTGCCATTGAGTTTGCCAATACGCGCAGTGCAACATGTCGATTTTATTCAAAATTAATAGAAATGCAGAACCCTAACTGTATAGATTTAATATAATCTTTTCGTTGAATATGTTTTCTGTATGTGTGCCAAGCAGTAGGTTACTAGGTGGTGTAGTTTGAGAGATATTTCACTTTTTCTGTATGAAGATTGCTCACGGCCATTGGGTTTGCATTGAGTTTTCCGATACGGGCTGTTCAAAACGTCAATTTTATTAAAGATTAATACAAATGCAGAACCCTAACCTTATACATTTAATATAATCTGTTCATTGAATATGTTTTCTATATGTGTTCCAAGCAGTTTGTTTCTAAGTGGTGTGGTTTTAGAGATATTTCACCTTTTCTTTATGAAGATTGCTCATAGACATTGAGTTTGCAGTGTGACCGTATGTTGTCCTGCAGCCAAGCAGTGTGCGCACTGACCTAAATACCTATGCTAACGTCATATGAAATAGGTCTATAGACGGGGTGTAATGATGTCACGAGACAATATCCGGTGGCCATATTGGATTACATATGAAAAACTTGCAACTGTTTACATTGTGTTTATTTACTGATTTGTTGGTTTATTTGTCACTGTTTTGAGCAGTTTGGCCTCAAAAGTTCAGGGAAAAGGGGATTTTGATGGAAGGGAAGTATTTTTTTAATCATGTAGCCTCACATCATTGCTAAAGTATGTTGACACTTTGGATGCTCTGTCAAAGAATTAGAAAGGTTCGGACAGTACCCACCAGGTGGCACCACATACTGCTGACTAGGTAGGCCCAGTGGTGGCCATCGTGTTCTTGGTATAAGAGAGGGGGCGCCATAGGTGGTATTAAGTGTAATCCAAGATGGCTCACCACTGAGTGTTGACGTGACATGCACTCCCTCTATAGTAAGTAGCAGTTCTGTGACATCAGTAACACAAAATCAAAATGCTGTCAAAGTCCTAATTACAAGTTTCCTCAATATATATATATGTCCTTTTGTATCTGAATAATTGAAAATAAACATATTCTCACATTTTTAAGTAGGTCAAATGATGCTCAGACCCAATAGCAGTATAGCATGGAAACCAATCTGACTCCAAAATCAAATATTTTCCACACAAAGCTTGACATTTTTAGGACATTTCACATGCCACTTGCTTTATAAACAGTAGTAATAATAATTTGAAACCTCATTGCTATGGTTTTGTGTTATTTGTGATGATTAAAGAGAAAATCAGAAAAATATTAGCAATGAACAGTCCAAGTGGAATCAACAATTTTACACAAATGTTTGTCTCAAATTTCAATGTTATGGGGCAATTTCAGGATTTATCTTTTACTATACCATAACTGGGTCCATGCATAGAGTGTCAAATGGCGAAAATAGTTCCTGTGCTGTATCTGTACTCAGTATTTGATACACAGAGTTTCATAGTACTTGCAAGTAGAAATGAAATGTTACAATGTTAATGACTCCAGAAAAGGTTAACTATTTCATAATTATTTTAGAAATAAATGTCTTCAACTTAATGAAGACATTATATATGACCATTTAAAGTGAAATGGGCTGTTGTTCAGAGGTTTTCATTAAGTTTGTGACACTTTATTTTCAATGCTGTTGACAATGTCACAAATTAGTGGTGTCATTTTCTCTTTATTTAGCTACATCCATCTCAATAAGATACATAATACACAATATTAACATTTTCTTTTGATCTAAGTATCTCCCACTTTATTGGGCTAAATGATGAAATCTAAATATTGACACTCCAATAAAGGGTTTCTTTGAAATATGCATTTCAAGTTGACTACCTCAAGTGGTACACAGTTTCTGAGAACGACCCATATTTATCTACAAAGAATAATTTCAATAGCAAATTAAAAACATAAAATTATGTATTTTTATGTGTCTACAAAAATTCAAACTATCGGATTATGAAACTATGAAAATACTTATAATGCTTAAATTCATTTTGTGCCACTGTGTAGGTGCACACATGGACATCTAGTAGGGTAGAGGTGAACATAGATGTCCGTATGTGTCCCACGATGGTTACGTGCAGTGAGCGGCAGCGGCTCCGAGGTCTCCTCGTCGAGGCTATCAACGTGCTGTGCAAAACTAGCCTCAAATACAAATCGGGCTTCAGCATAGAGGGCCTCCTCGGCATCACCATAGACAACAACCAGGTGTTCCTGGTTAACATTCAAGCGGACGTGAAGAACAAGTCATGGGACGATGCTGATGTGAAGGTCGGCCAAGGGTGGGCGCTTGATGGTGAGAAGCCAACACCATCGCTGGTAGGGGGCCATCATGCCGGTGACGGCGTTGAGAACAATGGGCCGATGGATCTCCGAACTAATCACCATAACCGAGAACGCGGTGTCATCAGTTCTGGGCGAGATCATGTGACGAAATATGCATGCCACACAGGGATGACCTCATCCTATAAGGTGGAAGGTCGAGATGATGCAGAACCTTCCGCTTCATTTTCTCATCATGGGTCTTTGGGTCGGAGTGGTGATCAGTGTCGCCAAGACCAGCTTTCGCTCTCACCAAGCAGCGAAGATGGAGATGACTATGCGATTAAGATGGAGGACGAAGAGCAGGAGGTGGAGGTGACTGCACCAACAGCGAGACGGAATGGAGTTCGGTCGTTTGGGCGGAATAATGGTGAATACGCGTCAACAGTGTTGAAACCTCAAAGGTCTCAGTTGGAGCCAATGGGACATACTGCCTCTTCCTCCTTCAGACAGGTTAAAAGAGAAAAGGCGTCTCCTTTGTTTGGTAGACGAGGTTATCCTCGCAAGAAATCCAACTACAGCTCATTTAAATTGGATCAGAATGACGATGAGGTCATCCTGATAAAAGACGAACAGGACTCTGAGGGTAGTTCGGAATGCGGTTCTACTCCGATGGCAGCCAAGCTCCCCACTCCCCGGCAGCTGCCGCCCGAACAATCCCGGAGGAGAAAAGCAGGTCGTCGGGTGAGCACTGTGCCCATCCTGATCTCACCGACTACTGAAAGCCAAGAAATGGAGGAGGAGGTCACCCCTGAGAGTTGCGCTAGAACACCGACAGCTTCCTCACCGGCGTCAGATAGACTAGTGATAGATGACCCCATGTATGTTAAAATAGAGGATGACGTAAGCTCTCCCGGGGGTACCGGTGACAGTGAGGCATCGCCAACTCAGGTTATCTATGAAGCAGGCACTTGGGCCAAGGGTGATGATGTTGCTAGGTTAGCACATCAGCCGTCAAAGCGGCGGGCTGGCAAGCCAAATGCATCACAGATAATTTCTGAAAACACACTCCCTAATTCAGCAGCTGACTGCCAAAGCATACAGACACCAACTCCCCGAAAGCGCAGTAAGAAAGCTAAAGGGGCCCGCTCGAAGCAGCCAGTCGCAGTCGAAGTTGCGTCACCAGTAGTGGTGGTAACCAGGGGCAACGAGGCGATTGTGCAAGACACAGACGTTGCTGCGGAGGAGCAGGAGGGTACGCAAGCTGTGGCGCAGGTAAGGTTTGCAGTGTGCACACAGTAAATAACATCAAAGTTTATTTTTGTAATTGGTACCTAAAATATCTGGCTGAAGACAGACTGGAGTTGACAAGTTGAATTGCAGTATTAGTATACAACATACTTTCAGGAAAGATATTTTTACAATTTTATTTATAATTAAGCATCATTCGAAAGCAAAATTTTCATTTATAGGGCACCTGCTTGAATATATTAATCGCTTATTGAGCACCCGCTTGAATATTTTGCCACTTATTGGGCACTAGTTTGAATTTAATACTACTTATCGGGTATTCTAGATTAGATTAGGTATTTTGCTTTTGGAAAGTTGATCCTTTTATCAGCAGTTGATGCTTTTATTTAGCAGCTTTAAATATAAATAAAGCCAATTTGACCTGAACTACCTGTGGTTCGTGCAGTGCCAGTTAGACCTGCCAGTGGCCGGCTGACCTGCCCCACCGGCCCCGCACCCCCATCAGCACTGCCTACAAGCTAATGGTGGTGCTCAAGGTGCTCGAGTCGAGCAAATGCTTAATAAGCACACCGTTATATAAGTCGGATATGTAGGTTCAATTCTAGATTAGATTAGTTATTTTGCTTTTGAAAAGTTGCTTTTGTCAGACTATATACACATATATATATATATATATTTTTTACCTCGGTATATAGCCTCAGGCTAGCCGCAGGCTAGGGAGAGGTAAGCACATCCGGGTCCAGCAATTAGCATAAGCAGCTCACAGCGGGAGGACGTTCGCTGAGCTGCTCTGGCAGGATTTATCTACTACAACACTTTAACTAACTGTAAGTATCGAGAAATTGCGATTAACTTCCTAAGGATGGTTTATAGCATCCCATTATGAAAGTTTAGAACTTTCTCAGGTCCAATTTGGACATGTTTTGGTGTTATAAAAAACACAAGGATAGAACAATGCTGACGTTGAGAACCGAAACCGATACCGCTTTTTCTAGCGAAACCTGTATACAGACAGGCAGAGATGTTAACCCGAGTTGCATCTCCTAAGGAAATTCCTCCGAACCCTAAAAGAGGGTTTTGTTGGGGATGATCCTGGGTTTCTTTTAGACTCCCCAGACCGTTTTTTGAGGCGAGCCTCCGAGTTTCGTATTATTTTCTTCAACTTGCTGGCGCAGAATGCCGCAGGTGGGAGAAGTGTACGAAACAGAGAGAGCGGGCGGGCCAATGGCCGCTCATCCGTATGGTGGGGGTTTACTACCCATAAAGCCTACGGCATACCATTTAGCTTACAACGCCTGTATAGAGAACGGTGTAAATACGTTCCTTTATACCAATGATACCTCAAGCCAGATTCTGGCGTTCACGTTGTGTTCATGTTGAGATGCTACCGGTATTAAGTAACTTTTATTGTTACAGAAACCGATGGCCACCAAGCCAAACAAAGGTTCGCCATCAGCGGCAGAAGGTCGCGTGCCCTCATGGTATGACTCATCGCCTCTACAGACGGGGCCCCCGTCTCCACAGCATGGGGCTGTTCCTTCGGACAAGGACAGCTAGGATGATGATGTCCGGGCGATGAACCTGGAAGAGAAGATCACCAGAATCATGGACCAGAAGTATAAAAACATTCTGTCCATGACACGGGCTTCCTCTCCTCCCATCCCAGACGATGGTTGGGAAGATTGGTCAGAGGAGGATACCGAATCAGCCTTCGAGGTTCCGAAAGCAAAACCTAAGAAGCGCAAAAGGGCAGGAAGTAGCTCAGGTGATGAATTCACCAAAGCCAACAAGAAACGCTTCAAAAAGAGTAAGAAAACCAAAAAGAAAAAGAAGAAGAGCTTGTCCTCCGATTCATCGGATGACTCCTCATCAACTGAGTCGGACTCAGATACCGAAAGAGCTGGTGTGTATGCGAGGATCGGAGCGAAAGTAAAAAAGAAGTGCCCACTGGAAAAGGCAAAGAGATTGAGAACCACGACCATGATGGGGGAAACGCTGAAAGGGCATTTCCACACATTCAAACCCGCCGAGGTAATAAACAAGCTGACAGAACAGATCTCGGGAATTAAAGGAATTCCCGAGTCAATCAGTAAGGAAATGGATGCTGGCATCCATCTCTCAGATGAAAGGCAACGGTTTGAAAATGCACTGTGTACCATCCACAAGGCAGTGCTAGGGGCTTTAACATCGATAACCCCCGTGGCAAACAGGATGCAAGCCGAGAATAAATTCTCGTCGCTTGCCAGAGTGATGGACAGGGGAATTGCGTTGCTTACCGCAGCCTCTAACTTCATGACTTTTCGACGGTTCGAGAATGTATATAAAGCTGTGACCACAGATGCTGGCAAAGAAGTGGCCAGGTCTAAAAAGGTGACGGACAACGATGGTAAAGAATATACACTTTACCTCCCACCAAAGCCAGTAAAAGGCAAGCCACTGGATAAAACCAAGATGTTTGGTGGCCAGCTTGCGCACCTCTTCAAAGCAGTTGAGGTTGACACCAAAAGCGCTAAGAACACAGATCTTAGGATGGGCAAAAAGTATGACAACACCAGTAAGTTCCGACGACCCCGCTCGGATTTTCGATTCCGCCGGGGAGCAAGACCAGGACGAGGAGGTCCATCCTTCGGGTTCAATCGCAGAGGCAGAGGCGAACGGCAGAACACGTCATGGAACGACAACCGAGGGTTCAAAAGGGAGTTTACACCCAGACCCCAGTTCCCCCGGCCAGGAGCCAAGTAGAGTCAACTACACAGACAGCTACCCTCAACATGGTGACCGAAGAGACACAAACCTATGTAAGCAGGTTTAAAGCAGGCAATATCCTGAATTGTTTACAAAACTGGTGTAATATCACAGCAGATAGTGAAATTTTGAATATTGTTACAGGAGTACAAATCCCATTCATTGAGATACCAAAACAGAAAAGAGTTCCGTTCCCATATAAGTTTAACTCGGAAGAAAAACTACAATTTGATAACCAGGTTTCTCTTTTTGAAACAAAGAGAATTATTGAACGAGTACAACACACAGAAGGAGAGTTTATTTCTAATGTATTTTCTAGACCAAAGCCAAATGGCGAAATTCGTATGATTTTAGATTTAACTAAATTAAATGAATTGGTTACATACAAACATTTTAAGATGTTCTCATTGGAGACGGCTAGAGATCTAATTACGCCAGGAGCCTGGCTCGCGAGTGTGGACTTAAGAGATGCTTATTATACAGTTTCTATTTGCGAAGAACACAGACAATTTCTGAGATTTATCTGGGACGGTACCCTTTTTCAGTTCACATGCATGCCTAATGGCTTAGCTTGCGCACCTCGATTATTTACAAAGTTGTTAAAACCTATTTTTGCAATTATGGCTAGAAAAGGACATACAATGTTCCCATACATTGATGATTCATTTATTATGGCAGAGTCTGTTTACAAATGTCAAACAGCAGTTAATGATTTGTGTAATTTGTTAACAGAATTAGGTTTTTATATTCATGACAGGAAATCTGTCTTCGTGCCAAATAGGGAATTAAAATGCTTAGGGTTTGTGGTTAACACCGAAACCATGACAGTATCCCTAACGAAACAGAAACTACAAAATTTTCATGACACGGCCTCCCAGTTACTTGACATATCTAGGCCAAAGATTAGACAAGTCGCCGTCCTTATCGGTATAATGGTTTCGTATGCGCCTGCTATTCTTTATGGAGCGGCACATATTAAGTCTTTAGAAATAGACAAGAACAGAGCGTTAGCACGCACAAAAGGTAACTTCGAAAGACCAATGTTTTATTTCGGAAGACGGGTTTCAAGACATCTTTTGGTGGATTGAAAATATTAACAACTCTCCCAATCCCATTCGAATGGGTCAACCCAACACGGTAGTTACTACCGATGCTTCATTACAAGGTTGGGGAGCTCATCGAAATGATGTGGCGACAGGAGGGAGATGGTTAGAAGAAGAAAAATCAGACCACATTAACGTTCTTGAATTAAGAGCGATTTACTTAGGCCTTTTAAGCCTGATTAAAATACCTAAAAATAGTGTTCAAATCCTAACAGATAACACGACAGCCATGGCCTATGTCAGGAATATGGGAGGTACAAAGTCAAAAGAATGCAATAACTTGGCACAAAGTATTTGGAACTGGGCGCAACAACATCAAATATGGTTAACCATAGCACATATCCCAGGGACACAAAACATCCTGGCTGACAAAAAGAGCAGAGTCTTTCACGATCACCTAGAATGGAAATTAAACACAAAGATTTTCAAGAAAATTTGTCAACAATGGGGTTCACCTACGGTAGACTTATTTGCATCAAGAAATAATTTTAAAATAAACAAATATGTTTCGTGGCACCCAGAACCATATGCTTGGCACATAGATGCTTTCTCACTTGTTTGGGAAAACGAATTCTATTACATTTTCCCCCCATTTAACATCATTACCAGACTGGCACGAAAGATAAAGATGGATCGATCACACGCCATCTGATCGTCCCCGAATGGGACACACAACCGTGGCTAGCAGGACTAGTCTCGACAGCCAGAGACTGCCTCAGATTCCCAAAATCCCGAGGAAATCTAACTCACCAAGGCCCTCTGGAACATCACAGCAACGTAGCAACAACCCCATTGCTTGCATTCCTTTTCTAAATAAATATCTAGAACAATTTGGGTTAGACAAAATTACACAAGAACGGTTGGTGTCACATGCGTGGAGGAAAGGAACAGTAAAAATGTATTCAACATATTTAAAGAAATGGGACGTGCATTGTCTTATTAAAAAAGTTAAACCTATGAACCCGACTATTGCCCAAGTTTCAAGGTTTTTCAGAATGTTAGAAAATGATGGGCTAGGTTACGGCGCAATTAATGCGGCCAGATGTGCCCTCTCGATTATTCTCCCGAGAATCGAGGGACAGACAGTGGGTAAACATCACGTCATACACTGGGTATTAAGGGGTATTTATGAACGAAACCCACCTAAGCCAAAATATGATCGATTTTGGGATGTGTCTCTGGTGTTCAAAATGTTTAAAGATTGGCCACATAACAGATTTTTAGATATTAAACAACTAGGGTTTAAGGTAGCACTCCTACTACTGTTAGTGACAGGTCATCGAGGCCAAACTATAGTAGCACTTTCACTCGATGGACTGGAGATAGACAGAAAGCAAGCGACTTTCGATTTAACAACATTGTTAAAGTCTAATCGCATAGGCGACCCTTTGTCATCAGTAAATGTTACACAATTCACGGACAATCCCAAATTGTGTGTAGTATCAGCAATTAGAACATATATATCCAAGACACAAGGAGTTCGAAACTCAAGACAATTATTAATAAGCTTTATTAAGCCACACAAGGGCATTTCACGGGACACACTCGCTCGATGGACAAGCATGTCTGCTAGGAATTTCGGTCAAGCGTATCCTAGCGCACGCAGGGTGGAAGACCGAACGATCGTTTGATAGACATTACAACAAGCGATTGGAGAAGCCCAGTGGTGTCGCACGGTGACTGCTAAAGGACTAAAGATCAAAAGGTGAGAACATAATACTAGTCACAAAACGTCGTGATTATAACAATGTTCCATATCACAAACATAAGCATGAAATAACCATAACAATGAGAATAACAATCAAATATCAGGATAAAATGATATTACGTAAATGTCTCCCTAGCCTGCGGCTAGCCTAAGGCTATATACCGAGGTAAAATAGATTAGTTAGACGAATCTTACCTTGGTATAGATGATGGATAACTATTGTTTTCCCGAGGTATAAGCCTCGGCTAGACGTGGGTGAGGGCCGACCCTCCACACCCTACCACGTCTAGACTGTTGTTTGTACCAAGGAAACATTAGTATTTAAATTTTTTATTAGAGATCATTTTATCCTGAATTAGTAGGTAAAGATTGCTGGACCCGGATGTGCTTACCTCTCTCTCACCCACGTCTAGACGAGGCTTATACCTCGGGAAAACAATAGTTATCCATCATCTATACCAAGGTAAGATTCGTCTAACTAAATATATATATATATATATATATATATATATATATATATATATATATAAAATATAGCAGCTTTAAATGTAAATAAGAATAAAGATAGCCAATTTGACCTGAACTACCTGTGGTTTGCGCAGTGTGAGACGGACCTGACGGAGTGGCCAGCCGACCTGCCCCGCCGGCCACGCACCTCCTATAGCACCGCCTACAAGCTGATGGTGGTGCGTAAGGCGCTCGAGTCGGGCAACATGCGCGCCACAGCACGCCGCTTCGGCATCCACTTCAAGCAGGTGTGGCAGTGGACGCGCAACAAGGAGAAGCTGCTCGCCATGTCGCTATCGGCGCTGCGCAGCCCGCGTCTCTGGCCGCAGGACGAGGCGCCGCCCGCTGCCATCTTGCGCCGCGTCGCTGGCACTGGAACCATTACAGCCGCCGCCGCCACCGCCACAGCCGCCGGTGCCAAGGCTGCCTCAGCAGGTGATACTGAGACTGCGGCAGGCACCACCTAGCGGATATGTATAGATATTATGTACTATACATTATATATATATAATATATTATATATAGTATAATATATTAGAAATATGTATATTATATATATATATATATTATGTATATATTATGTATATATTATATATATATTATATATATAATATATAGTATATCTACACTCACACACACAGTTCCAAGGAGTGTCAGATACAGGCTGTCACATTTGACAGCTAATAATTGCCACCCAACACTTTTCTGGCCACGGCTTTTGCCATCCGGGACTATAATATGAGTAGGCAGATTATATTGTTGTGTGCCAAAGTGTGTGTGTATATGCAAGGTTGTGTGTGTGCATGCATGTAAGTGTGCGGTTAGTGTGCATGTACACTTGTGTGTACACTCATGCATAAATGTTAGTGTGCATACTCTCGATCATTGCGCATGAGTCTGTTCGGGTGGCAAAATTCAAAGCCAGGAAAGTATTGGGTGGCAATTCTCGGCTGGGAAATTGCACGTGGCAAATGTAGAAACCCCATACCGATAACTATTCTTTTCTGTAACCATGTTAGTGCTGTGCCTCTGAGTTATGTAGGTCACGTGGTGTTCCGAACCTTTGTTCCGTAGGGCACAGGGTTTGGGGCTGAGATTTGTAGAGCATGTGGTCTGCGCTTGAGTTTTGTTGGCTGGAGTTTTGGGGGGTTTGAGTTTTGAGTGTTTTTCTGTGTGCGGAGGAGTGCCTGAGCTTGTTAGAATATGGATTGATGATGCAGTTGCAATCATGTTTTGTATTTTGTGTTCACATTTACAGTTAGATGTAATTGATTTCACATGATATGCAAGCATGCAGATTAAATCTCCAACTGCACGATTGATGCTTACACATAAAACAATGAGTATTTTAACAAGTTGGGATGATTTCAAATTAATTAAAAGGGTTTTTGTTATGGATGCATATATATTTAAATATGTGTATACACATAGTCTATACTAGTCTATATAGACATATATATGTATACATATGTGTATAAATATATATATAGTTATATAAATATAAATAAATAATAAGCTATTTGCTGGATGTGGGATTTGAATAGCTACTTGATATATTTCATTGATATATATATATACATAGCTGTGTGTAGCAATTTACATACACATATGTTTACACACATAAGAGTACAATATGTATTCTACTCTATGTCAGCAAATGTTCGGCCGGTGGGAAGTGACTGACCAATCAAATGCGTCGTTACTGAACACTAATTACTGCACCGGTTTCCTTGGGTTAGACCAAATTGATGACTTTCTAGTCTGTAATTTCTGTTAATGGTCTGTAGCTTTCTAGCGAAAAAAATACCCATAATGGTGCTCATCAAACCAGGCAGCGGGGTTTTCAATGGCGTGATCAATGTACAGTAAAACCTCTCTAACTGACCACCTCCACAGATCGACCACTCCCCTATATCAATCGCTTTATGTGGGTCCCAAACGATCGCACATACAATACCATTGTAATGATAATAAAACAAGTCTCCCTAAGCCTCCCACCTCCCTAAATGGATCATTTAAAGTCGGTCCCATGGTCTGTCGATTTAGAGAGGTTTTACTGTATTCACATAAACCTCCGCTAGGTGCTGTTAATCTGGAGAGACGGACCCATTGTCCATACTTTTAATACAGTTTTTGCTTTTTGTTTAACAATTTGATGAGCGAGATCCAGATACGTTGACATTTTGTTATTTTTATAATAAATACATAGATGAGAATATTCCGGATTTTTCCGGATCTGTTATCTGTCCAATTTTTTATGGATATGGTCAAAATTTGCGAACAGTCCGGCTTCTCCCCATAAGTTTAGAAGTCCCCAAAATTCATTAAAATATTTTCCAGATTTTTGTTGTTTTCAGGCCATTCTCATCTATGTAAATAAAATGTGGGTGAGTGGGTGTATGAAAAATCCAACATGATTGTGGAGTATTAGGCAGTAACACGGTTTTTACGACTAATAGTAATACTCCTGGTGCTGACATTTGGGGGGCAAAAAACTATTTTTACAATTAGATGCTACGTGCACAATGGTGTTTCACTCGTCAACTGCCTTGGGATATTTCCCAACAGGTTAAAAAGTTTATGACCACAGGTTAAAAAATATTTTTTTTTTTTTATAAATCATTTTTTTGCGTTGTCTTGTGTGCCAAAATGTATGGAAATATTGATTAAATTAACGCAATGATATTTCAACTTAAATATGCTCTGTATATAGCGGAAGTTAAAGTTGCATAGTCCGATGGTTTTAAAGTTCTATCCTTTTTTTAAAGATAAATATATTAGGTTCTACCTTAAATTAGTTTGAAATAACTTATTTTTATTACAAATCGCTAATTTCGGAGATATTTGAAATGAAAACATGTCAAATGAATTTTGGTGTGCACATCGAAATTCTGACAGCATAGACTTCAGCAGTAACAGGTGTTATATAAGTGCACCAGTGTCTAAGTTGGATATTAAAATCAAATTAACTTAAGTGTTTTGGTTTAGAAAATTGCATGCTTTCATCGGATTATACAGTTTAAATTCTTTTGTTTAAACCGCCAGCGTGTGGAAAGGGTTATGTCATTATTTATTTAATATCGCATGTACAGTAATACATGTCTTCAAAGGACAATTCTGCATCTAGACCAGTATTGTCCTGTCATAACAGGTGTCATGTCCCAGAGGGCGGTGGGGAATATGAGAAAATGGAGAAAACTGGCTCTGAAGGCATCTGTGGTGCCCCATTGACCGCGGTTCAGACCCTCATATTTAAGGATTTGATGATGGTGGTGGTAATGATCATCATGATGATTTGGCATGTCCTTGTCATGGGAGGGACAGTTAAATGAGACAAAGTACAGTTTGTGCATTTAAAAGTTGTTCGCACATAGCAGGAGTTCGCTGATCACAGAGTTCGTTGAAGACAGGTACTACTGTATGTGGGATTATCTAATATGTAGTCTCTGTATTGATTACACTAACAGTAACAAAATATGCACAACTTGTTGAAAACACAGTCCACAGTTATCAATGGCTTTTGCCATGACAGTCTCAGTATACCAAAGATTCTTGTAGATTCTAGAACTAACAAACAAAAATCAAAAGACATATCTGGTGCAGCCTGAGAGAGATACCAAACTTTGTATCTGAATTGTGACTAATGCTGACACATATCAAAAGTGCCTTTCTCCAAGGTCATAGGCTACAGATTTTGTGTGGAACTGTTTAGAAGTTTTGCGCATGCGTGAGGTTTTACTCTCGAAACTTTGTATGAGTTTGGATGTTGGTTTAGTTGCTCCGTTTTTGTCCTTTTTTCCCGTATGACAAATGTAATTGTAGTGGTTTATCATGTGAGTCATTTATAAGGGAGAAAATCAAATTTCGTCCAGATATATTGATGATTAGATGCAGTTATATATAGCTATAGTTGGTGCTACAACTTCGCATGTCTTTTAGCTATAACGATTCTTTCATAATGATTGTGAGTGTGTTTATGAGATTGATTACGGAGGTGCTATATAGCTATAGATATGTGTATATATACGTATATCAAAGATGACTTGTTCGCCAATGAAACTATTATCATCTATTTGCAGTGATTTGCGGTGCTACCATGAATTTTATGAACCTTTCTGTGTATTATAATAATACTACAACACATTGTAAAGATTGTATTGTCTAGATAGTGTCATTGTTGCCTTACTATGGTGCTATTAGTCATTAATGCGCCGCATCCACGGATGCACCACATCCACAGATGCAAATTGTAGTCAGCCAACTTCCAGATTTGCTATATTTTTGGGGGGCGGGGGGGGTAGTAAATGAATTTTATTCATATACCTCTTTTGTCAGTGCCGTAGCAGTGGTCTTCCGCCGCAGAAATCATACAGGAAGTATTTTTAGGGAAGCAGTTTGTTAGTAATACATGTCACGGTCAAGTCTAGATCATATAAGAATCTATATAACTTTTCACTCGGGCCGACAGTAGCATTTTTTTTTTAAACATTCAGCAATGTTACCTAGGTCCTTTTGACAAGTATTTTGCTGTCTTTCGACACACGTTAGCTTTTTGTAAAGCCAGAGTGACAATAAATTTAACTCACTTTTCACAGTGACTATAGCCTTTGCTGCTGATGTAGCATAAAACCGTCACCAATCAATCAATCAATTGCTAGAGACGCCGTTCTGTTCATAGCCTTGTGCATTATCGCAGATGCATCATGGGAAGTTAGTGTTTCTGACAAGTTACTGTTCGATTATTTGGCAATGGTCAAGCATGAAGAGTGTGTGTCATGTGTTGTGTGCTTGCAGCGTGTTTAGTTTGTTTTCCTTTGTTTGAAACAAAACGAATGCAAAAAGACCCCACTCAGAAACCATTTTCAAAGTGGCAAAATCACGAAGCTAATTAGGTCAACTGGTTAATTATGGAAAGTCTCTTTCAAATTACAGTAAAATCTCTCTAGCCGACTACCTCCACAAATCGACCGCTCCCCTATATCGATCGCTTAATTTGGGTCCCAAACGATCGCCCATTGTAATGATTGAAAAATACTCCTTAAACTGACCACCTCCCTAAATGGACCATTTAAAGTCGGCCCAATGGTCGGTCGATTTAGAGAGGTTTTACTGTAGTACTGGCCATAGTGGTTTATTAGTTCAGTGTATATTATGTGTGATGTAAAAGGACTTATGCCGGTATAAATAATCGATGGTTCATTCAATATATATTCTCCCTATCCGATTATGCTCTAAGTCAAATAGATGGCGCCACCATGGCGCGATTTACACCGTTAGTTATTGGCGTGAAATTTACTAGCTCATGCTGTCAACATTGATTGAGTCATGTGTATATTATTGAACTGGTATCAGTCAGTCAGTATGTGTCGAACCAGTTATCACAGTATTTATTCCATTAAGTTAGATGACTGGGTGCATATATTGATACCAGGGCCGCGTTCAAGGTATGCCTCAGAGTCGACTCTGGGACGGCGCTGCAGCGTCTTTTTTGGCAATTTGTGTTCAACGTGCGACTCTGAGACGTCATGCTTTTTTAGTAGTATGCGAAAATGCCTACAAATTGGCCATGGGTATCAGCCAATCAGAGCTCTTCTTTCAATTGCAAATGGCTGCAGGAAGTGCACACTATGGAGGCCGCCATTTTTGAGGCACCCAAATGCTAAACCGTTGTTCAGAGTAGCGCCGCATTTCGAATGCCTCTGAGGCGTGCAGTTGAACGTGGCTCAGGTAATTCTTGCATAGTGTATTAATATTCCACCTGCATTAATGCATCATCGCAGTCAGACACCACCTGCATTAATGCATCCCCACCGCATGCTCATGATGCTGCTACCCACCCACATTTGTGTAGGAAGTTTGTCCATCTTTTTAAAACAAAATATTCTTAATAGCCATAATTCAGGTGTGTTAAACCATATCGATTAATACTAAGTTTGTAATGATGGGAACACTTGGATCACAAACGGGCGCTAATATAATAATACGGTAAATATAATAGTGCTGTAGTGGCGCCCTCTAGTAAAAGGTTGTGGCACTAGTGCAGTGGTGAACTGATAGGTGGCGCTGTGAATGGTTTGGGGATGATTAAGGTATTTTACTCAAAATGAGTGCTTTTGACGAATCTCCATTTGGAAACCAATAACAGGTTAATGAAAGAGGAAAATGGATTGGAGATATAAACAATATGCATACGCTTAGAGTTACTGATATAATGAAAATCTACAACAAAAACTGTACTTATTGGTTCACAGGTCAGTATTTTCACTCTTTATATCTAATGTTCAGCTTTTTCCCCCTCAATGTATCTGAGTTTGAATACGTTTATGGTATAACATAGGCAAAGAAATGTGTCTTCTAGTCTGACAAATATTGCTATAAACACAATATAGGCTTTTAATTACATATATACACTGCATATCAGTTGGCTAACTTGGGGGGCCGCATTGTTTGAGTTACAATGTGAGCACTTGCCTAATTATCCATTTATTCATTTTTAATAATAACTTCACAGATGTGAACAATACATAATATAATGGTGCATGCAGATTGTTTAAAAAAAATTAATACAAGAAAAAGGTTATTACATGTTGTTATATTGTTTCAAACACACGTATACATGGCATATCAGTCAATTCATCGAATTGACATGTATTTTTTGTGTCATTTTTACCAAGTTGATACTCGTGCATTGTAATTTGTTAATGATGTGTTTATTTTACGAACGTGACTAAAAGGCGATATACAGAAAGGAGACGTGCACAAAGTATGACACATTTATTTTAGGTATTTTCACACACACACACCACCACCACCAGTGACCACAGTGTCACCATCCCTTTTAAAAATTAAAAATTAATTCCTAGCTGCGATAGAACAGTTAAAGAACAGGATTGCCGAATGAGTACGGCCGTCCCTTTTGGGGTATGGCAAATTGCTCTGGTAGGGGTCACAAAAGTTGCATGCATTCTGCCTGTTGCAAATCATGTAGAACAGCTGCCCTGGTTTTGGTTTTTGGTGTTTTGTTGGTGCTTGGTTCACGTAGTGAAATCATGGTACTAGCTCCCCCCCCCCCCCCCCCACACACACACTGAATCAAACGAGAAGCTAAGATTCCACATATGCAGTATACAAATGCATATGCACTTTCGCACCGATAGGTCCATTGAGCGATCCGCTTTGCCGTCCAAGCATTCGCGACCCGACATATGGAAGGACCACCATGCATTTACATGCTTTTCCATTTTTTGTCGCATTCGCATACCGCGTATGTAGAATCTTAGCTTTAGTCTTACAAAAATCAATACAGGTCTATCAATACCATTGTCTGACACTCTGCATTACTAGGCTAAAGTAAGGAGCAGTGATATTTGGAAGACCAATTTTTCGTAATTGCGATTACCCTTGTTTATTCAACAAATGCCACCACCCGCAATAAAAAATAATATTATTTTAAAAGTAGAAAGCACTCTTGCTATAAGGTTTTCTTTGATCATCCAGACACACAGCCACTCTTGTTGTCAGCCGGGATGAAAGTGGTCTCTGGCAAAAAAAAAAAAAAAGGTATAAATCAGGCTGAGATACTGGCGCCAACAAGCGGGTTCCGGCAGAACCAACAGCAAAATTCCCCAGAAATACGGATATTCCCTTATAGGATTTGCAATGTCTCGGAATCGCGAGAAAATGCCGGAAGCCAAGTTTCAACTCTCCTTGTTGTGACTATATTATTGCCCATGCCTAACGCTTTCTTGTATGATTTTACGTTCTAGAAACATCTAAGGTCATAACGGGATTCCTACTAACCAATTGCTGCTATGTACATATAAATATATATATATACTGATTCCCTGGCAATTTGTGAAAAACAAAAAACAAAATTTAATCGTGGAGATCTTTCATCCCTGTGTAAGATGTACTTTATGCGTGTCTCCTGAAAGTAATTTGCCTTAAAGCGGTCATGTTAGTTGCACTGTGCTTTGGGTCCCTAATGTAGTGAGTTTGGTAGACTCATTGTGGTTTACTACTTTGTGTATGACTATTGGCATGTCTTTGTGTGTATGTGTGGATAATTGGTTCTAAGCTCAATATGCTGTCAACTGCCGCTAGGCATTTAAATTTAAATTAGGGCGTATGACGTCATTAAGTGTGTAATTTGTCCCGACGATCAAAATATACTGTCATCCTTTCAAAAACAATCTCTTTAGCAATTTTAAATTAGCACACACTGGATGTTACCATTATCATCTTTTAAATCTCTTTAGCAATTTTAAATTAGGACACACTGGATGTTACCATTATCATCTTTTAAATTAGCTCATACTAGTTTGGTTTAAAAAATATATGTACCCCCCCCCCCCCATCCACCCACCAACTCCCCTCGGAGTTTTAAGGTTGTATCATGGCATGATCTGGAACTTGTGACGTCATCAGGAATGTCATTTGTCCTGACTTTCAATTGTACTGGTATTTTCTTAACGATTTAGCACACATGAACTTGTGGCGTCATTTAGGATGATGGAATTCTGGCCGATCCTTTAAAGCTAACATGTTATAATATTTATTAATTTAACACTGTACTGTTACTTCAGGTATGTCATTTTTCCTCCACCTTCAAATTCATGGGGTTTTCTTTTAGGGGGTAGGGGTCTCAATTTTTTTGTTAAAGAAAATAGCACATGCTCTAACTTATAACGTCAAGTGTTTTCCCCCTACATCTTCAAATCTATCAGTATTTTCTTATTAAGTTAGCAGTCTTATATTCCTACCCCCCGCATTTCATTCTAAAACGACAAAATCAACAGCGTTTGGCCTGGAAGTATGCATGAAGCCGTTGCAAGAAAACTAGTTCCGCATTTCGCCGCCGATCCGTGACGTGAATGGCGCTGCGATAGCTGATACCGCGTTACTAACGTTGTGTTTACACTAACTATCCAGGGCGTATGGGTAAAACACCATGGTGCAGCTCACACATATAAACAACTCTATCTGATATCATTGAAATGGCCATTTTCTCTCACGTTAATTAAAAATAATAAAAGAAAAATTATAGATGACACTGATGAGCAAATAATAGCATATGGGCCTTTTCACATTATTTTGTTTGGTGTTGTGTTTTTTACTTTGCCATCAATTTCTATACAAAAAATATTGTACATTTTATTTGCTGACACTGTTTACCACCAGTTGAGACTGTTGTGCAGTCTTAGGTTCCTTGGTTGTGGTAGAGATGGTGACAAAAGAAATCACCATTTCTGTAACTGGAATAAGAGTTTTATTGTTTTCGTTCATACTGCAATTTTAATTGGTCCCACTTTGTGTATTCAAATTTCTCAACAATAGCACCTCGACATCGGTATATCCAGTTTGACATCTTACCAATCAGAGGAGTGATGTTTGCTCAATACTAAATCACTCAACATTTCGATTTAGTCATCTACACGCCCACGTTTAATAGTATCTTGAAATTGGCCACCCACTATTTAACATTAATTAAGCTAAGATTCCATATATGTGGTATGTGAATGTGACAAAAAATGTAAATGCATGGTGGTGCTTCTATATGTCCGGTTGCAGATGCGAATGCGTGAACAGCAAATTGGATCGCTCAATGGACCGATTGATGTCAATTGATGTAGATGCGAATGGCATGTCACATACCACATATATGGAATCTTAGCTTTAGTCATAGTGTTCTGTACACGACGCTTAATATGTGAATGGTGACAATATGAATTCAGTATTTGTGGTTGAGTTCTTAAAATGTGTTGTTAAAATAATTCCCCCAAAAAATCACTTACATATTTTTGTGTGGTTAATTTGCAGTTTCCTAATACATGTATTATTTGTATCTCGGTTTTTGTGAAGGGTGAAAGTAGCGCTTTGATTAGCATTTTCTGATTGAGTTTCAAATAATGCCACTACCGCCCTCATGATGCCATTGCATATACAATGCATTTTTTATCCTTGGAATGTAAAATTTATTATCACTTGAGAATAAAATATTATGTATACATTTGCGTTATGTTGTTGTTAATTGATGTGATTATACTCATTAACTATTGCTAACCGGGCGTGGTGGCCTAATCGGCAGAGTGCGTGTGGAAGGTCGGGAGTTTGGTTCCCGGTCGAGTCAAACCAATGACTTATAAATTTATACTTGTCGCTTCCTAGCCTTGCGCTCGCATTATTAAGATAGGGCAAGGACTGGTTGGCTCAGTGTCAGAATAATGTGACTGGGTGGGATATCAGGTCATAATGCTGGTGGCCTGGTCTCCCAGTGGGGCAGCACTATAAAGTCATGTGCGCAATCAAGTCGGTACCTGTCCTACTATAGCCTTCAGACATTTCCCTGTCCGCGTCAAGACTACCTATTCCAGCCTACACTCACAGGAACTAGGAGTACCTCAAGGCAGCCTACTGGCCGTGACCCTTTTCGGGGTCATGGTCAACGGTATTGCTGCTGCTGTAAAGCGCCGGGGGTCTCCTGTAGTCTTTTCGTGGACAACTTTGTTTTATATTACAGCGGTGCTAAGATGAATGTCATAGAGAGACAGCTACGACTAAGCATAAATGTGATCCATCGATTGTCAGTTCTGAATGGATTCAAATTTTCCAAGACCAAAACAGTCTGCATGCACTTCTGCCTGTTGCATAGAATGCATGTAGAACCGGAGCTGACCCTTGATGGGGATCCCATTAAAGTCGTTGAGGAAAGTAAATTTTTGGGCCTCATTTTCGACGCAAAACTGTCTTCATGCCACATATCAATCAATCAATAGTGCCACATATAAAGTACCTAAAAACAAGATGCTTGAAGGCGCTGGATATTCTGAGGGTGCTGTCCAGCTCAGATTGGGGAGCGGACAGAAATGTTCTGCTCTCCGTGTACCGAACCTTGGTTCGGTCACGAGTGGATTACGGCAGCATAGTATACGGCTCCGCAAGGAAGTCGTATATTGGGCTGCTAGACACGGTCCACCACCAGGGACTGCGCCTGGCCCTTGGGGCCTTCCGCACCTCCCCGGTTCAGAGCCTGTACGTCGAAGCCAATGAACCATCACTTAACAACAGGAGAATCAAACTGGCCATGCAATATGTAGTCAAGATAAAAACTAATGCATTGAATCCTTCACACAATTGTCTATTCGAGCAACATGACAAATCCAGGTATGAAGCCAGGCCGAATTACATCCGGCCACTGAGGCTCCCAATGAAACCTCATTTGGAGGCCTTTGGCGTGGATTTGGATGTGTTGGAGGATGCCAGAGTCCCAGAACATCCCCGTGGTCATTGAAGAAGCCGTCAGTTATCCTCCGACTCACGGAACTGAGGAAGTCTGGGACACATCCACTCGAATACCAAGGACTGCATGCAGAGATTCAAGGCCAGTTTGCAGACCACCTCTCCATATACACTGATGGTTCGAAAGACCAAAGCTGGGTAGCTGCTGCGGCAGTCTGCCGAGGGAAAAAATTTGGCGAACGCTTGCCCGATCACAGCTTGATTTTCACCGCGGAAGCCCGAGCACTCCTTCTCACGGTGGAGTGTATCGAGGTATCCAACCACACTAACTATGTTATATACAGTGATTCCTTCTCCTGCCTCCTGGCTGTTGCTGGACTGAAAACAAATCACCCTATTCTAGCAACGGTCATTTATAACTGAAACCATTAATAGCCACCCACATAAAATCCAAATGGCAACATGAGTGGGCTGAAAACATTAATAAACTTAAAGAAATTGAACCATCTGTGGGAAAACCACCACAGACTCATGCGGGAGGTCGGCGGGACCAAGTGGTCCTTAGCCGCTGCCGTATTGGCTACTCGCGGCTTACACATGCTTTTCTGTTCAAGGGGGACCCTCCCCCTGAATGTATTGGGTGTCAGTCCCCACTTTCACTCAAATACATTTTGTTGAGTTGTGTCGATTTCTTGGCCCTGCGCCAACAGTTTTACACTGCAAGCAGCATGCATGACCTTTTCACAAAAGTAAAACAAGAAAACATTTTAGCCTTTTTAAGGGCAGCTGGTCTATATCATCACATAGTGCATTAAACCAATTAGATCAATTAACAACCTTTTAACTTTTATCTTAATTCTATTATCTTTAGCCACAAATTATGTAACTGTGAGCTTTTTAACCTGTGGGTTCAACAAATATATTTTTTAATTTAAGAAAGAATTGTTGCTAAGAATGACGGTTTGCCTACGTCACTCAATACCAATTTATCATCAAACTATGTATAATATTATTTATTTTAAATTTAGATTTCTACAACACCGGGGAAGGCAGGCAGTTGAATGTACACACATGGGATTAAATTACCAAAAGTTTAAACATATTTGTTTTAAATTCAACATAAAACACTAACATGATTTAAAAAAAAAAAAAAATACTGAGTAGATGATGAGCACAATTTAAAAATAAATCCAATTGTATATACAGCAAAATTTATAAATAAATCGAGATGTACATGCTAGTGATGTCTTGTTACTTTCACTATCCATATATATCTCTATATGTGTATGTGTTTGTGATGTACAACGAATTATAGAGATATATATTATTTTCTTAATTTAAAATCCCACTTTGTAGGAAATCTTTATTTAAAAAATAATTATATTAAAATAAAATTACTACATCAGCATGATGCAAATTCATTCAGGCACGAGGAAGAAAGATACTGCTTTGTTCGATAACGTTTATTCAAATGACAGTCACACAATATTTATTCCACAAATAAACTGCTGGCTTCTGCGACAGAATAAGTATATTTCAGTATTATGAAGAGAACACCCCCCCCCCCCCACAACTATACCAGAACTCCTTTCGCTACAACTGTTCCTACCGTGCAATGGCAGGACACACAAGTCTTTAAATTGTGTGTTAATTATTAAATTAATTAAATGGATAAAGCATGATACATATTACACACCACACACAAAATGTCAATTAAACAATCAAAATAATGTTCTAAAATATTTTAAAGTTGCACAATCCAATGAAATCATAACATTTCCAATAACAAAGTATCTACATATTCACCTTCAGATACTCATTGCTGCCACGAACACTAAGTCTATTTAATAGAACCTGTCATTGATGCAAGCCTATGAGGTCTAAACATTTGGGTGTGCACGCCAAATTCACTCTGCATAATTACACTTCAAATACCTCCAAAGTCAGTCATTTATAATACAGGTTACTCCAAACTAAAGCAACGGATAATGATCAACCTAATATATTTATTAGCGTAAATATGGCAAAGATAAGAAATCACAAAGTATCGGATTATGCAACTTTAAGAAAGAATTTTATTCTTAAATTGTTTATAAACACACAAAGAAGAACTGCTAAGGGATAGTCTCCACAATCAGATATAATGGACCTGCTATGGTGTTGCACTTGAGATGATTATGGGTGATGGAGATGGTGATGATGGTGGTGGTGGTGATGGTGGCGGCGACATCAGTGCGATGGGCGAGTGACAGAAGCAGACTACAACGCCTTCCGGTGATACTCTGGTGGTGCGACCGCGTACTCAGACACCGAGAACAGGTTAGCCGCATTCTTCTGCATATACCTGACGGGGAGATCAAACAAGGGATCAATCATTCAGCGATCATTATGAAAAGTAGTAAGTAATATGCCACTAGAAATAATATGGCATTTATTCTACTTTTTCTTGAAGATTTATACTGCCCATCATGGATAAGTCTGAATAGACTTGTTTTTTTCACCATTAGACAGTTTGTCGATAGAAAGCCCGAGCCTACACTTTTACCGACCCAAGGGATTTTTAACCTCCCACACCACATATACATGGCGTGAGAGCAACCGGCCTTTGATGACGCTGTAAGTTATACACAGCGGTGGAAGTCCAAATTGGCAGAGGTGGGGGGGCACGGGGAAGCGAACCACTGACCTTCAGATTAGGCGTCCGACCTAGAAAAAAGTCAGACACTCTAACCACTCTGCCAGAGAACACCACTTTGAGACTGGATGGAAATAAGAATACCTATCAATAACTGATATGATTTTATATATGCGTAGGCATCAATAATAGACAAAGTAGGTCCAATGGAACTCAGCCTTTGATGTATTCATCATCACCAATAACCATCCTGATTGACCTTGGCTGTTGCCAGGACATACAACTCCAACAACTAACCATCATCATCACCGTCATCATCGTCAATCACTTAACCGCGAGGGTCGTTGGGGCACCACAGATGACTTTGTAACCGGTTTTCTCCATTTTCCCGTTCTCCACTGCCCTCTGGGACTTGCCAAACACCAGGTCTGTCCATTCCCAGATGTAATCTTCTCACCTCTTCCTTTATCTGCCTCGTCTTCTTCCCCCTTTCACTGTGCCTTGAAAGATGGTTCTTCGGTGTATTGAACACACTCAAGTAAAAGCCTACGCATATGTAAAAGCATGTCTCTTATTTATTACCGCATAAATGCTATAAGCATATAAGTATACTTACTTGAGGAAATCATGGATGTGATTGAGAAGAAGCTGTATACTCTTTTCGTCCAGAGGCGTGTAGGCCAACATACCACCCAGCTTAACTGCAACCAGAAAAATAGCAAACACGTACTTGCATAATCAAATGAAAGTATAATAGTTTCAAAACCAAAACATCCACCTATATTTTATGCACCTGTAGTCGGCAACAATGAGCCCCGCTACCACACGATGGCGGTCTAAACTATGCTGACCCATGCTAGTCTAAATGATCATCAGGCGGGAGCATGCTCGCCGGGGCGGTCCCTATGGGGCGTAATCGATTAATCGACTCTGGTCACCCGAGCCACTTTTTGGCGCATGCGCACATCCTGCAGACTCGGGTCGAATAATCGAATACGCTTCTCCACACTCGGGGTGAAAAAAATGGTGGCCTTTTTTTTGTTTTTTAATAGCTGATATAATTACAGCAAAATATGATTTAAATATTGTTATGATGGCATAGTTTAGTGATATTTCCATTTCATTAATCTATGTTATTACCAACAACAAAAATGTATGACTGGTACTGGTGGCTGTTATCCTGCAGGATGGTACCAGCACAAATGTGACATCATTGCTCCTGCAAACCCCAGCCAAGAGGTGGGTTACTGGGGTCGGGTTGTTTTGCACATGGCACGTGTATTTGTCGACTCCATTCGCTGTGTTCTATTTGAAATTCTGACAACTCGGCTGACCCGAGTCGCCCGGGTCATGTTAATCGATTACGGCCATGGTAGACTGTTCCACACATTACTAGTGGCCATCCCCAGCCAGAGGTTATGCATTACCTTGCTGGGCAAGCCAACCAGAGTGTAAAATATTCCGATAGAACGCATTGGTGGGGGAATGCAAATGGTCTATTGTTGTAAAAGGTATATAGGGCCAGGTGCACGAATATATTTATGTAGTTGCTGGTGATACTTTACTCATGGTGAATAGTCATTGTGTGTTAGTCAGACAGTGTGTAAGGGGCACTTGGAGCTCTACTCACTACCCCCTGCCCCCCTCTGTTAGTCACAGATCACCACACACTCAGCTCAGGGCAGGTTGGCCAAGGCAGCCATGCCGCATGGTGGTGGTGGGCAGAGCACTGTAAACATGGGAACCCAGGAATGCTTGATGTTCACTGGTGGAGCTTTAGATGCTTGATTCTCATTGGAGAATAAGGTCAGGTGGTGTGCCATACCAGATCCATGTACCACTATAAATAATAAACCTGAGGGATTGGCTCTCTTTACTTTCACTCTTTATACTCTTCCTTTCTCTTTTTGCCTGTATTGATTTCACCATAGCCTGCCTACACAACCACAGATTCCAGCCGTGGACTTTATAAGAGGTTACGCATTACCTTGCTGGGCAGTGTCAGGTCACTTCTATTCTGGCTTCGGCGGAATAAACCACGAACGACGTTGAGTATTGAATGAATCAAATAGTGTCGTTCTTCATTCACTAGGCGGTATAGAACCCGGTCAATCACACTACATATCCGACTTCATACTGGTGCACTCATCAATTATTCCTTTTGGAGTTCTTCACCTTAGGAACTTCAAAACTCGATGACTTCAACAGTGAAGATGCCTATTCCAATGAAAGCACATTTTCAGAACCAAACCATTTACCTAGGTTTGATGTTACATATCCAGGGTCCGTACACACGTGAAAATACGGAATTCAAGACAATTTTCATTTGGATTTCAGGAAAAAAACAACACTGGTGAATGGCGATTTCAGACTAATATAGATCAGTGGGGACAGTTTAATGGAATTCAAGGATTTTCAAGACCAATTACATAAAATAGGTTAAATTCAAGACTTTTCAAGGCCTTGAAATGGGGCTAATGAAATTACTTTTCAGGCCCTGTACAGACCCTGCTTAGGTCACCAAAAGGTGGAAAAGAGCATGTAAAATTAGTTTACCAAAAAGACGCAGTAGGTGGATGGGGCTGTAAACGCCGGACATGGGCGTGTCTGGATGATCCGCCAACACCTATAGAGCAAACAAAAAAACAACAAAAACAATGCAACAAATAGCATTGAGACAAAAAATAAACAGGTGAAAACCACACTAACAAAATTATACACAAAAACCACGCTAGCAAGTAGATATTGCCCGATATGGGGTTTTAGGCCCGATGGTATTTGGGATTAGTATCGACTCAGGTGTAATCGGACTCGGTTTGCATTTGGTTGGCTGGTTGGTTGTTGGAGTTTTACGTCCTGGTAACATCTAAGGCAATATCAGGACGGCTACCGACTTGCAACAGGGTGTTGTACACTCCTGGCGACTTTATAGTGCTGCCCCACTGGGAGAGTAGGCCACCAGCACCATGACTTTATATCCCACTCAGTCACATTTTCTTGACACAGACAACCAGTCGCGGTATGCATTTGAGAAGCCTAAGGGTCTCAATTATATATTACAGTGGGACGTGATTGGCAACCAGCAAACAAATCTGAAAGTTATGGTGGGGATCCAGGGCAGAGCACAATAAGGGGGGCAGGGGGCAGTGGCTACAGAAGTTCATTCAATTTAAGCATTTTAAGGGCCTTAAAAGTAGTATTTTCAGCAGGAAAATATACACATTTCCTTCTTTTATACACAGTAACACTTGATAATAAGCCATTACTTCCAATGTTTTTTCACCGGATCTGCATAAATCACAAGAATGACCAATTTCATTATTAAAAACTCGGGAATCCACGAATCACCGGAAAGATCACATCCCTGATTACATGATATAAAGGTGAGAAAACATTGATCGTTACAGCCACCAAACTTGTGGCCTTTATTGAACTGGCTTTTATATCAAGTCACAAAATGGAAGGCTTACCTCTGCATACTGCGGCCGCTCAAATTTCCACAACAGCTGAGTGCCGAGCATAGCGTTGAAGTACTCCCTGATGCCCTGAGTCACTTCTAGGATAGCATCTCTGAAATGAGACCACCAGAAAACACCTGGTACAACGGGGTGCATACAGATTCTCACCAACTAAATTTAAGGCCTTTTCAAGCCAGAAATTCAACTGCTAACTTCCATGGTTTTTCAAGGCCTTGAAATGGGGAAAAAGAAGTTCAAGACTTTTTAGGACTTTCCAGGCCCTGTATGGACCATGCTCAAAGTACTGCATGCGCAGTAATATTTCAGCTTGTCAATGATAACCGGCTTTCTAACTGACATCTCACTCACTTGTTCGGATTGCCCGTCTTTGTCAGCTTTGTCTTGCAGTAGTCGTCCAAAATGCTATCAACTGTATTCTTTGCGGGCAGCTTCACCAACTGTAACATTGACAGGCGATTACTGGTTCGGCGGTCCTAGGTTGGTTGGATGGTTTTTGTTTTACATCCTAGCAACAGCTAAGGGCATATCAGGACAGGTACCGACTTATGACAGTGCACACTCATGGTAACTTTATAGTGCTGCTCCACTGAGAGACCAGGCCATGAGCACCATGACCTGATATCCCAGTCACATTATCCTGATACTGTGCTAACCAGTCTTGTCCTATCCTATAAGTGCCGAGCGCAAGGCTAGGTAGTGACAAGAATAAATTTTATATGTCATTGGTTTGACTCGGCTGAGATTCAAACTCCCAACCTTCCACACGGGAGGCCTGCGCTCTACCGATTTGGCTACTGCATCTGGTAGTCCCAGGTGAAAGCAAATAAAAAGCACCTACAAGCCATTGATAGCGCAATGCCAGATTGTGTACTCCTACAGCTTCCGTACGGCTTGGACCAGACGGGGTGGCCGAATGATTTAGAGCGCCCATCTCCCGTGCTGGCAGATCGTGGGTTCGAGCCCTGGTCGAGTCAAACCAATGACTTAAAAATTGATACTTCTTGCTTCCTAGCCAGACGCTCGGCATTATTAGGACAGGGCAAGGACTGGTGTGCTCAGTGTCAGGATAATGTGACTAAGTGGGGTACCAGGTCATGGTGCCGGCGGCCTGGTTTCCCAGCGGGACAGCACTATAAAGTCGCCATGAGTGCGCACTGTCACAAGTCGGTACCCGTCCTGATATGACCTTAGATGTTGCTAGGACGTAAAACAACAACAAACAAACAAAACCGTACGGCTTAGGGAAATCACACTAGTCAACACCCATCATGAGCCACAGGTAACGTTAAATCAAATAGATCAGCCACACACACAACCTAGCTAGAACCGTATCTAATACCTAAATGAGCTAGATTTAGAGCTGCACTCTATATATAATTGGGCAATGTTTAAAACTACATTCTATACCTAATTGGATAAGAACTACTCTATACCCAATAGGGTAACTAGAACTGTACCCAATACTGGATTTTATATCCAACTTGGCAATGTTTGAAACTGTACTTATGCCTAAACTATATACATAATTTGGCAAGGTCAACATTTAATGAAAGCTTAGAACTGTATTCGTATACCTAATTGGGTATGGTTATGAACTGTATCCAATACCTAATCAAGGTTAGAACTGGATTTTCTATACTTAATTGGGTACGGTTTAGAACTGTGCCTCTATACTTAATTGGGTGAGATTTTGAATTGTGTTCTATACATAATTGGGTAAGGATTAAAACTGCGTTCTATATCTAATAGGCCATTGTTCAAAACATCACTCCATACCTAATTGAATAAGATTAGAACTGCACTCCATTCCTAATTGGGTATGGTTTAGAACTTCACTTTACACCATATTGGCCATGCATTAAATCCGCACCTGCTTTTGTCTTGTCACTAAATCCCAGTCATCGACTAACCAGGGCTTCAGTTCATCAGGGATCTTCACTTTTACTTCGATCTTTGCCATGAATGTCTCCTCCTGAAAGGTATCACATGACAGTTTAAATTCCAGATGCCCCATTACTTCATAGTCTATACAAATTTACGTGGCGTGACTATTTTATTTAGCATCAATATTTTATTTCGCAGAAGAACGAGTCTACATATGTATACATCAGGCTTTATTAATAAATTGCCCATCATATAAGTAACTTCGGTTAAATTGGTCAGGAGGAATTGACTACATCGCTTACTTCATTTATAATCCATGAATGCTGAGGATACTCTAAATATTTACACAGTTCGCAGTCCAAATGAACTCTGACCGAAAACTATATTTAAATAACATCAGCTAATTAATCATAGCAATATTTCTTAGTTTTCCAAAGCAGAGGGTAGTCTGGAATCTAGATCTGATATGAAGTGTAAATGTGGCTGAATGAACATAAGCAGTTTCACACATCTAAGGTGGTAGATTGATAGATTTAGATTGAGTATCACACCGTTAAAGTGGCATTTAATCAAATATATTAACAAGCAGCAGGTAAATAAATAATAACGATGCAACACTGACCAAGCAAATGCTAGCAACGGTGTAAGATTTGATGCGGAAAGGAAATAGCAAATACGCAGACCTAATGGAGAACAGAAAGTAACTGCTTAGAAATCTGAGCCGGAGAGTAAAACAAAATCATGCAATGCGCCAACCAAACAATGAAAAAAAAACACATTTTTTCCCAATGAATAAGCAAATTTGCCAAAGGAGAAAAAATGTCAATGAAGTGCAAACGAAGCAATTAACATACCAAAGACACTGAACAGGTCATTTGCTTACAATGAACAGCATGATAAAGAAATCGTAGCATCAAAGAATAAATAAATCTTGTTTTGAAAGTATTGGTGAGATAGCTAAGTTTTGACCCCCCACCCCCAACTTTTTCTTTTCCCTAAAACAATTTAAAAAAACTAAAATTACTGAGTATATTGCATGTATATCTTCTATGTGCTGCATAATTTATTATGTTAATATAAAAAACCGAATACCATTATTTTGTTATTTCCCGACACTACAGGGTAACATTAATTAAGGTATTCCAAGTCATTCCGGTACTAGCGCCATCTACAGTAGGCTACTACACTACAACACACTCGCCAGTGTAAATTTCCCAGGTTTTATTTTAAAATAATTATTTCAATCGGTATTCTTTTTTTCTTTAAAAAAAAAAAACACTAACAAAATTTTGAAATTGTGTTTAAAACAGAACAACAAAAAAAGCTCCTATACAATCCGGTGTTTCTTTTTGTTTTCCCTTTCTTTGTCAGGTCTGTTTGGGTCGTTCTTGTTATTTATTTCGGTGAGAGAGAAAAACCCCAACTAATTTATATTAATTTTAAACCTGTTCCTCTGTGATGCAGAATTCTATCATAAGTGCTTAACACGAACCGACTCAACTGTGGGATCTACCCGCGCTCGCTTCTTCTTTGGCGGGTCTGAGGTGGAGCCTGAGTCCTGGTCCTTGGATGACGTAGAACCTAAGGGAGAGATGGCACGGGTCTTCAATCAAATTTGTCCTCTTGTCTTCTGGTCGATAAACAGTTGTTTGGTTGTTGGAGTTTTATATCTGGCAACATCTAAGGTCATATCAGGATGGGTACTGACTTGTGACAGTGCACACTAATGGCAACTTCATAGTATAGTGCTGCCGCACTGGAAGACCAGGCCGCCAGCATCCTAACCTGATAAATATCCCACCCAGTCACATTATCCTGACACTGAGCCAACCTGTCCATGCCCTATCCTAATAATGCTGAGCGCCTATTTAGGAAGCGACAAGTATAAATTTTTAAGTCATTGATTTGACTCGACCAGGGTTCAAACTCGTTGGTTCGAATCCTACGATCTACCAAAACGGGGGCCGGACGCTCAACTCATCCAGGCTGCATTGGTTTCAGTACCCAATGTCAATTTAAAACCGAGATTGTCGGCTAAGCGGCTTTGACCCCACCCCTGAAAAGGGATCAAAATAAATTGCGGAAATCAGTCCAGTGGATGTTTTAGTCAGATAGCGAGCTTAATCAGATAGTGAGATTTCCAGATTAAACAAAGAGTCAGACTAACATGAGTTGAAAGGAATGCAAGCTAAAAAGATTTATGTTCATTTAAAATCTTCATACTTAAGCTGCAGCCCAGTAAAAACATCAAATTTCCTAAATGAATCAAGGCACATATCTCGACTTTAGCCTGCATATCCAACTTAGATACTGGTGTGTTTATTAAGCATTTGGTGCTGCATAGGAAATATTAAATCAATTTAATAGAACCCGTTATTGCTAAAGGCATATGGTGTCCACCATTTTGACTTGCATGCCAACATTAGATTTAGCATGTTTTCACTTCATAAATATTTCGAAATATAGCCATTTATAATCAAAGTTATTTCAAACTAAAGTAAGGTAGTTTATAGCGATCAACCTAATATATTTATCTCAAAATATGGCAAAAACTTAGAATCATTGGACTATGCACCCTTAACAACCCGTTCCCACGTACCACTATCTCTCAGCTTGTGCTTGGCAGGCTTCTCCACTGTCGGGGTTGGTGCCCGGTCTTTCTCCTTACTCTTCTCCTTCTCTCCTCGCTCCTTCTCCTTCTCTCCCTTGTCGCCTTCATCCTTTTCCTGTGTCGATTTCTTCCTCTCCTTGTCCTTCTCCTTCTCAGCATCCAGTGGTTTTTTACCTTTTATCTTGAATGCTGCTCCCGACTTGGTCTTCCTGTGAACAGCATGCAGATAAATGTAGGTTGTGGAATGTCAGTCTCGACAAATTAAAAGTGCACGATCCGATGAAAGATTGACACTTTCAAAATGAAAACACTCATTTCAACTGCCACATTGAACATAAGACAGTGGTTCACCCATTAATCATATTTTTGGGGAGTTGCAACTCCCAGGATCTGTACACATGTGCAGATATGGAATTCAAGGTTAATTCAAGGCTATTTAAAAAAGAAAAAAGGAATCCATTTGGATTTAGTCCGAAATCGGCATTCCAAATGGCGATTTGGGACTAATTTAGATCAGTGGGGACAGTTTAATGGAATTCAAGGCTTTTCAAGACTAATTACCCAAAATAGGTTTAAATTCAAGGATTTCCAAGACCTTAAAATTGGGCGAGTGAAGTTCAAGACTTTTCAAGACTATCCACCTTGAACTCCCTGCCCCCTCCTATTCTTATGTGCTTTGACAGGCAGTGACTGATGGATTGATTGGTGGTTGCTTTACGCCGTGTCGGCAGTATAGGCCATATTCATGGCGAGATTTTTTTTTTTTTTCAAACCATCGCTTTTACATGTAAAAGCAGACAATCAATTATGTGCCAATAGACACTCATTAAATTAAAAAGCTCACAATACACGATTTCTGCGACTAGTATGATACCTGGTGATAGGCAATGACACTCGTTTGTGGGTCAACAGTGTGTCACTGTGTTATTTTACACTGATGATCGGGCTTTTTAATCAATCAATCAATCAATCAATCAATAGGATACAGCTATAATTATCAAAAATGATTCAAAAGTGGTAAGTATGTTTGTCCGATTCGGCCACCGCGCCCGGTCATGTGGCAGAAGTATGGGTTCAAATCGCTGCATTTGTTTGCATCACTGTCACAACAGTACACTTTAGCAACAGACTTACGCATGTGCTTTGAGCAATTCCTTCTGTTTCTGCTGTGCAGTCTCATTGAATTTGAGGACTCGACTCTCAGGAACCCATTCGTCCCAGCTGTGAGATAAGAGCAGTATATTAGCTGACATGTAACTTTGGAAAGAACGCAGATGGCCCTCTAGAATTTTATAGCAATGACCCATATTTTTAGGATAATCCTGAGATAACAGTGTCAGGGTATGTACACATGTGAAGATATGGAATTCAAGGCTATTTCAATGTTGTTTTTGATAGGAATTCAAGACTATTTTCATTTGGATTTCAGGGGGGGGGGGGGAGGAAACAATAATGAATGCCAATTTCAGAATATTTTAGATCAGTGGGTACAGTTTAATAGAATTCAAGGCCTTTCAAGACCAATTACCCAAAATAGGTTAAATTGAAGGAAAATGAAGTTCAAGACTCTTCAAGACTTTCCAGGCCCCGTACAGACCCTGCAGTGTATATTCAGCACAATTACATATATACCATACCCATCTTAGAGACGACAGCTTGACCTCAGGTAACTGTTATTATTAGTTCCATAAAGATCAGTTAGTATACTACAGGGATGAGAGTAGCTTTGTGACAAAAAAGTCTGAAAAGTGTCATCTATATTTACGAACGAAGCGAGTCCCATGCAGCTGGAGGTATGGGGGGTGCTGTGACCCCCCCCCTCCCCCCCATGAGACAATTTTGAATTTGGTGCAATTTCAGGGCCAATTTAAGACAACATGGGACTACTTTGCTGTAGCTGAACAGTCATTTTTCTTTGGCAAAATATCCTCTTACTGCCTTACAACCCATCATCATGGGTTGTAGGAGGATAGCCAGATGCAGTAGGGACAGTCCATTCAGGGCACTGCCCACCGACTAGCATGACGCCACCTAATGCAGAAGAACTGCGCAGTAGACGTTGTAGTCCCTGCAACCACCTCGTGGTGGTGGAGCTCATGTATGGACTACTACACATTTAATCCAATGATACATGCATGACAAGTGAGAAGTAATAAAATTGGCAATGTCATACTTTTTGTTCCAGCCATTATAGTGAATGAAATATCGGACAGTCTTCTCCTTTATCTCGTGCTTTGTAGCCTATATATAAAAAAAGAAAATGTATATTAGCTGAGGTTATATAAATGGTGTGAAAGACAACACCGCAATATGTAAGATAAACAACAATAATTGCACCAAAATATACATTTAGTACAAATGTTAGAGTAGACTAATTAGGTTTAGCTCTGCGCAAGACACACATATATAGGAATAAATTCACACAGAAAATTTCAAGTAAATAGTTCCTCAACTTTTTGTTTTACAGGGAGTCAAAAATGCTCCAGTTTTACAGATTTTGTACACATTATTTTACACGAACCATAGTTAATTTACTCCAATGTTTAGTATGTGTGTAAAAGCAGGCAATGTAATATATAGTCAGGAAATCACCTGTAGTAAAGTCATTGGTTCTCCTATTAAAAATATCCAAATATAGCCGTTTCCTGCTTTTCTTGCAAAAGGTCAAAAGTTGGCCCTAAGTGGCCGGTACACACCTACCGTTTACGATTCGCGCACTAAAACTCACGACTCGACCCGACCCGCTTAAAACTGAAAACGGGCCGATTCGTTTTTCGAATCGCGAATCGCAATCGTAAACGGCCGCTTTTAGCACTAAAAACTGAGTTTTATGCGCGAATCGCAATCGCTAGGTGTGCGCGGGGGGCGCACACCTAGCGATTTTTGTGCGCGAAACGGGCAGTTTTCGATCGTAAACGGGAGGTGTGCGCGCACAAACGGTAGGTGTGTACCGGCCATAATGGCAATGCTCTATTTTTGTTTAATGCTGTTAACTCGGATTTAATTTTTTTTTTTAGATAAAACTATGAAATTTTGTTTTACTTTAACTTAAGCTTCAAATCCATGCCAGATTTACTGACACTGATTTAACAGAAAAAATCGAAATGAGCTTGACGTTACAAGTTACATTGTCCAACACATATTCACGAACTTTCAGTGAAAACACGGATATTCTCCCATAGGCTTAGCACTGTCGGGAATTACCAAAAATTCCCAGAAGTTATGTTTCATACAGTACTCTCTAAGCACTATCCTAGCTCCATTCCACTGATCAGTTAGTACAGACGATCCCTGGAAATCGCTCTATTGTCCCTTTTGTATAAGTATTGTTACAATCACTCCTTCTTGTTCTGCTTGTTTGGAATTTATGTCCTAGCGACATCTAAGGTCACGTCTGAACAGGATTCGGACCGACCAATTGCTGTCATATGATATTATAATTTATATCCTTTCCATTTTGTGATAGTTAATCAGCGATTTAGTTTTAAACATGTGGAAATATGAAAAATTGCGGAGATCTTTTATCCCCGAATTATATAATATATAATTGCACCAGTTGATACTTAGATGGGAATTGCTAACTACAGTATAAATAATTTATATGGAAATTCTATCACCTAACTTACCTTAGCTTCATAGAGAAGAGGGCCGTGGAAGCACAGGACCCTCTCGCCTGAAACGAGAGAATGACATAAACTTCTATTTAACAGGCACGCTGATGCTACACATACAGTAAATTAAAGGGCTAGTCCAAATTTGGAAAGAGAACGGCCATTAAAATCACAAGACTGACACGAGTAACTCCAAGTAAGGCATGCATTAGAAAGGGGCGCTTCATAGAGTGATATTCAGGTGGACATTTAATATAGGCAAAACAGCAATATTTGATGTTATTACCTGTCAGTGCGAACCAGATTTATGAATATATTTAATTTAGATTGTTTATATTGGTTGGTTGTTGGAATTTTATGTCCTGGAAACATCTAAGGTCATATCAGAACGGGTACTGACTTGTGACAGTGTGTACTCATGGTGACTTTATAGTGTTGCCCCACTGCCACTGGGAAATCAGACTGATGCCAGCACTGTGACCCGATATCCCACTGACTGAGACTGAGTGAATGACTCAGCCACATTATCCTGACACAGAGCTAACCAGTCCTTGCCCTATGCTATTAATGCCGAGTGCCAGGCTAGGAAGCAACAAGAATCAACTTTTATAAGTCATTGGTTTGATTCGACCAGGAACTGAACTCCCGCATGCGAGGCCCGCGCTCTGCCGATGCCGCTACCACGCCCGGTGTCGTGGTTTTAATTCTCCGCGGGTTTAAAACCTACACTCTCGCCCTGTGCATGCGTCAAAATCGAACGGCATTTCCGCCAGATTAAGACCGTCGAGTAAGACAATATCCTGTATCCTATGTCAAATAATACGCCTAAATTTAAGCAGTGAAAAATTCATTCTGCTTTTTGTTTTATTACGCTTATTCGCGTGTGAGGCCGCGTGCTCTATCAAATAGCTGATGTTGACAGTGACTGGCGCTCGCTTGGGTGCTTGCTCTTTTCTATTTTAACACCACTTTATTAAGTCACACTCCTAAACTTGTAACAAAATTGTATCTGAAGCAGTGGACTATCCATTGATATTGTGCTTTTTGTGGGTCATTTTTGTTTTATTAATGTTTGCTCACGCATGTTGACAGTGACTGGCGCTCGATTGCTCTTTTCAATTTTAACATTTTTATTAAGTTATGCTCCTAAATAACGTAATTTGATCTGAGCAGTGAACCCCCCTCTCGAGATAGGAATTTTTTTTTTTTTTATAAAAGAAGTACCCCCTCCCTGAGATATATAAAACAATAAAAAATAATCCACCCCAATGCTAAGTGTAGGGTATAAACCAGCGGAGTTTTAAAACCGCTACATGCTGCAGTTTGAAAGCGCCGTTCGATTTTGACGCATGCTCAGGACGAAAGTGTACGTTTTAAACCCGCGGAGAATTAAACCGCGACACCGGTCGTGAATATGAAGAAGGTTGCTCGAATTATGATATCCTTAGGCTTATAGTCTATAGCGATAACATCCTTATTGTGAATGGAAAGCCAAGAATTGACGGGTAGAACAATATGGGTGTTTATCTCAAATAAACGTTGAATAACGAGTGTTCCCTTTGTGACAGTTTGTCGGTGACCACAACAATAATAGTGAGCGATAATACAAGTTTTAGAGCTGTGAAAGCGACTAACCATTATGATTACAAACGATCAATACATCAATAGCTACACGAAAAGCTGAAGGCAATACACTTATATTACACTATAATCTTGGTTAAATTGTTCTTTAAAAACAAGCCAAACCGACTAAACCTCAGGATTACTAGATTAGATATGATAAATACAACTTACCTTCAGTAAATTTTGGTACAACTTTCGGCGGCATGTTTTGACAAATAGGTTGCTATTTTACCGCAGATTTTGCAGAAGATGCAGTTCATACACCAACAATGACTTGTAGTCTGAGGTTTGTAGTGTTCTTTGTTCGCAAGAATATATGCAATAAGTAGTATCGTCTCAAAAAATACACAATTTAAGGAATATCTCGAACCGTACAGGCAAGCCCAATGCGCGCTCTGTTTTCTCTTGTATATGGTTAATTCAGGACTCACTATCATAAATTCCATCAAATAATAAACATGTCGTCAACCCATCTTGGTGTTTCTTAATGATTTAGCGTTAGGATTCTCATACATGAAATGGAATCACACAAGGTTGCATGGCTGGGTGTTAATATTATACTGTTTCACCTCCATGGCTGTTATATTCTACTAGAAATGTTAGTCGTTTTATTAAAGCAGAAATCCACTTCCGGTATCTAACACAACAAACAAAACACACATGGGCATAACCTAATATGTGGTAGTCCAACCATAGATAAAGAATACATGTATTCATCTATGGTCCAACTGGGTGAGCGAAATGATTTAAATTAGTGGGTGGGAAGAATGCTTTCAAATGGCTCACCCATCATTTCACATATGCCCATATCTATGCATGGTCCCTACTTGCCTACATGTAGGCCCCTAGATAAAAGATTCACCCCATACTTCCAGTACAGGGGTGAAAACCAACCCATTAGAAAAGCTGGCGAAGAATTTTGACATGCTGGGTTAATTAACTGAGCTGGTGAATTCTTAATTTAAGAAGCACAATATATTCTTTATGTACATCTTCATATTTACCTGCTACTTTTGAGTGGGAAAATATAATAAAACATATACTTTAATGCGATTTAAAAGTGAAATCGACAGCGTTCTCTGTCCACCATCTTGTCTTTTTGCATTCTCTCCCATTTCACCAACACTGTGTTGATATAAGGAACCATTTGACACTGGTGCCAGGCATTCTACTTCCCGTTCCATACTAAAGTTATTTTCGCCCGTATTTAGACTATGTTGTCGTTCACCCCTGTACTGTAAGTAGGGGGTGAATCTTTTATCTAGTAGGCCCCCTACTAAAGAGGGGATGTAATGACGTCACAAGACAACTTTCGGTGGCCATATTGGATGACATACAGAAGGTTTGCAACTGCCTACACTGTATGTTTTGCGTCGCATGTGCGTCAAAACTCAAAATGTATGTATGTGTTCTGCTTCTCTTTATTACATACATTTTGATTTTTGACGCATGCACGACCCTTGACGCCCGTGCCAGAGATGCATCCAGTTTGTTCGCAGCTTTACTGACAAATTTCAAACGTATGCACGCAAAACATACATTTGCATACATACATGACCAGACAGGATGGCCGAATGAGTTAGAACGTCTGTCTCCCATGTTGGTAGATCGTGGGGTCGAGTCAAACCAATGACTTTAAAATTGATACTTGTTGCTTCCTAGTCTGGCACTCGGCATTATTAGGATAGGACAAGGACTGGTTGGCTCAGTGTCAGGATAATGTGACTGAGTGGGATATCAGGTCATGGTGGTGGCGGCCTGGTATTCCAGTGGGGCAGCACTATAGAGTTGCCATGCGTGCGCACTGTCACAAGTCGGTACCCGTCCTGATATGACTTTAGATGTTGCTAGAACTTAAAACAACAACAAACAAAACAAACAAAACAAACAAACAAAACAAAACAAACACACACACACACATATACACACATAAACACATACACACCTACACATAAAGACACAAACACATGCACACCTTGTATATGTGACGTCCTATACACAAATAGCCTAAACTGAGAGTAGTAATCATGTGTGATCTCTGTGGCCTAGTGGTTAGAGTGTTGAAATTGTAATCTCAAGTTGTTTGGTAGTGTGGGTTCCAACCCCATACACTCCAGAACCTTTTTTACATTCAACAACAACAACAAAAATTTCATCTATATCTGTTTCTCATTGAATTATGCAATGTAATTGTACTAACATATATTTTACATTACGCAAATATATTCCTGATTGAACTACTCTAAAGAAGATTGAACATACCCCAGCTTTACTCTCACTTCTCTCCACTCACCCAGCCATTTTTAAAACAACAGCTGCCAGCTAGTCCCAGCCTCAGAACTGACCCACTTCTGGTGGTGAAGTGGGTGCCCTACTCTCCCAACACATATTTGGTTCTTTAAACATAAAAACTAAACAAGGTTATGCTTGGAGAACATTTGTCGCAGTACGGTTCCCTTCGCCACAACCTATAGCTGGAGACTTTAAATTCGCCGGCTATACCTCACCCAGATACAAACGAATCCAGCATCAAAAGCTCTCCAAACATACCTTCGCTTAGTTTGTTCAGTTCATGCCACTGAACATGTGGGGGGAGAGTTGAGGTCTGTGATGTATGAATGACATCATAGGTGGGATTCCCTCATCACATGACCTAGAGGGGTTCCCTACACACAGGAGAAGCCATAGCAACCACCAAGATGGCAGTCTCAGAAAGCTCTCAATTCAACTTTTAAAGACTATTAATCTACATGATTTAATCAATTATTCACACAAAAAGTAGCTGGTTATGATAAATAAACATTTGAACTTCATATTTATCATTTTAGATTGCAATTTCTAATATTTCTCTCTCTATATGGTTGTCTAAAAGTGTCAGTGCTGCTGGACTAAATAAAACACAATAGAAGCAACCAATGTCAGCACTCTCCCCCCACATAAACTGAAAACTGGCAAAGGTATGCTTGGAGAGCATTTGTCGGAGTATGGGCAGTGTCTCAGCGACCTATATCTGGTCCCTTTAAATTGCCCAGAACCTCCCAAAACACAAGAAAACTCTGTTTTACTGCATCTGCATGCATTCACAACATGGCTAGGGAGGGTGCTCGTAATCCAAGATGGCAGCCCGCTGACCGCTGACCGCTGATTGCTAAGTAATGACGTCACGTGCACTCCCTCTATATTTAGTACTAATATAATTCGAATGCTATTTGATGTTTCACTGACATTTAGGGCATCCAGTTCATTCCGACCATAATGACTGACTACAGCCATGTGATTTCTCCAGTTTTAACCGGAATTCCGTTTTTTCCTGGCAGGCGAAACTGGAATTCAGTCTTTTTTTCAGGCCGCCGAAACACCTCTGAAATACACTATTTGGATCCCTCTCGCAACTCAGTGGGATGCTGTGTGTCCCTATGATAACCTATAACAAATTCCAAGTTTTTTTCCCCTGCACCCAATCACATACCTGTGACTATGAATCGCTGCTAAATAATATTGAGACCAGCTAGATAAGCATCGCTTTTATGGGATCCTTTCTGTCGGTAAGGAATTTGTATGCATTTATTGTATCACCTCAGTTTATTGTAAACATACCTTGCAGAGAGTTAAAATAAAAGAATTGAATTGAATTGAAAATTGATATACCAACAAATTATGTTAGACACGTTGAGTGTTTTTATGTACTGCATATATTCCCAACACATGTGCATTGTCTGGTTGCCAGAAGTAACAGTAACTTGAATAAGCATAGGTAATATATAGAGTACTCGTAGTAGTAGCATAGTAACGTTATGGTTAGATTAGACAAAAGATCGGAGTGGCTATTCGCAAAGTCGCTGTGCAAATAATATCTGTCTGATCCTCCTTATTCGCATATAGCCACTTATAACCAATCAAAGCACCGGATTTATATTGTGCGATCCATTGCCAACATTTTAGACCAAGAATATATAAGAAAAAAACATTTCCTACATATTTTCTTCAATTTTAGCACTCTCTTATTATTAAGTCACGCTCACAAATTACAGAATTTGATCTTAGCAGTGAAAAATTCGTTGTGCTTTTTGTTTTATTACACTTGCTCGTGTGTGCTTCCCCGATAACATGGAGCCGTCTGGCTGACGGTGGCTATTGGTTGGATGATTACCACATATTTTCCACTGTCGGGCCGACGGTGGTGGCTCGCTGCTGATTGCCGTGCATTTTCCACATATTTTCCATATATGTAAAATATATTCTTTTTTTGTAAATTATTTAAAAAAATCTTAACTAAAAGGCTTTTGCAGTGAAAATGGTGTTTAAAGAGCTGTTGGGCCAATCGTAGATCAGTGGACAAACACCGTCGGCCCAATGGCTTTTGCCACCATTGACCCAATGGCGTTTGCCACCGTTGGCCCACCAGCGTTGCCACTGTTGGCCCACCGGTGTTATAACATGCCAACAGACAGGCAACTACAGAGCCTCCCCCCATCCATCAAGCGGTAAAAAGATATGGTTGAGAAAGATGTTAAAATGTGCCTAGCTAACAACCATAGGTGAGGTGTAATACGGTTGCTTTTGCAACAGGTCAGTAGAAAGTCAGAAATGACAAATGCCAACCAGTGCTGATGAAACACCATTTTCATTGCAAAAGTGTTTTAGTGAGGAGTGCTGGATTTTGTTTAGCAGGCATCACTTCTTAGCTAACTTTTTATCCAAGATTAATCATCTTAATGATATTGAACTGTTAACAATTTTGTTGGGGTTTACTCCTCCAGTGTCATCTGTGGTAACTGCTTTGTTACACAGGAAACATATCTTCTCCAAAGTGGTATCCAGAGATTCTTGTTTGGAAAAACCATATTGGGCTCACAGGGTAACCCATTATATGGGTCCTTTAATTTTTGCTGGCTGGCTGGGTAGCTTTCCACTCTTGGGCCACCGTTGGACCAATGGTGGCATATGCTGCTATGGGTGTCTGACCACCGTTGGGCCAACGGTGGGTCGGTGGCCAAAACAACGTTCGCCTAACGTTGTTTTGCCACTGTTGGCTCAACGGTGCTGCCACTGTCGGCCCCACGGGTCTGTGCTATTTGGCTTACTGTTGGCTCTACTGAATAGTTGATATTGATATTGACTAGCGCTTGCTTGCTCTTTTCAATTTTAACACTATTTTTTATTAAGTCATGCTCCCAAATAACAGAATTTGATCTGAAGCAGTGGAATATTCATTGATATTGTGCTTTTTGTTGGTTCTTTTTGTTTGATTAACCTTTGCTCATGCGTGTTGACAGCGACTAGTGCTTGCTTACTCTTTTCAATTTTAACACGCTCCTAAATAACGGATTTTGATGTTAGCAGTGAGTAAGACCTTAGATGTTGCTAGACTCACTGTAAATGCTGCCAAGGCAAAAGTTGTAGCCGGACAGCCCAACTATGATGAAAAGTTCAAGTATTTTTACATAATACTAGGTTGTATAAGCACTATATGGAACTACAGTGGCTGTGTGAATAAAGGCCCTGTCACATTACGACGCATCTCGCAAGCGCGTGGCCAACACATAAAATCACTTTTTTACGTCGAGAAGCGTAAAACCTTTCGGTGTGGGGGGCAAAGTTGGACGTATCCATACCGTATACATAGCGTATGGCCAATGTATGACCCTCAGAGCGAAAAATGCTCGAATTACGCTCATGGTACGTTCACAGAGCGCCGGTGAACGTTATATACATTATTCGATCGCCAGAACTATGCCTCATACGTTACATACGTCAAAACACACTGGAGAAATGCTAAATGTACGTTAGACATGCATTAGGCGTACGTTATCCATACGTTGTCAGTATGCGGACTGTACATTCCCACTGCCTTTAATGTAGGTCAACGTAGTGAACAACGTTTGTCTAACATACGTCTAACATACATCAAAGTACGCCTAACGCATACATAACGTACAACGGATGTAAAATCTACACATTGTCGAACGTTGTCATACGTCGAAAGTTTTCTGCATGCAGCAAACTTTGGCGACCCCTTGATGTGCGACGCCGTATCTCGACGAATGTCGATGTACATTGACACATACCAACGAGCATGTCACACACGCGTAACACATAACAACGTATCCCAACATAGCGGCCAAAAATCACATACGTCTGTGTACGTTGGCACGATGCGTCATAATGTGACAGCCCCTTAAGGAATCTCTATTTGATTAGCTGTATCATTTTGCAACATTCTAACCGACGTCAGATTACCTCCAAATAAACCACGTTTCGTGGCGCATCGCGTGGGACAACTAATAGAACGCACGGATGAAATGAATGGACGGTATTGCATGGAAATATTTCCGGTTAGTTCTGTAACAAACCCATAGAGTCGTCACTTCCATACACACGTAAATTGGCTCATACGTCAATGACATGCCTACATACTGACAGGTAAGTTCGGACTGAGCTATTCACACACGCTTATAATGGACAATTGAGGACTGTCAAAGTCAAAACATGTGAGCAACGCACTGACTGGACCGCGCGCTGTCTTGCTCTTACGGCAGTGGGCGGCGCGTGCTTCTGAGTCAGTTGACGGTGGAGGTTGGGCGGCAGGCACCGACACCCATGACAAGGGGCAGCGCTGGACGCGAGCTGCACTGGCGATAGCAGCGCCAGACGGGCAGCATCAGCTCACTGGGCCTCCGATCACAATCACAACCAGGCAACAGCTAGCCTCTAACCACAGCCACCAGCGCGTTGGTGGCAACGAGCTGCTCACAAGAGTCAAGACAAAAGGCAAGTCCTGCGGCAATACGGAATTTACCAGCTGACAAAGGCTAAGCAAGCCCAAGCTGTAGACTTGCATCCTCACATCCTGAGCAGTGGATCCCTGGATGACAATACTACTACTAAAACTAGTGTAGCTGATTCGTTGATTGACACACCGAGTTGCTCTCGTAAAGGTAAGCGCTTTCCAGGTGCCATACTCAACAAAGTGATCTAGGCCAGGTCAGCAGGTGCGTTATCCAGGTAGCTATAGATTTAATTTTAAGATGGGTGTTTGCTCCTCGCTTACCAATGCTGCTGCATACACATGTATGTCAATTTAGTTCATATTACTATGTATTGTTATATCATGTAAACATTAAATATTTGATTTTTCTCTTTTAGATGAACTCTTTGTTTAGATCTATCTGCCAGGTGAGGTGTGAGTTGCGATATATAGGTAGTGTGACAAATCAGTTAATTAACAGATTTGTGTCGACATTGATGACAGCTCTGTTTGTGCTTTCGATGATTCATTCACCCAGCGCCCCCGGCACAGAACGTCGGAATCCTCTATTATTGACATGTTTTCAACAGAACAAACACGCACGGCGCCACAACCCTAACATCAACACAGATCACGTGCCGACGCACATTGAATGTGCGCGCAGAGTGTCAGTTAGTCCCTATCTAACCATAAATAAGATTAGTGTGGTGTACCACCTACATGTACCATTATGTACGCCAAAGCAATTCATACCTATAGCTTGTGTTAGCGTACTTTAACGATGGTAACTTATTGTATTTGTGTATCTAAGTTATTTAATGCTCATGCTGGGATTTTGATACACGAGTGCATTCTGCTCACCCGAATGGCAACTTTGTAGGCCTATGTGTGCAATAAAAAGTTAAACACGTTTTACATACTTATGGGCATTATACGTCCTCAGAGGTGGGAAGAATGCTTTCAAATTGGTCTCAACCATCGCCTTTTAAATCATTTCGCTCACCCCCACCACATATGTCCATATCTCTGTATACTTGTCTTTCAGTTAAAATATCTAGGCATACATGTACTAATTATAACTCAAAGGCTATTTGATGGCTCACTGACATTTGGGGTATCCAGTTATATCTTATTACCCATCCACTACTGATTTGGTAGGTTATGTTGTGGAGGTGTTGCAAATAAAGGGATTCTCTGGCTAGAGTGGAGATCGAACTCACATTTCTGCCATTTCGAGGTGAGTGTCCTCCTTATAACTACACTCATCAAACTGGAATCATAGGTGTTCTTTTTAAAAATTAGTAAATAGTTCACGACCATACATGATTTAATACTTAAGATTATACACATACAGGTAATGGAGGTATGTGCGCATCGCGCTGTTTACTCGACTTTCACTTCGGCCTAAATCGCGATTATTGTCCCGAATGGCATGGCAATCACTAGGTTGGAGCATGTGTTACTCTTTGTTTTGCTTCGGGGAGACTTTTATAGATATTAACCAGCAGTCTTTTGCATAATGTAGATAACATTTTCTTATTCATCTGCGACCTCAAATCTTTTGAATTTGTCAACTAGAAGTTTGATGGAAATGATTTCGAATTTTTAATCTTTCTTTTGTTTATCAAAAACCTCTGCAAATCAATAAAATTTGAGGATAATCATTTTGAAACTACCATATTCATTTTCGCATACCTGTTTTCTATCTATTGGCCAATTCTCATGAAGATTGAGTAATTAACAGATGCATTTGAGGACGCGCAGTAGTTGATGTCAACAAAGTCTCTCACCCCAGCCACTGAGTTCACTCAAAGCTCTTAACCCTGCTTGCTCGAATTTGGGTCACAACCTTTAGCAGTTTTACTATAGAACAAAGGGGCCAAAATGATACAGATTTTACCAACTTCAAATGGAGATAACTTTCCTGCTATTTACTTTAGAAAATGATATGGCTACCATGACGAAGTTCAATTTAAGCTCTTTCCATTGATATATGTTCCATTGAGATCAAATGCATTCTAAAAAAAATCACACATACCTAGGTAATGCACTTTGATGTACATGTACATATCACATATACAAACACACATACAGGCATAGTATGCATACATACAGGCATAGTATGCATACATAAATACATACCTACATACATACATACATACATACATACATACATACATACATACATACATACATACATACATTATGCCACCTCATTTTCTAAGATTGTTTCAATCCAAGAAGATGCAATCTTCCCCAACTTCTGTGATCAGATGAAAACCAGAGTTTCCAATGTGAGTTTGGCCATTATATATCTCATATTCCGTTCCTTTGATATCTAACAGTAGAACTATTGCTAAACTGGATGATGAGAATGCTTGCTGGCTTCTCATGCCAAAGGTCATGAAATTGAATCCTGACGGGGTCAAACCAATGACTTAAAAGACGTGGTGCTACATAGCCTGATACTTGGCATTAATAGGAAACGCAAAGGTTGGTTGTCTCAGTATAAGTCTGAGTAGGATATTAGGTCATGGTGATGACAGCTCGATCTCCCAGTGAGCCAGCACTATAAAGTTTCCACGAGTGCGCAATGTCACAAGTCACTATTCATTTTGATATGAGTTTGGTGTTGCTAAGATGTAAAGTCCCCAACAAACAAAACAAACAACACAGATCATCATCATCATCATCATCATCATCATCATCATCATGCTGTCGGTCGCGATGCGACAAAGACTGCTTTCATTACTTGACTGCCGCTCTCCATTTAGCTCTCTGCTGTGAGAGTTGCGTCCATGAGTCGGTCTTAATGTCTCTCAGTAACAACACAGATACCTGATAATGATAAGGCGTATGTGATGCATAAGCAAACTTTGAAAAGCACTGTATGCATTTCAATTTACTTATTTATAATTACCATCTTCGGATATGACTATTCATGGTTTCAATATATCTTGAAGCTACCTATCCTTTCGGAGTTATGTATGGCCTAGTCAAGGCTCTGGTCAAGCTGTGACTAGTACTAGTAGTGGGGTCATTCAGCTGTAATCGCCCTTCTGAGCTGTTAGATGTCGGCCAAGGAATGGCTACACAGTTGCAGGGTCCATACGGGGTCTGGAAAGTCTTGAAAAGTCTTGAACTTCATATGCCTCATTTCAAGGCCTTAAAAAGCCTTGAATTTAACCTATTTGGGTAATTAGTCTTGAAAAGCCTTGAATTCCATTAAACTGTCCCCACTGATCTAAATTACTTAGAAATCGCCATTCGCCATTGTTTTCTTTTTTCATGAAATCCAAATGAAAATAATCCTGAATTCCTATCAAAAACAGCACTGAAAAGCCTTGAAATAGCCTTGAATTCCGTACCTTCACATGTGTACGGACCCTGCAGTTGGGTAGGCGTTCTCTGTTAAATAGAGTTGAAACCAGTTAAGACTGATAGATCACTAATGATATAGACAAATTACACAGAAGTAGTTCACTGCAATAGCCCGTGAATATCTAATAGTGAATCGTAAGCCCTGCCCTTTTCCTATGCCTTATAAGCTATGTCATTCCATCTATTCCTTCCCTGTATGACATCACAGATTGAACTCCAACACAGTAGATAGAGATTGATCTGTCCAGGGACATTACGCCGAGTATCCCATTGCTACCCGTGGTAGTTCTAAATGCAATGCAGTAAATATTTATCTAATGTTCATATAATATTCATGTAGGGAACGCATATTAAAAATCCAGTTGACCTGTTCTTTCAGGAAGTATCTAAATATTATATATGAAATTTACACATTTATTAGGAAAAGCTGCCAGTACCATAGTGTTAACACTGCCAGTGCTCATATTGCTTTCCCCCGGTCGCCAAGCACCAGACCTATTTATTTCCATAACACTTTCTCAGCGTGAGCCATGCTTTCGATTACGCTTCATATTAATTATCATGAGCGAATATTTATGGAGGTTATAAATTTATAAGCAGCCATTTGCCATTACTGGGTGGAACCCATCACTGTCTGATGGAACGCGTAAGCTATATAACTATTTGATGTGCACAAGGCCACTGCGCCCGCGTGCTATGCAGCATCTGGTGCTGTGCCACCCTGAGGTCCTATTTTCAGCCTATATTCCTTGTAGCCGCCACTCCAGGGTCGATTCCGGGCATGCTTCGAATCCATCCCCTACACTAGGTTAAATACTGGTATCCCTAAATCAACTATATCAGGGACTATTTATACATAGCTTAAGCTCTGTAGTATATGTATCTAATATTATATACTATTGAAATCTGTCTTGAATCATATATAATAATTAATATATTCTATTTTAAAGAGTACATAGTCTGCATATTGATAGTTTTTCTTTTAGTAAAATAGTGATATGGTAGAGTTACTGTAATTTTGTTTATATCTAGTTTTACATTTATATTATAATAGAAGCTGAAAGTAAAATGTATTTGAACAACTAATCAGATTACTAACAAGGGATATCAGTCTGGCCAGTACGATATGCGTATTTCTCTTTCTATAGCCTAGGTCACACCTACCCGGATCAGGGGCTGGATGTGCCCCGACCCATGATCCGGCATGGTCCCTGGCGATCTGTGGCTCATCCGTGGCTGGTCCTTGGTGGTCCTCGGTGATCCTTGGCTGGTCCGGCCTCATTCGGGGTTGGCCCCGGGTGTTATAAAATGTTTAAAACATCCGGGGCGATCAGGGGAATATTGCAATCCGGGCTCGATCCAGCATCATCTGGGTGTAATCCGTGTTCTCATCCGGGTAGTCCAGGAGTTGTCCGGGGGTAGTCCGTGCCCCTGATGGCTGAGTCCAGGTGTTTTTGAAACCGGATGAGGTACGTTTTAGCCATGGTTTAACCCGGACCAGCCCTGGACCAGCACCGGGCTAGCGCCGACAGAGCCACAGACCACTCCCGGACTGCCCGGATAAGACCCAGGCAAGCTGGATGAGCACGGATTAATGGATCATCATGGATAGCACATTTTACCACGGATCAGTCCAGGATGAGCCCCGTTTTTGTACATATATATATAGCAGGAGCAAGTCCACTTCATTCATCACTTGCAGCTTGACTCTCAGAGGGTTCACATCATGGATGCATGCATGCGGCAGCAGAGGCAGCAACTACAGCTGCTGAATTGGCAATTACAGCTACATCAACAACAGAATGTTAACAACATGAATATGCTCCAAGTTCTGCAGATCCACAGAAGACTTAAGAGAAGACAGAGAAGAAGTGTGTGGGTGCGTCCATGGTTGGAGAGAAGAATTCAATTTGACCAGTTCACAAGTCTAATTAATGCAAGAGTTACGCATCGAAGATGTTTCTGCCTACAGAAACTTTCTCCACATGGATCCGGGTATGTTCGAGGAAGTTCTCCATCGCATCCTTCCCAGAATCATGAAGCAGGACACTTTCTACCGAAAGGCATTAACACCTGGATTGAAACAGTCATTCACACTGCGATACCTAGCCTCTGGTGACAGCTATCATTCACTCATATACGGTTTCCGAGTTCCTCACAACACCATCTCGCTCGCCGTTCGTGATGTATATGAAGCTATAATTGCAGTGTATGCCAAAGAGGTCATCCAGGCTCCAACTATAGAACCGCAATGGAGAGGTATTGCTGAGCAGTTCTCAACAAGATGGCAGTTTCAGCATTGCCTAGGAGCCCTTGATCAGAAACATATCCCGATCCAATGCCCAGTCCATGGAGGATCTGAGTACTACAACTACAAGGGATTCCACTCTATCATATTGATGGCTCTAGTGGATGGTGACTACAAATTCTCCTGGGTCGATGTTGGGAGCAATGGCTCTGCAGGAGACGCTCAAGTCTTCAACCGTTCAGAACTGAAGCAGTACATAGAAAAGAACCGACTTGGTATTTCAGCTGCAGAACCACTACCGCATGATGAGTGGGATATGCCTTACTTCATAGTTGCTGATGATGCGTTCGCCCCCAGAACGTGGTTGATGAAACCGTTCTCCAAGCTTCACCTAACAATTCCGGAAAGAATCTTCAACGACCGACTGTGCAGGGTCTGCCGAATCATCGAAAATGCATTCGGGATTCTAGCTCACAGCTACCAGTGCCTCCTAACAACCATGAGACAGAGGCCAGCAACAGTTGTGTTGATAGTGTTGGAATGTATCTGCCTACATAATTTGACGCGGATGCGGTACGCAGCTTGTCACAATGCAAAGATGGACCAGGAGGACACCAATCACAACATCGTTCCTGGAGCCTGGAGACTGAACAATCCTCTCGCCGGCATCTACGGCACATATGGAAACAGAATGACAATGGCTGCGAAATACCAGAGGAAATATCTTAGTGCCTATTAGTATTACGTGTCTGAAGCTGGATCTGTACCTTGGCTTTGTTTGTTTGTTTGTTTGTTTTTGTTTTACTTCCTAGCAACATCTAAGGTCATATCAGGATGGGTAGCGACTTGTGCCAGTGCGCACTCATGGCGACTTTATAGTGCTGCCCCACTGGATGACCAGGCCACCAGCACCATGACCTGATATCCCACTCAATCACATTATCCTGACACTGAGCCAACCAGTGCTTGCCCTATCCTAATAATGGCGAGTGCCAGGCTAGGAAGCGACAAGTATCAATTCTTTTAAGTCATTGGTTTGACTCGACCAAGGTTCGAACCCACGACAATGATGGTATATATATATATATACTTGCTTACATTGTGTTGATAACAGTCTCCATGGTGATATATCCATTGTATATGTTTGCATGAAGCCAGCTGTAAATAATATATATATATATATATACATATATATATATATATCAATATATATATATTCCAAAAAGGCGTTCGTGTATAGACCTACAACTTATTTGGTATCCCCACAGGCCACCGTGAAGGCACTAGATTCAATCATTTATTTAGCTAATAAACTCTAGTATTAGCTAGAATACCCCCAACCCCCTACTCTTCCCAATTTGTTTTGTGTATATTTTATTTTATTTGATCTTTCTGCAGTTTGCACATATTATGGGATATGATATGGCGGTATCTAGTGCCTAAATCCCATTAACCAGAATAGAACCAATAGAAGGATACATACACCGAGTCTTACTTGTTTTTTCGCAGACTAGAGTCTTCGTAAGCAGTCCATATTGGCTGTTTGCCGGGTTACCACCTGCTCCCAAGTCGGCTCTCACTTAGAAGAAACAGACATTCTTCATACTCGGCGTTGCCTGAGCAGACTATACGAGACTTTGTTCGATTTCACAGGACTGTTCAGAATTCAGCAAACCCAAGAATGAATGAACTATTCTTTTACACAAAAAAAACTCCCAGAATAAAAACATCAAGTGTCGTGTAAAATAAGCGAAGAAATGACTTATGCTCTGCGATACATGCGCAGACTATACCAGACTTGGTTCGATTCCATGGGGCTGTCCAGAATTCGGTGAACCCAACATCAAGTGTCACTTAGAATAATAAGCCAAGAGATGCTTTATGCTCGACTTTACCTGAGCAGACTGCTACTAATTACCAGACTTGGTTCGATTAATCGGCACTATCAAGAATTTATCAAGCTCGTCTCAAGTATTACAGTTTAGAATGAGCACATACATCTTCCATGCTTGACCTCACCTGAACAGGCTGCACTAGTTTTAGCCCGATTCCATGGAACTGCTGAGAGTTAAAGTTGCATAGTCCGGTGGTTTTGATTTTCTGTCATTTTCTGAGATAAACAAACTGACATTTATATACCGCTTGCCTAACTGCAACTGAACATTAAAACTTACTACAACTTTACCAACTGAATATTTACTATGTAAATACTCACATTGATCTGACTAATATTGATCTAATTATATGACACTACTGTTACCATATTGCTATGAATCTTTTGGGTTACAGAATTTCATTGTGTTACATGCTGCAAATTGTATATTCAACAGTTATTGTACACCTTATTCTATATACCTTTTGTGTAAATAACCCTGAATTGAAAAAATGGCTGGAAGACCAGTGCTTCGGCACTGACAAAAGACTTATTCAGCAGAATAAACATATTTACAACAACAAAAATCAACCTTACTTTACTTTGAAGTAACTTAGTGTTTGAGACTGAGATATTTGAAATGCAAACATGCCAAATTAATGTTGGCAAGCATCTCAAAATTCTGACACTGGAGGCTTCTACAATAACATATTCTATTAAATTGCCTCAGTATTACCTTCTATGTGGCAACCAATGTTTAATAAGTGGTGTCTAAGTTAACTATGTAGAGTCAAATTTAGATAATTATCTTGGTTTTGAAAATTTGATGTTTTCATCGGACTATGCAGCTTTAAGCTTAAGCCAAAGACGATTTATACTCAGCGGTAACGGAACAGTCTGTACCAAAATCGGTCCGAATCCATGACACTGCCAAGCGTTTGGCGAATCTGCACCAGAGAGATACATACATTAGCATGAAGCCAGAGATGAGTTATACTCAGCGTTAACGGAATAAACAAAACCTGGTTCGATTCCATGGGGCTCGCCAATAAAAAAAAAAAAAGAAAAAAAAAAAGAAAAGCGCATTGTGTTCAGCGTTGATGGGCGACCACACTAGTGTTGGTAAGAAAGAGACTGAAATTCCGAACGCCCAATCTGTCTGGTTAACACTACGCATAACGCAATAAGATTATTATATGAGAGGGCCAAAACGACGTCCCTCTAGTAATGATGATACGACCAGCACACGGAGCGGAAGTCTTCATGTTATGACTTTGTGGCGGTCTAGTGCGCTGATCTCCCGCTAGGGGCCCATAGTACTAGCAGTTTGTATGTAAATGGGTCGTTCTCTGAAACGGGGTACCACGTATTAGGTTTCCACGTTACGATGGTAATAATCAATTCTTTCTTTTCTCGGTACCAAGTGAAATAGTTATTCTTGCCTCTGTGTTTTAAGTATGATACATGTATGTAATCGATCCCACAAAATACATCAAAACTATGCTTGTAGTTCTATGATTTTGTGGGGTAAACTGAAAATGTAAATTATATCTGAAATTTCACATATGCCGAGGCCCCATTTGCGAGCATTTTGTTAGCACCTCTACTCAAAGTTACTCTAAGTTAATGCTTAAATCAAATTTTTAAAGAGACCTGGATGTACTTTAATACTGTATGTGGCAACAGGACAGGCTAATCAAGTAGGTAGCGAGTCCGCTTCCCATGTGTTTGGTTATACTGTAGGTTCGATCCCCAGCTGACTCAAACCGAAGACTTACAAAAGGGTATGCTTGTTTCGACATAGCCTGGTACTCAGCACTATTTAAATAGGGCAAGCTCTGCAGGGGCGTAGCTAGGCTTACGCGCGTACGTAAAAACGTCCACATCGTTTTGTTAAAAAAAAAATTAAATTAAAAAATAATAGAGAGAGAGAGAGAGAGAGGAGGCATGTAGTAGTCCGGACTGTCGAAAACTCAAGTCTAAAATGTGTAAAATCCGCCAGCTTAAGCTTAAGCACCCCCCTAAACCCCCTACCGAAATTAGGAGTACACATCATTAAAGGTCTAGCTACGCCCCTGCTCTGCATAAGCATCAGGATAATGTGGCTGAATCGGATATCGAATCATGGTGTGGGTGGCACAGTATCCCATCCCAAAGGGGCAGTGTGAACTGTCACGAGTCGGTTCCCTCCCTGATATGACCACATATTTCTTTTTGGTAAATTAATTTTATTCATTTAAATCTTTTGTCAGCGCCACAACACTGGTCTTCCGGCTGCTGCTAGGATGTAAAACCCCAATTACTCACTCACTGTATACGACTGCTGTCTTAACTATGCCTGCCAGGTCATCCTTTGTGTTACATTATGCTTGCTTGGGTTATATATGTACTAGTCACTTATTTTGTGATACACGGCTTTATGTATGAGCGCGTCTGCGATTAGTATTGACTGAGATGATACCGAGATCAGTGCCAATCCAAGACATCTTAAGATCTTAATCCCCGTGGATTGGCGATAAGTCATTTCTGAAATTACTTTAAAGCTGCGTAGTCCAATGAAAGCATCACATTTTCCAATCCAAAACACTTATTTAGATTTGATTCAACATATCCAACTTATATACTGGTGCACTTATTAAGCATTTGTTGCTGCATAGAAGGGAATACAAAGTAAATTTAATACAACCTGCAGGGGCGTAGCTAGACCTTTAACGATGTGTACTCCTAATTTCGGCAGGGGGTTTAGGGGTCCGCTTAAGCTTAAGCCGGTGGATTTTACACATTTTAGACTTGAGTTTTCGACACTCCGGACTACTACATGCCTCCTCTATCTCTCTCTCTATCTCTCTCTCTCTTTATTATTATTATTATTATTATTTTTTTTTTTTTACAAAACGATGACACATTTTGGCGTACGTGCGTACGCCTAGCTACGCCCCTGACCTGCTCCCGTTGAAACCTATGATGTCAGAATTTTGATGTGCATGTCAAAATTAATTTATATTTATATATGCAGGTCCAATATCTAAAAGGTTAGGCGTTTAAAATAAAAGTTACTTCAAACTAAAGTAAGGTAGCCTATAGCGATTAATCTAAGATATTTATCTTGACCAAAAAAAGACAAGCTCAAACCTATTGGACTATGCAACTTTAACTTTCATATCCCACAATTTGGATTCAATACAAGCTGAAATGTCTACCAATTATAATTACAGCAATACATTAATGTACGGATTAAAATGTGGGTCACTGCACAAAAAGAATTCTGACATTCCTTTAACTTTCACACCAGGCAATGTGAATCAAATAGAATTAGAAGCTGGAATTTTAAACTATTGTAGTGGTCTGCACTGACCTCTCAGGCAAGTAACCACATAGACAGGTAGGCGTGGGGAGTGTATTGATATCAGGGAGCCTAGGTGGTGTAATGGTTAGCACACTGGCCCGGAGTGCAAAGAGATGTGGGTTCGAGTCCGCTCTAGGCGCAGTATTTCCCATTTTCATCGCCCCCACGACACTGGTTGCCGTGATCAGGATCCTGTACAAGCTTTGCGCTGTATGGTTGTTGAACCTACCCTGTGTATGTATGTGTTAGTGCATTGCCTGTATGTATGTAATTGTAAGCATTACAAGACTTACAATTCCAGGGGGACGAGTGTAGTGGTCTGCACTGACCTCTCAGGCAAGTAACCACATAGACAGGTAGGCGTGGGGAGTGTATTGATATCAGGGAGCCTAGGTGGTGTAATGGTTAGCACACTGGCCCGGAATGCAAAGAGATGTGGGTTCGAGTCCCGCTCTAGGCGCAGTATTTCCCATTTTCATCACCCCCACGACACTATTTTAGATTCTAATTAGCCATAGCAAAATACACCAATAAAGTCTTATCGGACTGGTGCCTGTCCAAAATCAATTATATTACCCCAAATAAGCCACTAGGCATCGTAATTGCATTATTATCCCCCGAAGAGAATCTCCTATCAAGCCATTTCGAAACTTAATAATTTAACATATTTAAGAAGGGGTTTAGGCAGGTTAGTAGGCATAAAACAAATACTACTGTAAATCTCATTATCACTCTCTCTATAGCCAGTAAGCGACACTCCAATTAAGTGTCCATTGCTAAGTAATGTTGTGGCTTGATATGCAGGGTTGTTTAGATAATTGAATGTGGAATGAATAGTGCGCATGCGCAGGGCTCATATCCGGTGGACCCACGTGTCCCCCCAGGCGCCATTATCCCAGGGCTTGTTTAACTAACAGTTCGTTGCTTGTTGTCCTCACAATTAACATGCACCTGGTGCATATATATCACCGTCTCACAAAAAAAAACCTCGACTTTTGTTTTTATTCCCTCCCCTCCCATTTCCCCATCCCTCTTTCTATTCCCCCGTTTCGTTTAAGCGCAACAACATTTGCATTTCGCTGCAATATATTTAGTCAGCATTTAATGTATCGGATAGTTCTGCGTGAAATGAATATCTGATCCGATGTATTATATATATAATGAATTGCATTTGCTGCGATGTAGCTGGCACTAACTCCTTTTGGCACAAAGTATTTGGCACACATTGTTTGGCTGAATGTATTTGGCACAATGACTGGTTTAAGTGCTAATGTTGATTAGATTAGTGTTACACCTAGATACATGATCCACCCCGTACTTGCAGTACACAGATGAACGACAAAGTATCATAAATATGGTCGAAAATAGCTTTAGTATGGAACAGAAAGTAGAATGCCTGTCTCCAGTATCAAATGGGTACTTATATCGGCACAAAGTTGGTGAAATGGGAGAGAATGCAAAAAGACAAGATGGCGGCCATAGAACGCCATCGATTTCACTTTTAAATTCTATTAAACTAGATATTATATTATATTTTTCAACTCAACTCAAAGAATAAATATTGCTTTTTAGATTGTGGATTTATGCTCTCATTTCATTTCCCTGCTTTTTCGACAGCTTTTATATAGGGCTGGTATTCACCCGTGTACTGCGAGTACAGGGTGAATCCTTTATCTATGTTACACCAAGATTAGTGTTGCACCAAGATCAACCATCATGACCGAGATTATAATCGGGATCATGGTAATGGCGATCATTATCAATATCATCACCAGCATAATCATCGCTATAGGCATCATGAACATCTTAATAATCATAGTCTTAATCATCTTCTTAATCACCCCATCATCACCATCATCACCGTCATAATTGCTAGCACCATGATCATCGACCAGACGCGGTGGCCGAATCTGTAAGTGTAAGACTAAGGTCGGGAGTTCCAATCCCGGCCGAATCAAACCAATCACTTACAACTTCTTTTTTTTTCTTGAAGATTTATACTGCCTATTATGGATAAGCCTGAATAGACTTGTTTTCACCATTAGACAGTTTGTCGATAGAAAGCCCGAGTCTACACTTTTACCGACCCAAGGGATTTTTAACCTCCCACACCACACAGACATGGTATGAGAGCAACTGGCCTTTGATAACGCTGTAAGTTATCCACAGCGGTGGAAATCCAAATTGGCAGAGGTGGGGGCACGGGGAATCGAACCACCGACCTTCAGATTAGGAGTCTGACCTAGAAAAAAGTCAGACACTCTAACCACTCCCCCACAGAGAACACCACTTGTTGCCACATACATAGTCCATCTGCTCACTGCACCCCTTCACACCACACAACCACCCTCTCAAAACTCAAACTACCATTCCCCTCCCAACCCACACACTCCCTCCGTACAACCCCTACCCACCAATGTTACAATATATTTTCATTCCGAACCGGATTTGCATTGTCATTTTGAACCATTTCTTTTTGGAATTGCGACTTGGAGAAGTTTTCGCTCGGTGAGTCGCACTGGAGGCCCCGCCGGCCTTCATGAGGGTGAATGTGGTTTGACCGACAGCGTACTGGCACCTGGTGGCTGTTCCTATACATATATCCTAATGCAAAGCGCGCAGTGTCTATGCACTACCGCCGCTGTACCTGTGCACTGCTGCCACCGCGCCTGCGCACTGGAGCCGCCACGCCTGCGCACAATGCCCGTGCCTCTCCTAGTAACGCCGAGCTCTATGCTAGGGAGTGACAAGTATAACTTTTGAAAGTCATTAGTTTGACTCCGCCGGTTCGAACCCACAACCTCTCACACGGGAAGCCAGCCAAACCGGATGGGGCTCGGGGTTGGGAGTGAAAGTTAGACACACATTACACACACACAAGGAGCCGAGCATTTACGTCCTATATATATATATATATATAGATATGCAAGCCTGATTTGGTAGGGGAGGCTATATTGGATAGTAGTGATTAACTGGTTTATCGCGCACATTATCATTAGATGTGGGCGCGTGTGTGAATAACAACACTAATCGAGAACTCTCCCCCCCCCCTTCCGCACCCCCACCTCCACACACACATAGACAAACACGCGCTTTCACATTTCAGTCCTATTGAATGAACTCTCCCACGCACCCATCACACACCACCATCCACCATCACCCGATTATACACTCAGTCACATTATCCTGATACTCTGAGCTAACGAGTCCATGCCTTATCCTATCAATGCTCAGGGCCAGAGTAGGCAGTGACAAGTATCAATTTTGTAAGTCATTGGTTTGACTCAACTGGGAGTCGGAACTCTAGACCTTCCGCACGGGAAGCCTCCGCACAGGAAGGAATTACGTACTATGTAGTATCAAGTTTTATAGCAATGACCATCATCATTGAAAGTAATTAATTGCCTGCATCCCAATTATACCTCAGCCAAACTGAAGGCAGTTTGTTCTCTGAGCAAAATATTGCGCGTCAAATCCCATGGCTTGTTATTGGGAGGTAAACCATCAAGGCAATTATAATTACAGCAATACATTAATGTACGGATTAAAATGTGGATCAATGCACAACAAGAAAGTAGACAAATCGTGTTCAATTGAAAGACGGCAGAGATATATTCAGAGAGAGAGAGAATGAGAGGTGTAGATATGGGGGGTTAGGCGAAGAGTAAGACGGAGAGCGAGAGAGGGAGGGAGAGATATGGGGGTTAGGCAGAGAGTAAGATGGAGAGAGGAGAGATATGGTGGTTAGGCGAAGAGTAAGACGGAGAGCGAGAGAGAGGCAGAGATATGGATGGGGTTTAGGTATTTCACAGTGGACAGGCTTGAATTATTCACAGTCTATCAGAACAGCACACCATCGGGACAAGTGGAGAACCATTGCATCCAACCCTCGACTAGAGGACGGAACTATTGATTGATTGAAGAGATGATCTGAGAGGACCGGGTGCAGTGGCAGAATCGGTAGAGGACGGGTCTCGCATGCAGGAGACCGGGAGTTTGGTTCCCAGTTGAGTCAAGACAATGACTTATATAAAATTGCTACTTCTCACTTCTTAGCCTGGCACTTGGCATTAATAGGATAGGGCAAGGGCTGGTTAGCTCAGTGTCTGGATAATGCTACTGAGTGGGATATCGGGTCATGGTGCCAGTGGCCTAATTTCCAAGTGGGGCAGCCCTATAAAGTCACCATGAGTGCGCACTGTCACATGTCAGTACCCGTCCTGATATGACCTTAGATGTTGGCAGGACGTTAAACTCCAACAACAAATTAAACCAACCAATGATATGAGTGACCCACATTTCATATACGACTTACTGCGCATTCACCGTGTTGTGAATAGTATACTAAATTGTCGCTTTCATTACGGACATTACCCCGAGACAGCTAAATTGTGTTATCATTGTAATGTGGGCAATTCTTTTCTCTCTGCCCCCACCCCCTGGCCTTCCGGATACTTTTTCAATTATTATTTTCCTTTTGTTGTGAGTACATCCCTAATTAGTCAGGGCGTCGCCCGTGATGGAGTGGCCCATTAGGTGAATGCAACAACCAATGGAAGAAGATGGATGTATTCTGGGGTTATTTGTCCACAAAGTCCGGGAACAGCGTGGAATGATAACCTTTGTGACTAACCCCACCCTGCACCCTCCTTTTTGTTATTCTTTTGTTTGTCTTGTGCTTAAGTGGTTTTAGGGATATTCTTATAAGCTCATCTAGTGATAACTGATATAGCCAGACGGGATGGCCGAATGAGTTGAGCCCCCGCTTTCTCTGGGATTCGAACCCATGGGTTCGACCCCTGACTTCAGGGCCAGCAGATTCTAGAACCGGGGAACAAGCAACACGTACATATAATATTCACACAAAGCTGTATGTTATACGTACACAGAACTCCTCATCGGTTTTCTTACCTCTATTATTAGCTGAGTAAACACAAGCGATGGTATCCAGGTAACGATTAGAAAAGAAACTATACACTGATTTGAAAGGTTCGTGCTTTCCTGTAATTTCATGGAAATTCAGTTATTCACCCACGTATACAGACAGTCACACAGATACACATACAACATACACATATACATAGGCACACTTCCACTCATACACACATGCACATCCCTACTTCCATGGAAATGCAAACCAGAAGGGAGGGTTGAGTTGTTCGAGCACCTGCTTCCCGAAAGGGAGGTCGTGGGATCGAAGCCCGAGTGAGTCAGACCAAATGACTTTCAGAATGAATACTTGTCACCACATTGTCTGGCTCTCGATAACGACTGGTTGGTTCGCTGTCAGGATACTGTTAGTGAGTGGGATATCAGGTTATGACTTTAAAGAGCACCGGACGCAGTGGCCGAATCCCAGTCTAGTCAAACCAATGACGTAAAGATTTGATACTTGCTGCTACCTAGCCTGGAACTTGGCATTACATGTACTAGGATGGGACAAGGACTGGTTAGCTCAGTATCAGGATAATGTGACTGAATGGGAAAGCAGGTCATGGTGCTGTCAGCCTGATCTCCCAATGGGACAGCACTATCAAAAATATTGCCATGAATACACACTGTAAAAAGTCATTACCCCCCTTGATGACCTTTGATGTTGCTAGGACTTATGGATCGTATTAGTTATTTAAGTTCACCCTCATTATTTGTTATTAACTGATGTGACCTTAGATGTTACCAGGATATCAAACCCAACAAACAAACTTTAGTTAGTCAGTTAACCCATTCACTCTTCTCTTTTCCACTTCCACTGTAACTGCTGCACTGTAATTCTCGCTTTCAGGAAACACATAAAGCCGCCCTTTTAACACCGTCAGTTTTAGGGCTAACCTACTTTCTCAACACATGCCACTTACTGTTCGGCCGCTTTCCACAAATGCTGAAGACCAGCCAGTTGTGATCCAGCAGTGATTGGTTGGTTGTTGGAGTTTTACGTCTTGGCAACATCTAAGGTCATATTAGGATGGATACCGACTTATAGCGCACTCATAGCAACTTTATAGTGTTGCCACACATGGAAATCAGGCCGCTGGCACCATGACCTGATGTCCCACTCAGTCACATTATCCTGACACTGAGCCAACCAGTCCTTACCCTATCCTATTATTGCCGAGTGCCAGGCTAGGAAGTGACAAGTATACATTTTATAAGTCATTGGTTTGACTCGACCGGGAACCAAACTCCCGATCTCCCGCACGCGAGTCTCATGCCCGGTCCATCCAGCACTGAAGTTTGATGTATTCGGAGGAATAAATGTGTGAACCAAGAAAAACTAAAGTTCTCAGTTGGCATCTTAATGCAACCACACCCCCTTACATATCCCACGCACACTCGCGCACACACAAATAGACAGACACACACACAGACACACACATAGCAGACCCAGCTAGAAATCCTGTGCCTTCAGTGAAGACATTACCGGTATCAGTGCATTATATTATAATGACAACTCCCCCCCCCCCCCCCCCCCCCCCCCCAATTGTATTGATGGAAAATAGGCTCTTAGATTTAATGAAAGATCGCTTCTTCTTGTTAATTTCTTTTCCACTTAAAACAATATCTATTATCTTTTTTTGCTCAACCTCTCCGAGTTAAAAACTAATGCAGTGAATTATCAAAGGCGGACTGCGGAGGCTGTGACGTTACAAAAGCCTGTCGATGCCTGTGCCGACACCGCCCTTGCCTCGTTGACAAATCCGGTGTCGGCTGCTCAGCGCCTCGTTAATTAGACCCCCCCCCACACCCCCCACACCCACTCCCTCCCACCTCACTGCCATGACGACGCTCGATCACCCGCTCTCGAACCCATGGTAGTTTTACACGATCCCCTTCTGCCTTCGTGCTGCCCAGACTACCATGCCGACCATACATTAGGCGACATTTACAAAGGGGGCGGGATTCTGTTTAAAATCTGGGATTAGGAATCATCATGCTCGTTGCATTTCCAATGAGGTAGGTGATGTGATGCCCGCCTCACATTAGGCGACATTGGTAGGGGTGAAGTTTTGTTGATTAGGGATTGTGAAGTTAGTTGTGGTTTTTGGAGAGGTTGTAATGCCCGCCACATATTATGTGAGATTGATGTGGTAAAGCCCAGTTGATCGGGAACTGGGAGGATAGTTGTGTTTCTACAGAGGACACCACACATTGGGCGACAATTATGAGATGGCGTTCAATTTGATCGGGATTTGAGAAGATGTGATTCGGACACCACAGATTAGGTGACATCCGCGGGAGAATCGGAAGGTAGTTAGTAAGTTACGTTTCGGGAGAGGCTGTGATGCCAGCCACACACTAAGCCAGATTTAATCGGCGATTGGGAAGTTATTTGCGTTTCTCTATAGGCTGTGATACCTGACACACATGAAGTGACATTTGTGGGAATGAATTCCGATTGATCGTGGATTGCGACTTGGCGTCATTGTAAGGGTTGTAATGCCTGACACACATTTAGCGATTTTTGCGGTGAAGTCCAGTTGATCGGGGAACCCGAGGCTAATTTCAGTCCTGGATCTCTTTTTTTAAAAAAGATACCCGGCATATACTTGGTAATATTTAGGATGAAGCTTACATTGGGTAGGTTATGATGCCCGACACACACCAGTCGACATTGGGGAAGAATATAGTTTGATCTCGGAGGGGGGGGGGGATAGTTTTCTGTGTCCAGTCAAAGCATTCATCTTGGGTCGCCACATGATGATCATTTGCTGGTAACACCCACATTTGGTAGTCCCTTCTACCCGCAAGCCCAATATCGGGCAATAAATACTTAATATAAATAACACCCTGCACAAAGTCTGACAGATATGTTACTCATCCTGGAAATAATCACGCAAGGCACCCATTTATGCCTTGTCCAATTAACTAGTAGACATCAGTTCAGCAGATGGAATGGCTGAATCTGTAAGACTAAGAGCGCTGGCTCTGCATGTGGTGACACCTGGGCTAATGTGCCATGTAGGTAGCAAACTGTTATGAGGGAATTCCAAAATAGCCCTCAGTATGGCAATACCATGTGCCATTTATGAAGGCATTCCATAATGGACCTCAAAGTGCTGGCCCATACGGAGACCAGACCACCAGCACCATGACCTGATATCCCACTCAGTCACATTACCCTGACTCCGAGCCAACCAGTCCTTGTCCTATCCTAATAATGCTGAGCGCATGGCTAGGAAGCAACAAGTATCAATTTTGTACGTCATTGGTTTGACTCAACCCAGAATTGAATTCCCGCACGGAAGGCCTCCGCTCTACCGATTTGGCCACCACCTGGTCTTCCAGTGTGGAAGCACTATAAAGTCAGGATGAGTGCGCACTGTCAAAATTGTCCTCACCACCACCACCACCACCACCACCACCACCACACCACCCACCACCACACACCCACCCACCAGCACCTCACACCACCGCCACCACCACCCACCATCACTACCACCCACCACCACCACCACAACTACCACCGCCACCACCACCACCACTACCACCACCACCACCACCACCACCAGCACCACCACCGCCACCACCACCACCACCAGCACCACCACCACCACCGTCACCACCACCACCACCGCCACCACCACCATCACCACCACCACTACCACCCACCACCCCTACCACGGCCCAACACGCAGCATTTCAGTCCCAGTAACCGGCTCATTCGTCCGCCGGCGTACGTCGGGATCACGTGTTATCAGTGTCCGCAGACTGACCCTGACGACCTCCAATCTGACGTATCAGTCATGGCGGAGTGCTTGATGAGTACAAATTGAGGAGGCTAACCTAGGCTGCCCTCCACGCCCACCATACCCACCCCTACCCACGGTCGATACTCAGTAATGGAATATCATCCCAACCTCATGACACCAGACGGGATGGCCGAATGAGTTGAGCGTCCGTCATTCGTTTTTGTAGATCGTTGGTTTCGAACCCATGGGTTCTAACACTGGTCGAGTCAAACCAATGACTTAAAAATGTATGCTTGTTATTTCCTAGCCAGGCATAGGCAACTATCATTAATAATAAATAATATGTTAGGGCAAGGACTGGTTGCCTCAGTGCCACAACTTCTCTTCCATATTCGTTTGACTTGGACTCTCCTTCCTATCCCCTACCCCTCCTCCTCTCCTCCTCTCCTTCCTCTCCTCTTCTCATCTCCTTTTCCTCCTCTCCTCCTCTCCCTCATCTCCCCTTCTCATCTCCTCTTCCTCCTTTTTAAGCCACTGTCAGTCACTGACAGGACACCCACCTCCTGGACAGCACCATGCTGTTTGCTTGTGTGCCGTGCTATTTAACCCACCCTCCGTCAGTGTCAGCTTTGCACCCTGTCCCTCTTTGACGCCTCACTGTGCTCTCCCCGAACCTGACGGGTACCCGTCACCCCTGCTCACTTCTCCGCTAGGTGGCGTGGCGAGCATTGATGGGTGGTGGGGGTGGCCACGTGACCTTTCTTCACGGGTTTAATGACCTGTTGGCGGCGCATTAATGATGATGCATGGCGCATGCGTGGCTGACGAAGAGGCCGGGCAATGAATCACATGACGCCATATTGTGTTGTACCCAGGCTTCGTGAAGCAGTAAGCGGGTAGGGGTGTGGGTGTGGGTTGTGAGCAAGGAGTGTGTGGGCAGGGAGGCGAAGGGTAGTTTGAGTTTTGAGTGGTGGTTGTGTGGTATGAAGGGGTACAGTGAGCAGATGGACTATGGACAACGAGATGGTTTAATGCTATTGGCAGTGCGCCGGTAGTGGTAGTTGTGATGGTAGTGGTAGTTGTGATGGTAGTGAGTGATAGTTGTGGCGGTAGTGGTGGTATTGTGGGAGTTGTGTTGGTGGTAGTATTAGTGGTGTGATAGTTGTGATGGTAGTGTGATAGTGGTGTCGCAGGTGGTTGCGGTGGTGGTGTGGTAGATGTGATGATGGTGTGGTTGGCTGGCTGTTTGTTGGAGTTTTACATCCATGCAACATCTAAGGTCATATCAGAATTGGCACCAACTTGTGACAGTGCACACTCATGGCGACTTTATAGTGCTGCCCCACTGGGAAATCAGGCTGCCAGAACCATGATCTGATATCCCACCCAGTCACATCATCCTGACACTGAGGTAACCAGTCCTTGCCGTATCTTATTAATGCTGAGCGCCAGGCTAGGAAGCAACAAGTATCAATTCTATAAGTCATTGGTTTGAGTCGAATGGGAACCGAGGCCCACGCTCTACCGATTCGGCCAATGCGTCCAGTGGGAGTGGCGGTGCTGTGGTGGTGCCGCCGGTATTGGTGCCTGAACACGGGGGGTATATGCGCCTGGAGAATGGCTGCGCTGTTTCCGGCATGGCTTTATCGCTAATTAAACACAGTGGCCTTCTGGTGTGCCATCATTGAGCAGCATCGGCCTTTCACGGGGCCTTTCACGGGGCCTTTCACGGGGCCTTTCACGGGGCCTTTCACGGGCCCTTTCACGGGGCCTTTCACGGGGCCTTTCACGGGGCCTTTCAGGGGACCATACATATAGCGTCGGGCTGTTAACGCAGCGTGTCCCACCCGATCTGTGTGCAGGAGTTAGTCGCCAATAAAGCCACTTCCCTTTGCCCTGGTCTATTTGGGTTACATCACTTACCAAACCCTACTCACTATGCCGTAAAACCTGTGATAAACACCCCTTCTGTTCTTTTGTTGGTCTAGAATATCGCTAGTTATTAAACACTTAAAGAGTGTTGATAACGTTATGTCTATGCGGCCACTGGGTATTGTATGTGAAGTGGGCGAGACTATACTCGAGCTGTGGCCATTGCGGGCTTGGGCCGTGCAACCTGCATTTGGAAATGCGGGCTGCTCACCAAGACAGACCCGCATTGGCCACCAAATGCGGGGCCTGGTTCACTGCTGTAACTCATTGCTAGGAGACGCAGGTTGTGACTTTTCTAGTAACGTAGGGAGGTTGAGTGCTCGGGCTCAGATCCATTGGACATGTTTCTACACACTCTGATGTTTTAGACGAGATTTAGGGTTTAATTGTCGGAATTCCAAACTGTTTTAACTTAACAAAATGGGAGGGGATGTATTTATTCATATTGATCATTATTGAAGAACTTAGATTTTACCAGAAGGGACAGGAATAAAATCGTGAGCTCTACAAAGTGATTGAAACGTTCCTTGAATTCTTTACTATTCTCCAGTCCCTAAGTATATTAACCGCTATGGTCAACTTGATATTGATATTCAATTATTCTCTATATAATTAATGGCCTTCTGCCTGGCGGGCTGTATGAAACCAATCACAGCCCCCTCCGGGGACATAGTAACCACCTTCTTAATACCAATAAAACCATGAATTACAGTAATAACATCTAACTGAGTAAACGCTGTCTAGGCTGTTTATAAGTGACAGCAGCGGCACAACATGGAGTGTCTGCTTTGTTCTAGATTACTTAAAGTATTACATAACAAGCTACATGGCGGGGAGGAGAGTCAGTGAATTAAGGGAATAATTAATATACGTCTATTAAATGCAGGAAGAGGGTCGATCCGTATCTCTATGGCACTCTGGCTCTCCGCCCTTAGCCCAGGTTACATAGCATGAAGGCGGTCAATCGGAGGCGGGAGGAGAGGCGGCGGCAGGCCCAGGAAATTCACACAGAATTTATTATGGAAACAATATATAGGCACACGAATCGGTGCAGAACGGTTAAATATATATATGAGGCCATGGAGTATTGTAATATATATAATATCTATATAGTTTTGAAAGTGAGCAAAGTGACAGTTGGCTCATAGCGTATAGGAGGCGGGGGAGGAGAGAATGCTCACTTCGCAGTGAATAAGATGGACGTTCACGTGGTTAGAGAGATACATTAATAATATAATAAATTATATATATATATATATATATAGATATATACTACCAGTGGCCCACCTAGTCCGATAAAAACTCATCTCGCATCATCCATTAAAAAAAGAAAATGGTTAGTTTAGTTTGTTTGAGTTTTATGTCCTGGCAACATCTAAGGTTGTAGTTGTGGCAGGGGCTGCCTGCTGGCCTTCCCCTCCCTATAGTCCCTTCCCACCAACATCGGGATTCTTCATTCCTCACAACAATGAATAAATTGATTTAATTACTAAAGATCAAGCCAATAGTCAAGACATCTTGACTTACTAACAAAAGAAATACCCTAACTAACACCAAAATCCTACTACATAGAAAACAACACAATGAATAAAAGAGTATCTGATCACACTGAACTAAGACTAAGTAAAGGTATTCAATCAATCAATGGGTGCCGCCTTCTCGAAGAAGGTTGGCTGCAATGGACCTCCATCTCTTCCTGTCATTCGTTCCTCTCACGCATTCCGCATAGCTCATTGCTGTCCACTCAGTGATGTTGTCCATCCATGTTGTTGTCCTTCTCCCTCTTGGTCTTTTCCCTTCTATCTTCCCTTCCAGTATTCTTCTCTGTGATTCCTGGTGTCGCATCATGTGGCCAAAGTATTTAATTTTTCTGTTATTGAAGGTATTAGTATCTACTTAATTGGAAATCCGAAACCAACAACTAAAACCTTTTATGTAAATGTCAAATGATGTAATGTACCTCATACTCATTACTTATTGCATTGAGTACAATTTAATTTCAGAATCTACTTCACACTTTACTATATAAACCGGGTAAATAATATGTTAAGAAAATTGGGTAAATAACTAGATACCTGTAAAATGTATGGTCGGAAGACCAGTGCTATGACACTGACAAGAGATATATACAAATACCAATCCATTAAGAAAAAAAAGGACAATTTTGACAGTGCGCACTCATCCCGACTTTATAGTGCTTCCCCACTGGAAGACCAGGTGGTGGCCGAATCGGTAGAGCGGAGGCCTTCTGTGTGGGAATTCAATTCGGGGTTGAGTCAAACCAATGACGTACAAAATTGATTCTTGTTGCTTCCTAGCCATGCACTCAGCATTATTAGGATAGGACAAGGACTGGTTGGCTCAGAGTCAGGATAATGTGACTGAGTTGGATATCAGGTCATTGTGCTGGTGGTCTGGTCTCTGTGTGGGCCAGCACTATAAAGTCGCCATGAGTGCGCACTGTCACAAGTCGGTACCCATCCTGATATGTCCTTAGATGTTGGCAGGACATAAAACTGCAACAACCAACCAACAACACTTTAACAACGCTCCTCCCACAAAACACACTTAGATGTTGCCACGACATACAATTCCAACAACCAACCATCTCCCCCTGCCACGCTCACAGACTCATTCAACACTACTGGGTCCTACTCGTTTACACTTCGTGGGAAGCACCAAAACGACACTCACATACCACACAGTCGATTTATATTCCTCTCCCCTTTTCAAGGGGGCCCGCCGATGTACACACCTCAGACACGCAGGGGATTGAGTGGGTGGGTGTGGGGTGAGGAGTGTGGGGGGGGGGGGGGTCAAATGGTGCTGCCCCCTAGCGGACCCCGTGTACAAATGGCAGGGCCGCCTCTCGTGCCTGGCCGTGATTGCAGACAGTAATGAGACTAATTATCCGGGAACTTAGGGGCGCCGGGTGATTCGGTGTGAGGGGTGTGCGTCATTGGGGCTAGAGGGGGTGGGGGTGGAGGGTGCGGGTGGAGGGGGTTGGGAGAGGGGTTATGGGGGGGGGGGTGGCGGAGGGGGAGTGAGAGGGGTGGAACTAGATTCGGGGGGAAAATGGGAGCATCCGTGGATTTGATACTAGCGGGAAAGGATAATAATGACCACGGTACATAACGCGATGGCCTGTGTCGGGTTTGGTTGATCGGGAATCCAGTTCCTAGCTTTGCAGGATGTTTGTGTGGGGAAGGGGTATCGGATGTGGGAGGTGGGGTGGTGATACTCGGGGTGTGGTGAGGGTGATATTTAATATATATATATACATATGGATTTCGCCAATCGTGAGCTTTGAAGTGGTAATCGTTGATGGTTCCCGATTAACACTGTGGTGTTCTCTGTGGCAGAGTGGTTAGATTGTCTGACTTTTTTCTAGGTTGTACTCCTAATCAGAAGGTTGGTGGTTTGATTCTCCATGCGCCCCCCCCCCCCCCCACCCCCCTCTGCCAAGTTGGATTTCCACCGCTGTGTATAACTTACAGTGTCATCAAAGGCTAGTTGCTCTCATACCATGTCTCTGTGGTGTGGGAGGTTAAAAATCCCTTGGGTCGGTAAAAGTGTAGGCTCGGGCATTCTATCGACAAACTGTCTAATGATGAAAACAAGTCTATTCAGACTTACATGTGATAGGCAGTATAAATCTTCAAGAAAAAAACCCAACAAACAGGTTCTGCAGCGTACTGGACCGTGAACTGTTAGTTAGGGGTGTCTCATCAGAGGTAATGTGTAATGTGATTTGTTTGAGCACCTGCGTTATATATATGTGTGTGTGTGTGTGTGTGTGTGAATGTACATGTATTGGTGGTGGGGGATGGTTGGTTGGTTGTTGGAGTTTTATGTCCTGCAACATCTAAGGTCATATCAGGATGGGAAACGACTTGTGACAGCGTGCACTCATGGCGACTTTATAGTGCTGCCACACTTTGAGCTCAGGCCACCAGCACCATGACCCAATATCCGTCTCAGTCACATTATGCTGACACTGAGCCAATCAGTCCTCACCCTATCCTATTAATGTCGAGTGCCAGGCTAGGAAGCAACAAGTATACATTTTTTATAAGTCATTACTTTGACTCGAACGGGAACCAAGCTCCCGATCTCTCGCACGTGAGGTCTGCACTCTACCGATTCGGCCGGTGCGTGAGTGTGGGTGTGGGTGGGTGGGTGGATGTGAATGTGCATGTGTTGGTGATGAGGGATGCGGGAGTATGGGGTGGGAGATTAGGGCTAAGAGACCGCATGAAAGGATTGCACTCACAGTAACATAGATCCAAGCTGCTGGAGGAGCCTTGGTGATGAGGTAAGTGGGTGAGGCGGCGTGGAGTGAGTGAGATCTGACGGCGAAGTAGACCGTCATGGTTGGGAAATGGAAGAGGTCCCAGTAGAGCAGCAGGGACATTAGGTGATCCTAGTAGGTACTTGGTTTTCGCGAAAGGACAGGGAATTGGAATAAGGATTGAGTGACATGCGGTAAAAGGTGTGAGGGAATGAGGGTCACTAGTGAGTGAGTGTGTGTGTGTGTGAGTAATTGGATATATATGGGTGAGTGCATGTGTAAGTGAGTGAATGTGTGAGTGGTTTTATGCGTGAGTTTTAGTGAGTGAATGAATGAGTGTGATTGACTGCGTGAATTTTAGTGAATGAGTGAGTGATTTGCTGCGTGAATGTAAAGGAGTGAGTGGGGTATTTACTGCATGCAGAATGAGTGCGTGAGTGTGTCAGTGAGTGTGTGTATGAGTGAGTAATCGGGTGTGTGAGTGAATGATTTGGTGTGTGAGTGTAAGTGAGTGAGTCAGTGAATGAGTCAGAGAGTCAGTGCGTGAGGTACTAGGTAGTGTTTGGGGTAGTGAATGAGTTTGTGAGTGAATGAATGAGTAAGTGATTAACTGCGTGAGTGCAAATCAGTGAATGACTGAGTGTGCATGTGACTGTGAGTGAGTGAATGGGTGAGTGATTTACTGTGTGAGTTTAAAGTTGCATAGTCCGATGGGTTTGAGTTTCTGTCATTATTCTGAGATAAATATATTAAATTATTTGTTATAATCTACTGTACTTTAGTTTGAAGTAACTTTTAATTTAAATGGCTAACTTTTGAGCTATTTGAAGTGAAAACATGTACAATTAGTTTTGGTAAGCATGCCAAAACTCTGACACCATAGGCTTCTGCAGTAACATGTTCTATTAAAATTGATTCAGTATGTCCTTCTATGTGGCAACAAATGCTTAATAAGTGCATCAGTATCTAAGTTAGATATGTAGAATCAAATCTATATAATTGTTTTGGTTTTGAAAAGTTGATACTTCGTTTGACTATTCAGCTTTAAGTGAACGAGCGAATGAGTCAGAGCGTCAGTGTGTGAGTGAGTGAGTTAGTGCGTGAGTTAGTGAGTGAGTTAGTGAGTGAGTTAGTGAGTGAGTGAGTGAAATGCTCAGCTGAGTCATGGGGGGAAACATGGCGCTTAGAATGAGAGGTGGGGTGAGACCGAGGAGGACAGAACGACCCAATTTGCGCGCCTTCTTCTCCGATACTGTCTCTATTGGCGCCATCAGCAAGGTGCTGATGGCATGCGCGTGTTTCACCGCCACCCACACCCACACGCACCTATACCCACACCACCACCACACACACACGCACGCACGCACGCGGGCAGCACACCCCTCCACCCACCATCACACCTCTGAACACCTACCCCCCCCCCCCCTTCTCAATGCACCATCACATCTGTGCACCTGTAAATACTTCTATCTGTTCACATACACCTGTAAGTACCCCCCTCTGTGCTCCGTCACATTAACCTATAAGTACCCCTTCTGCACACATAATCCTGTAAGTACCCCACTACACACACCATCACATTAACCTAAAAGTACCCCTTCTGCACACATAATCCTGTAAGTACCCCTCTATGCACACCATCACATTAACCTATAAGTACCCCTTCTGCACACATAGTCCTGTAAGTACCCCTTTTGCACACATATTCCTGTAAGTACCCCACTACGCACACCATCACATTAACCTAAAAGTACCCCTTCTGCACACATAATCCTGTAAGTACCCCACTATGCACACCATCACATTAACCTATAAGTACCCCTTCTGCACACATAGTCCTGTAAGTACCCCTTCTGCACACATATTCCTGTAAGTACCCCACTACGCGCACCATCACATTAACCTAAAAGTACCCCTTCTGCACACATAATCCTGTAAGTACCCCACTATGCACACCATCACATTAACCTATAAGTACCCACCCTTCTGCACACATAGTCCTGTAAGTACCCCTTCTGCACACATTCCTTTAAGTACCCCACTACGCGCACCATCACATTAACCTAAAAGTACCCCTTCTGCACACATAATCCTGTAAGTACCCCACTATGCACACCATCACATTAACCTATAAGTACCCCTTCTGCACACATAGTCCTGTAAGTACCCCTTCTGCACACATATTCCTGTAAGTACCACACTACGCGCACCATCACATTAACCTAAAAGTACCCCTTCTGCACACATAGTCCTGTAAGTACCCCTTCTGCACACATAGTCCTGTAAGTACCCCACTACGCGCACCATCACATTAACCTAAAAGTACCCCTTCTGCACACATATTCCTGTAAGTACCCCACTACGTGCACCATCACATTAACCTAAAAGTACCCCTTCTGCACACATAATCCTGTAAGTACCCCACTATGCACACCATCACATTAACCTATAAGTACCCCTTCTGCACACATAATCCTGTAAGTACCCCTATCTGTACACACAAACCTGTAAGTACCCCTTCTGCAGACATAATCCTGTACGTACCTATATCTGCACACATAATCCTGTAAGTACCCTATTCTGCACACATACACCTGTAAGTACCCCCACTTTGTGTACTACCACATTAACCTATAAGTACCCCTTCTGCACACATAATCCTGTAAGTACCTCCACTATGTGCACCATCACATTAATCTATAAGTACCCCTTTTACGCACATAATCCTGTAAGTGCCTTTTCTGCACACATTATTCTCTAAGTACCCCCATTACACGCACCATCACATTAACCTATAAGTACCCATTTTGCGCATATAATCCTGTAAGTACCCCTTTAACCTATAAGTACCCCTTCTGCACACGTTATCCTGGAAGTACCCCCCTACGCGCACCACCACATTAACCTATAAGTACCCCTATCTACACACATCAATCTGTAAGTACCCTCCCTTACCTGTAAGTGTCCCCCCCCCCCCTCCACCCACAATCACACCCCTGCACACATTAACCTACAAGTAATCCTTCTATGCACATAAACCTGTAAGTGCCCCCCCCCCCCCTACCCCCCGACGCACAATCACACCTCTGCACACATTAACCTACAAGTACCCCTTCTATGCACATAAACCTGTAAGTGCCCTCCCCCTCCACCCACAATCACACCTCTGCACACATTAACATGTAAGTACCCCCCCATCTACTAGCATACCTCACGCCCCAGCACACATAAACCTCCAACTACCTCCGCCATCACTAAACCACATCCTCTCCAGGGAACCACCCTTCCACCTCCCTCTCCCCCTCCACTCTCCCCTCTCCCCTGTCCTCTCCTCTGCCCTCCCCCCTACGCCCGTCCGCTTCACCCGCCCCTCTCCCCCTTCCCCCCGCGTGCCGGGCCTATATGGCCCTGCGCCGGGCAGATAACGGCAGTGACCGACAACTCCACAGTGGCACTAATTAAGGGTTGCTGCCGGCGTACCGTGGCTGGCTGTTCTCATTATTAAGTAGTAGTTAAGTGGTGCTGGCCCCAAGCAGAAATACTGGGCAGGCATTGGTGCGCACGGGCTTATCATGCTTCTGGGTTTGTTTGGCAAGTGCGGAAATATTCTGAACGAAAGGAGGGTTATATTTGTTCGTTCTCTTCATCTGGTACACGAAATTTCTGCTTTAAAAAATATGTTTGCATTCTTCCATTTTCTTTTAGCTGACCAGCTTGTAAATATGGCATACTGTGTTTTTATTGTGCTGCGCCTTAGAACTGTTGATAGTAAGGACGCTGTGTTAGGTCTACATTATCTATTTATTTATTTATTTATTTGAAAGGCAAGAAAGGCACATGGTTGCATTGGTTTTGTATGCGCCTTGCTGGATCATGGATGAGATGCTGAGTGTTCTCTCCCATGTGATTCTGATTCTGATTCTGTTTGTTAACTGAGTGGCGTTTTACACTCTAGCAGTAACCGAGGTTCTATCAGGGGCTGTATGCTCACTGAGACTGCAGCTGTATGCTCACTGAGATTGTAACTGTATGCTCACTGACACTGTGGCTGTATGATCAATGACACTGTGGCTGTATGCTCACTGAGACTGCAGCTGTATGCTCATGAGACTGCAGATGTATGCTCACTGAGACTGCAGCTGTATGCTCACTGAGACTGCAGCTGTCTGCTCACTGGGACTGCAGGGGTATGCTCACTGAGAGTGTAACTGTATTCTCACTGACACTGTGCCTGTATGCTCACTGAGACTGCAGCTGTATGCTCACTGAGACTGCAGCTGTATGCTCACTGAGGCTGCAGCTGTATGCTCACTGAGACTGCAGCTGTATGCTCACTGAGACTGAGGCTGGGGCCGGGGGCTGTATGGGACAGATTGCACCGTGGATCACCGTGTCAGTTGTCTAATTAGAAATAACCGCACAAAGCAACGGGAGTCCAGGACTGACGTGGACGGCGTACAGGCAGCCAGCTGTACTATTTGTCAAGGTGCATTGCGAGGAAACTAACAATATTCAGCAGAAACAGTGATCATATAATACAAAAACAGAGCCCCCACCCCCGCCATTTCACCCCTTTTCTAGCATATTGAGACGATGAACTGGAGGTAAAGTGGGAAGACTGAGAGGGGCAGAGGTGCCACCTGGAGGGAAGGAGGGGAGTAGAGCTGCTTGGGAGCAGCCCTCCAGCCCTCCACGCCGCACACCACCCTTCACCACCCAACTACCAACAACTATAGAACAAGGGTACAGGAGGTTCGAGGAGACAGTAGCAAAGCAGGATAATTACATTTCATCATAATATACGCATAAGTAGTTTATGCATAACATAATCGATGAAACCATATCATTTTCATGGTAAATGGGACCAATGATGTCCAGCATTTTGATGCAGACACCAACATTATTTGGCATGTTTTCACTTCGAATATCTCGAAAATTAGCCACTTTTAACCCCACTGCGAGACGAGGCCACTGGCACCGTGACACAGTCACATTATCCTGACACTGGGCCAACCAGTGCTTGCCCTATCCTAATAATGCCGAACACCTGGCTAGGAAGCGATAAGTATCAAATTTTAAGTCATTGCTTTGACTCGACCAGGGTTCGAACGCATCAAATCCCACGATCTACCAAAATGGAGACGGACGCTCAACTCATTCGGCCATCCTGTCTGGTCACATTCAGTTATCTATCACTTGTATGTGCGTCAGATGTTTGGTGAGCGGTGTGTATGTGTGCACATGTAGACTATAGTCACAGTTAGTCCTTCAACTAGATTCTTATTACTGGCTCGTCCTTGACCATTAATCAGCTGTTAATAATAATCACCAGAAGCTTCGATCTGTGCCATGCCCAGCTGCACTGCGATTGTTTCATCCATTTGGCGGGAAACAAGCAGACGACACGGGCGTGTTTGCGCTGATTGCCGGCCTGCTGCAATAGGCCCGCAATCAATAGGCCGGCCTCCAGCGAACGCCTACCTGTCAGAACATGGTCGTCTCTTTGACACGTGACCTGAAAGGTGATGGGAGGCCTTGGCAAAGACTAATCAATTATAGTAAGGCGGTCAGTTATTCTAGATGTACTGCTTAGTCTACCACAAAGTAACTAACCATGCAAGGATGCCAATCAGTTATATACTATTACTATTAGCCTGCTGGACCAGTTTATGTTCTTCTAGGAGGGAGGGGTATGGAGTAGGGTCATTTTCAGAAACTGTCTACCACATTTTTGGGTTCAATGTTACATCGTTAATGATTTTGCTTTTTTTTGGGGTAATATAACTAGTAAGTCAAATAGTTATTGTTGATTATGTGTATTAAGTATGTTAGCAATACTACATGTATTTAGTCTATCCCACAAAATGTATCCAAAATATGCTTATATGATTTTATGCTAAAGTGAAAATATGAAAATTTGCTTATCAACACAATACATCTACCCACATGTTTTTATTCAACTTTTTTTCTGGTAAGAAGCAACTCTTTTAGTTTAACTGTAATCAAAAAGATCTTGTTTGAATTAGTTGTGTTTGTTAGAATGATGTTATCGATTTTGTGTTATAAAATGTTGATATGGATGTTACATGGTTAATTTTAATTATTACAGCCTAATATATATTTCTTCTAAAAAAAACCCCTAAAAACACAAATGAACAACAATACAAAAACCTCAAAACCATGGGAGTATGATGCAACTTCCAATAAAGTTGGGAGGGTAAGTTCTTGATTATCAGACCAACTACAGATATCTAGGGATGAATCTTGATAGGAAACTAAACTACAATGATAACATAAAAGAAATTATCAAGAAGGCAAACCACAAAATCTGGATATTAGCAAATACCAGAAAATACCAAACTACAAATATGGCTATTAAAATCTATAAAGGTATGATACTACCATACTTCGACTATGGTGATGTAATATATATGGGGGGTAACACAAATATGTTGGATAAACTACAAAGACTATAAAATAGAGCACTTAAGATATGTCTGGAGGTGGAACATAGATACCCAACTGATGATCTCCAAAGGAAAGCAAGAGTCAACACACTAAATGACAGGAGAAAAGCACATCTCAAAATAGGAGCATTCAGGGAGACAAGGAAGCCTGGGAGGGTGCAGGTAACAAAACAGGCAACAAGAGGTAGTGACGGCCCCAGACTGATAATAAACAGAGCCAAAAACAGATCATATGAGAAGAGTACCGAGTGCATGAAGGCAAGGGAATGGAATACACTGGGAGTAGAAGAAAGAAGCACAGGGACAATAGAAACATATAAACCATTAATCAAAAGAGAGGTAAATGCACTGCTAGACTAATGACAACAGCAAATAAAATGAATTAAAAAAGAAAAAGAAAGATAGATAAATAAATAAATAGAAAATACACTGATAATTCAAGCAAAGTTTTAGAGGGTATAGATGCTAGCTATGATATATACAAAAGGTAAACTTTAAACTTAAAATCAAAACCTAATGACCACTAACACAGCAAGGTGAAGACATTCGGAGAAATTACCTATTGGTAACCAAACAACATTGTAGAACGAACAAACTCACAGAGGTTTGGGGGATGTGGGAAAATGCTTACAAACAGAGAAAGAATGCACGCAGTAGTTAGCTACACAACAACTGAAAGTGATAAAAAGAAGGGGAGTCACAAGACTATTACTGTCTAGCGGCGAAAACAAGTCATTAGACTTAACTGTTATGGGCAGCATAAATACACCCATCACAAAACAACAACAACAAAATTCAAGCTGCCTACAATCACGAGTTCCTAATATAATTTGTAACGTGCATATTACATGGGTAGGTCCACTTGAATAGGATCGTGAACTGAGAGGTTTGTTTGTTGTTGTGTTACATCCTAGCAACATCTAAGGCCATATCAGGACGGGTACCGACTTGTGACAGTGCGCAGTCATGGCGAATTTATAGTGCTGCGCCACAGGGACACCAGCACCATGACCTGATATCCCACTCAGTCACATTAACCTGACACTGAGCCAACCAGTCCTTGCCCTATCCTAGTAATGCCGAGCGCCAGGCTAGGAAGCGACAATTATCAATGTTTAAGTCATTGGTTTTACTTGACCAGGATTCGAACCCACAAACTCGTGGGTTCGGATCTCCCGATCTCCCAAAACAGGAGACGGACGCTCTACTCATCCCGTCTGGTTGAACTGAGAGGTGGTGCTGAGCATGATGTCTTTGGCTATATAGGATGCACACAAGAGAAAGGCGGGAGAAGGTCGGCAGGTGGCTGGGGAGAGGGAAGTGAGACTGAGAGGGAAAAAGGGGTTGCAAGGTTTGAATAACAGGGTGTTTCTGCTCCATGTGTCACAAGTGGTTAATATGGCATAGGCCAATTTCTGAATTTAATTGTTTGATGGGGCTTTGCGTCATATTAACATCTAAGGACGGTTATCGACTTGTCACAATATACACTCATGGCAACCTTTATAGTGATGCCCTACCGGTGCCGCCAACACCATGACCAGATATCCCTCTCAGTCACATTATCCTGATATTGTGCAAGCCAGTCATTGCCCTATTAAGTTAATATGAGCACCAGTCTAGCTACCGACAAAGTAACAATTTTGTAAGTCATTCGTTTGACTCGGTCTGAATGGGAGGCTAGTCAGCGCTCTTACCGATTCGGCCATCCTGTCTAGTATCAGAGATGAATGACCTATGACCTCCGTGGTTTCGTGGATTTCCGTGATTTCTTATATTCACCAATTATCGTTAAACAAAATTCCAAAAGATGGGATGTATGTGACAACAGTTGGGTGGTTCGAATCCCATTCTTATATGACCTTAGATGTAGTTAGAACATAAAACCTAAGCAAGAAAGCTTTAGATATGGGCGATAATGCAAGCACAACAAGGCTAGTTGAAACTTGACTCCCGGTATTTTTCAGCGATTCCCTGACAATGCTAAACCTATGGGAGAATATCCGCATTTCCTCTTTTTTCTCCCCGGAGACCACTTTCATCCCTGAACTGATGTCAAATTGAGAATTATTTCCAGGAGCATTAGTTTTCAATAATATTTTATTTTGCAGTATATATGCATACATTGATTATTCAATGTCGTGCAATGCATCCGACTTATTTTGTGTATGTCGCTCTTCATTCTGTGATGCAGAGGTACACATATGCCAGTTAAAGTTTGATGGGAATGTGAGTGGTTTGCAACCCCCATCCACATCACATACAATTTCCATATCTACTTCTGCCACTTCATCGCCTATGGTAATTTCACTACGTCATTCTTCTGGTTTATATGGCCGGCGTACAGTAGTATATACAAAGTCAGTGGAAGACCAGTGTACATCCACACTTTCCATATACTACTCACAACCACAATTCTGCGATCGCTGCCTCGTTATACTTGATAGAAATAGACTAAAGCTGAGATTCCTTACACGGGGCCCGTATGCATGAGGCGGGGGTAGCGCTCTACCTCTCGGGGTAGTAGGGATTTCCGGGGTAGCGGCGAAAAGTTGCTATGCATGTGTCTGGGGTAAGGCTACCCCGGGGGGGTAAAAGTTGGGTAAGCTACCCCTACCCAGTAGCAGGTATAAGGCTGGGGGTAGGGACCGACTCGGGCCAAATCTATTGAATGCGATCATATTTAACAGAATTACATACGCAATAAGTGAAATTTTATCAATTTAACCCTAAATTCGAACCGTTATTAAGGCTACCGCCGCATTGGCGGCGATATTAATAGTCTCGAATCGACGAATGTAAAGTAAACAAATCGCTGCCGCCGCCTCGACGTTGCGTTCCATATAATGGCCCTGTCACACTACGACGTTTCTCACCGGCGACCCGTCAGCGTTGAAAATAAAATTAAAGTGTCGAGTCTGTGTCTCTGTCTCTGTCTCTGTCTGTCTCTGTCTGTGTCTCTGTCTGTGTCTCTGTGTCTGTGTCTCTGTGTCTGTCTCTGTGTCTTTTGTGCTTGTGTCTGTCTTTATGGTGTCTGTCGTGTCTGTGTCTCTGTCTGTGTCTCCGTGTCTGTGTCTATGTTTGTGTCTCTGTCTGTGTCTCTGTCTGTGTCTCTGTGTCTGTCTCTGCATGTGTCTCTGTCTCTGTCTGTGTCTCTGCCTGTGTCTCTATCTGTGTCGCTGTCTGTGTCTCCGTGTCTGTGTCTCTGTGTCTGTCTGTGTCTCTGTGTCTGTCTCTGTATGTGTGTCTGTCTGTGTCTCTGTCTGTGTCTCTGTCTGTGTCTCCGTGTCTGTGTCTCTGTCTGTGTCTCTGTCTGTGTCTCTGTGTCTGTCTCTGCATGTGTCTCTGTCTGTGTCTGTGTCTGTGTCTCTGTCTGTGTCTTCTGTATGTCTTCTGTCTGTGTCCTTGTCTCTGTCTGTGTCTCTGTTTGTCTCGTGTTGTTTGTGTCTCTGTCTGTGTCTTGTCCGTGTCTCTGTCTGTGTCTCTGTCTGTGTCTCTGTCTGTGTCTCTGTCTGTGTCTCTGTGTCTGTCTCTGTATGTCTCTGTCTGTGTCTCTGTCTGTGTCTCTGTTTGTGTCTCTGTCTGTGTCTCTGTGTCTGTCTCTGTATGTGTATCTGTCTGTGTCTCTGTCTGTGTCTCTGTCCGTGTCTCTGTCTGTGTCTCTGGCTGTGTCTCTGTCTGTGTCTCCGTCTGTCTGTGTCTGTGCCTGTGTCTCTCTCTCTGAGACACAGAGACACACACAGACAAAGAGACACACACAGAGACACATACATAGACAGAGACACAGACAGAGACACATACAGAGACAGACACAGAGACACAGACAGAGACACATACAGAGACAGACACAGAGACACAGAGAGAGACACAGACACAGAGACACATACAGAGACAGACACAGAGACACAGACAGAGACACCAACAGAGACAGACACAGAGACACAGACAGAGACACATACAGAGACAGACACACAGACAGACACACAGACAGAGACACAGACAGAGACACAGACACATACAGAGACACATACAGACACACACAGAGACACAGACACGGAGACACAGACAGAGAAACAGACAGAGAGACAGAGACACATACAGAGACAGACACAGAGACACAGAGAGAGACACAGACAGAGACACAGACAGAGACACAGACAGAGACATAGAGACACAGACAGAGAGACATACAGAGACAGACACACAGACACACAGACAGAGACAGACGTTTCGCCAAAAAAGGACACACGTCACCGCGCGTTGGAGAGAAACGTCGCAGTGTGACAGGGGTCAATTACTGGCGGCGGCGGCGGTTTGTTTACTCTACGTTCGTCGATTCGAAAATATTAATATCGCCGCCGTTGCGGCGGCAGCATTAATATTGCTTCGAATTTAGGGTTAATTTCATGAAATATCACTTATTGTGTATGTAATTCTGTTAAATATGATCACATTCAATAGATTTGAGCTTAATATTTGCCTACAAACGCAGAGGGATTTCCCAAATCTATAAATAACTACAAGGGTAGCTACCTCCTCGCCGCTTTGGCGTCATGCATACCCCGTGACCCATTTCTTACCCAAGGCAATAGCTACCCCGAACTCGGTCCTTACCCCCGGAGGCGATAACTTACTCGTCATGCATACGGCCCCTGGTGTGATTTTCACTTGTCCGCCTGAGTTTTCACTTGTCCGTCTGAATTTTCACTTGTCTACCCGAACTGTCACTTATTTAGCTTGTCTACGCAATTTACCTTATATACAGGTATATACAAATATATGTGGTGTATAACGTAGTGCAGTAAAACCCCGTTAAACCAAACTTGAAGGGACCATAGAAATTTGTTTGGATTAACCGAACATTGGTTTAACCGAGCTTTGACTTTGACTTGGCTTTGGCAAAAACTGGGGTGCATTATGAATGTACAATGTATGTGGACACTATGATTATTGTTTTGTATGTATATACAGTTCAACCCCATTAAACCAACCTCAGCTAAATCAAACGATCGGTTAATCCAAACTTTTTTCAGCGACCTGGCAAAATACTACCATTTATCATATAAAAAAAGTCTCAGATGACCTTAAAACCACATGAAAGTTTGGTTTAACTCTAACGTAAGTGGCCTGGGTCAGACAGTTTTGATTGGATTAACCGATACTTTGGATTAACCGACTTTGGTTTAACCAACTTTTTTTATATGATAAATGGTAGTATTTTGCCGGGCCGCCGAACAAGTTTGGATTAACTGATCGTTTGGTTTAACCGAGCTTGGTTTAATGGGGTTGTATTGTAGGCGAGTATAAAGATTCGCAAGGTAATATTACTTATTATTATTGTTATCCTCCGTAAAGCGGCTGTCAGACCTCGCCGGATTGAACAACGGACAGAATTGTCTAGTCCGGTGGTGTTCGGGCGTGATAAGTATCAAAATGTATTAAAATGTGTCAAAATGTTGCGATATCGGGTCAAAGGCCACTGGACGAATGGACATGAAACGGACATGAATGGATAGCCAACGGACTAAACAGACTTAAACCGGACAAGAAACGTAGACGTCAATACGTCACTCCCACAACCCCCACATTCCAAGTTTTGTGCATGTTCAAAACTTGTACGGACACAAACCGGACATCAACAGACTTTGTTCGGTTTCTTTCCGTTTCTCCCAATCGGGTGATGTGTGACAGGGCCTTAAGATACAAGACTGTACCGGCGGCGCCATCTCGCCCACCTCGCCTCCCCCGGATGTTGACCAGTGTCAGTCGCACCGGACAAGTGTGGTGTGATTTTCACCTGTCTGCCTAAATTTTCAATTGTCCCGGACCAGCGGACCAACTCTTATATACATGTTATTACATTTGTATATATGTGGTGTTCTCTGTGGCGGAGTGGTTAGAGTATCTGACTTTTTTCTAGGTCAGACTCCTAATCTGAAGGTCGGTGGTTCGATTCCCTGTGCCCCCACCGCTGCAAATTTGGATTTCCACCGCTGTGTCATCAAAGGCCAGTTGCTCTCATACCATGTCTATGTGGTGTGGGGGGGTTAAAAATCCCTTGGGTCGGTAAAAGTGTAGGCTCGGGCTTTCTATCGACAAACTGTCTAATGGTGAAAACAAGACTATTCAGACTTATCCATGATAGGCAGTAAAATCTTCAAGAAAAAAAAATATATATCAAGCTGTTAATACATTTCTCGATGGTGATACCCATTGCTATGCCTGGCGACAAGCACGATCTGTTGAAACTGATTTTGGACTGTCCAGTCTTGCATCACAATTTTCCTATTAATATTACTAAACTCTGAAAGCTAAGATAATTAAATGAACACAATATCACATTTAGTATTGAGCCCCAGACCTATTGAACTATTGACTCTTGAACACCACGGGCTTCGACTTCACCAATTTCTTTTCTTCGTTTTAGCCATTCGAGCCTTAAGCCCCATATCGGGCAATGACCACATAATATACATAGGCTGGAATCCGTGTGTGCTGCTGCATGGTGATAAATCATATAATGTCGATAGCTCCTGGAGATGACCTGTTTCGCTGTATCGACCAATTTGCCACACAACACGCCGACTTGGCCTTCAGCAACGCGATTCGCTAACAATTAACCTGAAGCTTTGAGTTTTATTCTTCTTTTTCTTCCTGAAGATTTATACTGCCTATCATGGATAAGTCTGAATAGACTTGTTTTCACCATTATACAGTTTGTTGATAGAAAGCCCGAGCCTACACTTTTATTGACCCAAGGGATTTTTAACCTCCCACACCACATAGACATGGTATGACAGCAACTGGCCTTTGATGTCGCTGTAAGTTATATACAGCGGTGGAAATCCAAATTGGCAGAGGTGGGGGCATGGGGAATCGAACCACTGACCTTCAGATTAGGAGTCTGACCTAGAAAAAAGTCAGACACTCTAACCACTCCGCCACAGAGAACATCATTTACTCTATTATTTTGTTCGTGATACAACCGGTGATTAAATCTAGGGGAATTTTCAAGTGCGAAAAATTGGGTCTCCCTTATTCATTTCGCTGCTTTTTCCGCTTGTAATGCCGCTGACCAGACGGGATGGCCGAATGAGTTAGAGCGCCCGTCTCCCGTGCTGGTAGATCGTGGGGTCGTGGATTCGAACCCTGGTTGAGTCAAACCAATGACTTAAAAATTGATACTTGTCGCTTCCTAGCCAGACACTCGGCATTAATAGGATAGGGCAGGGACTGGTTGGCTCAGTGTCAGGATAATGTGACTGAGTGGGATATCAGGTCATGGTGATGGCTGACTGGTTTCCCAGTGGGGCAACACTATAAAGTCGCCATGAGTGCGCACTGTCACAAGTCGGTACTCATCCTGATATGACCTTAGATGTTGCTAGGACATAAAGCAACAACAAACAAACCTCTCAGTTCACGATCCTATCCAAGTGGACCTACCCATGTAATATGCACGTTAAAAATTATATTAGGAACTCGTTATTGAAGGCAGCTTGAATTTTTTTTGTTTTTTGTTTTGTGATGGGTCTATTTATGCTGCCCATAACAGTTAAGTAGTAAGCGACAAGTATCAATTTTTAAGTCATTGGTTTTACTCAACGAGGGTTCGAACCCACGGTCTACCAACACGGGAGACGGATGCTCTAACTCATTCGGCCATCCCGTCTGGTTAATTAATTTCGTGTGAGCACCCCGAAACGGTGTACGTAGGTTTACTTGACCCATTTTCAAGTGTAACACAGGACTCCCAAACCACAGTAATTGCTTAATGAGTCTAACAGTATCTAAATTGGATATGTAGGATCAAATCAAGGTATGTGTTATTTAAAAAAATGGTGCTTTTATCTAATTATGCACCTTTAACTGCCCCACATCGAATCATGAATGTCGCTGTTATTTACCGTGAACAACTCGTGTGCACTAAATATAACAGTACTGAGACCTGTGTTTGGATAAGGTTGATACCATTACGGTGTAGCATTTCCAATTTGTTAATGCATGGTGCACCCGCTTCCCACTCCCCAACCACACACCCTCACACACATGATACACCCCCGCACACATCCACACGCTCAAGCACATACTCCTACAGCACCCTCACACATGATGCACTCCCACAACCACCCACAAACCCACCCTCACACATGGTGCACTCCCATAACCCCCCACATACCCACCCTCACACATGATACACTCCCACCCCCCACATACCCACCCTCACACATGATATACTCCCACCCCCCACATACCCACCCTCACACATGATATACTCCCACAACCCCCTACATATCCACCCACACCCACATTCAACCAATCCCCCTCATACACACTGTAACACATGATGCACCCCCAAGCCCAGCCTTCAACACACATACATACCCCCACCCACACTCCTACAATCCTCCACATACACACCCTAACACATGAAGCACTCCTACACCCCATCCCACACACATACCCTGACACACATGATGAACTCCCCCCTCCCTCCTCCCCTCCTCCCTTCCTCCCTTCCTCTCTCCTCCCCGCCTCCCTTCCTCCCCCTCCCCCACATGCACACCCTTCACACACATGATGCACCCTAGATAAAGGATTCACCCGGTACTTGCAGTACACGGGTGAATACCAACCCTATATAAAAACGGTCGAAAAAGCGGGTTAATGAAATGAGAGCCTAACTATTCACAATCTAAGAAGCAACATTTATTCTTTGTAGATGTCTTCATATTTACCCGCTACTTTTGAGTTAGAAAATATAATAAAACATATACTTTAATGCAATTTAATAGTGAAATCAACGGAGTTCTCTGGCCGCCATCTTGTCTTTTTGCATTCTCTCCCATTTCACCAAATCTGTGCCCATATATGTAGGTAGCCATTTGATCATGGAACCACAGTTTCTACTTCATGTTCCATACTAAAGCTATTTTCGCCTGTATTTAGACTACGTTGTCGTTCACAAGTGTACTACAAGTACCGGGTGAATCTTTTATCTAGATGCACCCTAGCACCCCAGCAGCCTCCCCCCCCCACACACACACATACCCTCACAAACACACCCACATGCGCGCGCACGTGCATCGGTGTGGAAACACATAATCTATCGGTGGTCATAGAACATGGCAGTCAAGTGGTTGCCATGGCGTGGCGGTATGATGACGTCATGATGTATGTGACAGGGGCAACGTGCACGGTGGTGCTATGAGTCCGCTGGGGAAAGGATTGCGCATGCGTGCGTCTAACCCCGCTGAGGCATGCGAAACGCCACTAAGTCGAGCACCCCAACTAATGGAGCGGATAGGAATGCTTTTGTCGGTAAAATAGTTCTAAAAGTGATACAAGCATGAAAAGTCCACGATGTGGAGGGGGGGGGGAATTGCTTCAAAGATGATATATGAATTGAATATATGCATGATTTTGTGAGTAGAATTGTTTCAAAGCTGATGCAAGCATGGTATTTCTCAGCATACTGCGGGTAGAGTTGTTGTTCGAAAACTAATGCATACGTATGTAGGTACGTACGTACCTACCTACCTACATACATATATACATACACCTAACATATGCATATATATATATGCATACATATATACATGCACACACAGTTACATATGCATACATACATGCACACATACATGCATACACATACATAATCACATACATAATACACACATACATACACGCATACATACACACATACATACATACATACACACATACTTACATACACATATACACACATACATACATACATACATACATACATACATACATACACACACTGGCATACATACATGTATACACACATACATATCCATATACATAATACACACATACATACACGCAAACATACACACATACATACACACATACATACATACATGCATGCACCCATACATACCCACACACATAATACATACATGCATACACGCATACATACACACATACATACACACACATACATACATATGCACACACACTTGCATAAATACATACATTCACACATACATACATACATATGCATACATACATACACACATACATATGCGCACACACACACTTGCATACATACATACACACATACATACACACATACATACACACACATACATACGCACACACACACTTGCATACATTCACATACATACATACCCACATACATACACACATACATACACATACATACACACACATACACACACTTACATACACACCCACATACATACATACATACATACATACATACATACATACACATACATACCTATACTGCGGCGTCCCTGGCTGTGTGGTTTCTGGGTCGTGACTGTGCTCTGATATGACGTTCATGAAGTAGCTGTTGGGTTGGTGGGGTGCTTGGTGAGTGTTGCGCTTCTCTGCCCTCAGGACATGCTTCTTCCCCTGACAGCTGGCCACTTGAACCCGCGTCCCTGAACATAGCAAACAAGCCCCATCCATCTGTCATGTGGGGCTCTACTTATCACTGACAGCCCGGGGCTATCCCCGGGTATCTACCCCCCCACACACACACTCCCACACCCCCACAATGTGGCACCCCGAGGAACTGGGGCACTTTAGAACGGCCAGCGTCTAAAATGTTTCTGACCAACTTAAAAGCCTTCTAAACAAATGTGTCGCAGGACACGTATGTATACATTCATCAGTATGTTGCCTAAAGGCCCTGTTACATTACGACGAATCTCGCAAAGTGAAATCACTTTTTTACGTCGAGAAGTGTCAAACTTTTCGGTGCAAGGGGCAAAGTTGGATGTATACACACCGTATACATAGCGTATGGCCAATGTATGACCAACGTTTGGCTAACATGCTTCTGGGCGAAAAATGCTCGAATTACGCTCATGGTACGTTCACAGAACGCCGGTGGACGTTATATACGTTATTCGATTTCCAGAACTACGCCTCATACGTTACATAAGTCGGGGCGACTCATAAAACCCTGGTTTCACGACGCATGCGCAATCGAGTTTTACGATCAGTCCCAGCAGGGCTCGGTCACTTCCGGCCAATGCTAGCTGCCAATACAGGAAATAGTCATATTTCCTGGAACTCTTTTTTTTTGTAGGGGGGGGGGTCTCTTCTTTTTCCCAGATTCACCCTTGAGAAAGTAAGCTTTAAAAGGAGAGAAAAAGAAAAGATTTCATACAGCGCCTTTACATGCAGGAGTTGTAACGCATGTTGCTTGGTTGCTGGAGTTTACGTCCTAGCAACCTCTAAGGTCATATCAGGACAGTTACTGACTTGTGACGGTGCGCACTCATTGTAACTTTATAGTGCTGCCACACTGGGAGACCAGGCCGTCACCACCATGACCTGATATCCCACTCAGTCACATTATTCTGACACTGAGCCAACCAGTCCTTGCCCTCTCCAAATAATGCCGCATGCCTGGCTAGGAAGCGACAAGCATAAATTTTGTAAGTCATTGGTTTGACTCGACTGGGAATTGAACTCCCGACCTTTAAGTCATTGGTTTGACTCGACTGGGAATTGAACTCCCGACCTTCCGCACCGGATGTCTGCACTCTACCGATTCGGCCACCACGTCCGGTGCAGGCGTTATAATGTATGTTAATGAGCCGATCAGGTGATAACATGGTCACGTGATCGGTGGCAGACCGAGGCGATAAGGACTAGATAAAAAAGCAGTTGCAGTACAGAGCTCGATGTGTTTTCCCTTTGTACTATCTCAGGGACCCTTGTGTAGTAATCTATGATTTTCTAAGGCACTGCACAATAAAACCACAGAATGACACCGTTCCGAATTCGCTGAAGAGCAAGTATGCCAGACAATTATAGAGAGTTACAGTAGCCTATGAAGGCATGACTCACTGTATTAATTGCTGCTGTTGACTGAAAGGAGCAGGACATAGTTCAGGCAGTAGCGTGTTTATCTGTGAAGGTGTCAGTCGTCCGATCGATCCTTCTCAGTGGACCCATTTACAGTTTGGGCTATTTTCAATTCCCACCAATGGTCCACAACTGGTTCATAAAAGGCTGTGGTATGTGCTGTCTGTGGGAAAGTGAATATCAAATACCCCTTACTGCTTATCGGAAAGAGTAGTCTATGTGGTGGCAGCAGGTTTTCCTCCAAAGATATATGTCAGAATGACCATATGTTTGACGTCCAATGGCTGACGATACAATAAAACAATCAATGTGCTGTTGAGGCGTCGTTAAATAAAACAAGCTTTACTGTTGACTGAAATATAGAAACGATTTGGGTGGCAAATGTTATTAAAGTTGCACCATCCAATGAAAGCGTAATATTTTCAAACTTGCTTAGATTTGATCCTAGAAAATCTGTTAGATACCAGTGTACTCATTAATAATGTTGCTCCTTAGGAATGTCGAAATGCACCGACTTTGACAGGTGGCAAAAGGACCTGGTTAATATAACAATGGCATATTGTACTTGTGTTCAGCTGGTGTGCACCCAAAGACAGGGTCCGTATGGGGCCTGGCAAGTCTCAAAAAGTCTTTAACTTCATTTGCACCATTTCAAGGCCTTGAAAAGCATTGAATTTAACCTATTTTGGGTAATTAGTCTTGAAAAACCTTCAATATCATTAAACTGACCCTACGGATCTAAATTAGTCTGAAATTGCCATTAAATATAAGATAATCTGATATACCTAGACCAAGAACATCATGGTTCACAAATATTTCACAGTGGACAGGCTTGAATTATTCACAGTCTATCAGAACAGCACAACATCGGGACAAGTGGAGAACCATTGCATCCAACCCTCGACTAGAGGATGGAACTATTGATTGATTGATTGATATACCTACCCACAATAGAACGGCAATTCTCGGCTGAATTCCTATCAAAAACAGCCTTGAAAAGCCTTGAAATAGCCTTGAATTCCATATTTTCACGTGTGTACGGACCCTGCAAATACAAATTATTTTGTATTTTTATGCTAAAAATACCTCCGAGGTTAAGCAATTATAACAGCGTTTAGTTACTCCAGAATAACGTAGATTGGACTATAATTGTCAACCTGGAGTATGTTAGTTAAAAATAAAGTAAGCTAGGTTATAAGTGTCAAACTACTAAATTAAAAACTGATGGATTACGCAGCTTTAAGATGCCGTTGAAACTTTAGGCACACTGACTTGACATCCTCTTTCATATTGATGCACTAGCACACAATCCAATCATTGAAATCAGGGGATCACGTGGCTAAAATTGAAGAAAAAAAAGAAGAAAAAAAGAAAAAGAAGACGAGGTTAAGCCAATTGAAGGAAAGAAAAAAAAAAGAAAAAGAGAAAAAAAGAGAAAAAAAATCGACAGCTGACTCTCGGGCTAATTGGGGGAGACTGGTTAAAAACGACAAGGTTGTACATCAGGTGGCAGTAATGCTGTTACAGTGGAATTGCACATAGGCAGTTTTACTACAGAATAGACACCTGAATACACGAATTGTGGCTGATTCGGCTATTTACGTCATCGAATGATGCTGAGCGCATAGCAGGACGGGTACCGACTTTGGTAAATAATGAATAAAAAAATAATGTAAATTTAATGGAGCCCCCTTAAAATTGTTTAGTTCGCTGATGAAAGCATAGCACTTTCTAAATCAAAACACATTCATGCCAACATTAATTTGGCATGTTTACACTTCAAATATCTAAACAAGATGGTTCTTTTAAAAGAGAATTACATCAAACTAAAGTGAGGTAGATTATAATGATCAACGTGGTAATATTGTTATCTCAGAAAATGACAGAAACTCAAAAACCATATGACTATGTCACCTTAATTTGAGTAGTCTTATTTGAGTAATCTGGGTAGTCTTATTAGTGACACCGGTTTCTGTTGCTTTGCATGCCTCTCAGAACCGACCCTCCGCCCACCTCTCCCACCTGTCTCCATGTCCCCTTTCCACACACACACACACACACACACACACACACACACACACACACACACACACACTTGCGCACCCCACCCTCTTCCCTCAGGACTCACGCACCAGCTGGGTCCTGCCCCGCCGCCTGACCGATGTTGGCACTAACCCGCGCTGAATCCTCCCATCCTATTGTACTCTGAGCCCCTCCCCCCCCCCCAACCAACACACACACACACACACACACACCCGACACTCGGCCCCGCCCTTCCAACCCTTCCTGCCCCTCATTGCCACCTGGGTGCCCAGCGTCTCCCCACTAACCCCGCGCCCCCCTCCCCCCTGGCCCCCCAGTTTCCAGCGCCACCATCCACCTCGTGCCGTGTGTATCGCTGTATAATCTCACACAAACACCAACCGTCACACTCAGCCACAGTCGGGTTCACCACATCTGACCTTTCCATTAGATACACCTCTATTTGTATTCTCGCTGTTGACACCCGCACTGCCCACTTATGGATGTAGGTCACCCAGCGTGTGTTCTGATTCGCTGTATAATCTCATACAAACACCCACCGTCACACTCAGCTACGGTCGGGTTCACAACATCTGACCTTTCCATTAGATAAACCTCTATTTGTATTCTCGCTTTTGACACCCGCACTGCCTACCTACGGATGTAGTTCACCAGATGTGTGTTTTGTATCACTGTATAACTCCACACAAACACCCACCATCACACTTAGCCACAGTCGGGTTCACCGCATCTGACCTTTCCATTAGTTACCCATCTAAATTTGTATTCTTGCTGTTGACACCCGCACTGCCCACCTACGGATGTAGGTCACCCAGCGTGTGTTCTGTAATGCTGTATAACTCCACACAAACACCCACCATCACACTCAGCCACAGTCGGGTTCACCACATCTGTCCTTTCTATTAGATACACCTCTATTTGTATTCTCGCTGTTGACACCTGCACCGCCCACATCCGGATGTAGGTCACCAGACATGTGTTCTGTATCACTGTATAACTCCAGACAAACATCCACCATCACACTTAGCCACAGTCCGGTTCACCTCATCTGACCTTTCCATTAGTTACACATCTATTCATATTCTCGCTTTTGACCCCCGCACCACCTACCTCCAGATGTAGGTGACCCGTCACTGTGTTTTGTATCACTGCATAACCCCACACAAATACCTACCACCACAATTAGCCACAGTCGGGTTCACCAAATCGGATGTTTTTATTAGTTACATGTCTATTCACATTCTCTCTTTAGACACCCACACCACCCACCTCTGGATGTAGGTCACCAGACATGTGTTCTGTATCACTGTATAACCCCACACAAACACCCACCGTCACACTTAGCCACAGTCGGGTTCACCGCATCTGACCTTTCCATTAGTTGCGCACATTCCTTCGTATGACTCCTCCAACGTGAGCTGCTCTAGCGCACATTCCAGTCACGCTTCAGTGACTCACTCCTCGGTTTGGTGGCGGTTCCTCTCCACATTTAGCTAAGCCATGCACTATTCAATTTCTGAATGGGCAGCTCTGGCATTTGGTATAAATACCATAGCAGCTTCTGGTCCCATGCCCTCCAAGGCCAGACCACGGTAGTTCATTTTCCAGTCTGTTAGAGCAGGCTCCATGGATCTCATCCCAAAGTCTCCCTTTGGGATAGAATTACCCCTCCCACTCACCCCCCCCAGCCCACACCCACATGTAACCTCCACCTCCCTTCACACACACCCACGTACCCACCCGTAGCCTCCACTTCCCGTCACACCATTCATATATACACATAACCTCCCCCTGCCCCCTCCCTTCTTCCCGCCTCCCCTCCTCCCGCCTCCTCTCCTCCCCTCCTCCCCGCCTCCCTTCCTTCCCCCTCCCCTACTCGCCGCCTCCCCGCCTCCTCTCATCCCCTCCTCCCCGCCTCCCCGCCTTCCCTACGCACACACCTCAATCTGATCTTTCCATAATGGCCGTCAACCAGCTTCATCGCACTCGTAACCTCTTGACCCCGACTGACCCCCCCCTCCCCCCGCCTCCCCCCCCCCCCCGTCTCCCAAACACACCCACACACATTCCTCTCCAGAAGACTACCCATCAATCATGACGCCAACCAAGCACCCGCTACCACCCACCCCCACCCCTAACACCCCCCACCTCCACCCATCAAACAGCATCAACCCACAGAAAATCATACTCATCCACCCTACCCCATCACACCCCACTAGCCCCATCCTTACAATAGCCCGTCACTAACACCACCACCACCACCACCATCATCACCACAATCATCACTTGCTCCAGAACACCATGTTAAACTCATCACACCACATCGTCCCATCCACCCTTCCATCCCCACCTCGTCACATCATGTTGAACACATCCCCCACCCCCACACACCTACACAAACTCCATCCCCATCACTAAGCACACACCACCACCCCTCCACCGTCATAGAACACCTCTCCTAATCCCATACTGACCTCACCCCCCCCCTCCCGACATCCTGCAGACCCCTACACCGTGCACACCCATCCGGAATAAAGCCTTCATTTCCCCCACCACGGTCTCACAGGTCGCCACCCCCACACAACTCCCGCGGGTATTCCCCTTCCACCCACTCCTCCAATTCCCTCCTTTCCTCCTTCATGCCCCTCCCCCTTCCCCTCTTCCCCGCCTATATCTCCTTCCCCCTTCCACCCCTTCCCCTTCTTCCTCTCCTTCACCTTCCTCCCCCCCCCCCCCTTTTCTTCCCTCTTCCCCTCCTCTCCCCTTCCCCTTCTTTCACATTCCCCTCCTTCCCTACTTTCCCTCCTTTCCCCCCCTCTCCTCCCCTCTCTTCCCCTTCTCTCCTTCCCCTCTGCTTCTTCACCTTCTCTCTGACCTCCCTCCCTGTCATCCCCCCCTTCTTCCCCTGCTCACATCTCTTCCCCCCCCTCCTCTTCCCTCCGCCTCTGTCCCTCCCTACTTCCTCCCCTGCTCCCAGCCACCTCTCCCTCACCTCTCCTATTCATCCTCCTCCTTCATCTACTCCCCCATCCCTCCTCTTCCTAATTCTCTACCAGATCCTGCTCATTTTCCTCCTTCTCCTCCACCTACCCAACCCCTTCCTCCCCTCCTCCCCTCCTCCCCTCCTCCCATCCTCCCCTTTCCCTCTTCCCCCTCCTCCTCCTCCTCCTCCTCCCCACTCCTCCCCTTCCACCACCATCACCATCACCACCACCATCCTACTCTCCTTCCCCCGCCGCTCCTCTACAACACCACCCTCCTTCCCCATTGTCCTGCAACTCCCTCCTCCCCCCCCCCCTCTCCCCCTCCCCCCCCACACCTCCCAAGGTTCCTGACCCCCCCCTCCCCCGCCCTCCGTACTCTCTTACAGATAACGTTGCAGGAGCCACTTTCAATTAGGCCCCTTCCTGAATCTCCCTGACTCCATTCACCCCCCCCCCCCCCCCCGGCCCCTGACGGACGGCGCGCGGTCTGGGGTGAAATTCCCCTGATGAGTGTATTGACCAGTTGACTGTCGCCTCCGAGCTCGCCTTCTTGGTGCCCAGTGAACCGGCACTGGGAGGTCATTGAGGCGTGACGGTAGTCTTCTGCATCCGGAATCGATACGCTGGTATTGTAAAACATAGAAAACATGTAGCTTTTTATGGATTTTTTTTTTGTCTTCCTGTTTTTAAATTAACATTTTTTTTTAAATATTAAGGTGAAAGTTACGATCTTCTCCAGTGGGCAGCGACTGTTTCCATATCGAATGATTGTGGTCTTAATCATGCCATGGATGCACCCCAAGTTGTTTAATTATTTAGCACCCCCAAAGCTTATATGTGACACGGGTTTTAAATAATTCTGTATTCGGTATTTACAGTTAAACGGGGGTTGTACGGTATATTTAGGTGTGCGTGTCGGAGGGGGGGGGGAGGGGGGATGGTGCGAGTGTTTGTGGGTGTACTAGGAAGATATGATATGTTCTTATTGGAGTCATTCTTTACTGTTAACCCCCACCCCAGCCTTACCCCAGCCCGACCACTGCCTCCTCCGCCCTTCTCCCTACCCTACCCGCAGACACCAACCGCGAATTGGTAGAGCGCAGGCTTCCCGTGCAGAAGGTCGGGAGTTCAAAACCTGGCCGAGTCCAAATTGATATGTGTCACTGCATAGCCTGGCTTTCAGCTATACTAGGATATGGCAAGGACTGGTTAGCTCGGTATCAGGATAATGTGGATAGAGTGGGAGTCATGCTGCTGGCGGCCTGATCTCTCAGTGGGCAGCACTATAAAGCCACCATGAGTGTGTGCACTGTCACAAGTCGGTACCCATCCTGATATGACTCGCCATTGAATATGGCTATAGTTGCCGACATGCCACTCACTCCTGATACCGGACGCGGTGGCCGAATCGGTAGAGCGCAGGCCTCCCGTGCGGAAGGTTGGGAGTTCAATTCCCGGTCGAGTCAAACTAATGACTTATCAAATTGATACTTGTCGCTTCCTAGCCAGGCACTCGGTATTATTAGGATAGGGCAAAGACTGTTTGGCTTGGTGTCATGATAATGTGACTGAGTGGAATATCAGGTCATGGTTCTGGTGGCCTGGTCTCACATTGGGAAAGCACTATAAAGTCACCATGTGTGTGCACTGTCACAAGACGGTACCCATCCTGATATGATCAGAAAGTAAAAACCCCAACAACCAACCAACTCTCTCCTGATATGACCGTACATTTTGCCAGGATGTAAGACCCCAACAAACAAACCACACCACACTCCAATACCCCCTCCCCCGACAAACACACGCACACACACGCACACACACGCACACACACGCACACACACACACGAGTCCTAGCGCGGTAATACAGTAAGCCAATGCAAACACAGCCCGGGACTGAACATTGGAGCTGTCAAAGCGTCTTGTCTGTGTGACGAGGGTAACACCGGGGAACTCAGGAGACGGTGTCCCAAACTAGGTCATCGACAATTTTATATCACATGGCTAGCCACCCCACTACCCCCTGCCACTCCAGCCACTAGCACCACCACATCGGTACCAGCACCACCGCACCACCACTACCACAGTACCACCACAACCACACTACTACTCCAGCCACTAGCACAACCACATTGCTACCAGCAACCACCGCGCCACCACTACCACACTAATACTCCAGCCACTAGCACAACCACATTGCTACCAGCAACCACCGCGCCAGCACTACCACACTACTACTCCAGTCACCAGCACCACCACATCGCTACCACCACCACACTACCACCACCACACTACTAGTCCAGCCACTAGCACCACCACATCGCTACCAGCACCACCGCGCCACCACTACCACACTACCACCACCACCACACTACTATTCCACCCACTAGCACCACCACATTGCTACCAGCAACCACCACACCACCACCACACCACCACCACCATCACAACACCACCACCACCATCACAACACCACCACCATCACAACACCACCAACTCAACACCAACTCAACACCACCACACCGCTGCCACCACGCCGCTGCCACCACCACCACACCACCACCACCACACTACCACCACACCACCACCTCGGACACACGCACGCGCATATCACTTTAATTTAAATGAGGCACATTCTCTTTAATATTGCCTCATCTTGAAAATTTAGGTCACATGGAGTGTGGCCAAACTGTATTTCAGTCTTTCCTTCGTTCTTTCGGTATTTCCTTCGGGGTTTTTTCTGTCTGCTTTTCTTTCACTATTTCGTCCCTTAGTTCATTCTTTCTTCTTCGATGCTCTACTCTTCAATTTTTTCTCTTTCTTCTCTTTTTTACTTCTTCCTCTTAAACTTCTACATTTTCTTCATCTTTCAGTTCCTTCTCTTCTTCATCTTCTCCGTCTTCTTCTCCGTCTTCTTCCACGGCCTCCCTCTTCTCATTTGTTGCTTTGTTCTTATTGGTTATATTAATTGATTAAGCAGGGGAAATTTCAATCATGGACAATTGGTCTTCCACATTCCACTGCACCTTGCTCTATCCTAATCGTGCCGAGTTTGACTCGGCTTGACTCGGCTTGACTCGGCTTAGGGTCCTACTCCCACGACCTGGCACACAGAAAGCGGATGCTCAACTCTTCTGCCCGTCTTACTCTTCTTCTTCTGCCTCTTTTTCTTTTTCCTCTTGTGCAAAAGTTCTATATATCTCCACCAGGTTTGCCTCTGCATCCTAAATATGTGACGGTGATCATGTCCCGCATACTGAATGCTTTTCCTCACAGCGTGAGCTCCTCGGAACTGACAAGCAGATGTCGTCTGCTCTGAGTTCCCGTGTTTGCATGCTCACCGGAAGCACCGGCCGGCATCCGGTTTCAGCAATTCTTTATTAGGAATTCAAAAAAAGTGGCTCAAGTTTTCCTTAATGGAAGAGCAACACGAAGCAGGCTCCTACCCACGTCTCCCCCCCCCCCTCCCCCCACCACCGCCTCCCACCTCACCATCTCGCACACCACTATAACCACCCTCTTCCCACCCCACTCCCACCCCACCGCAGCACCGCAACCACCCTCCCACCACATCGCCCTTACACCACTCCTCTCCCACCGCTACCATTACCATCCCACACCACCACCCCTCCACCACCCCTTCCCACCCCCTCTCACCCCTCACCACATCGCCTTCTCACCATTCCCCTCCCACCACTACCACTACCACTACCACTCCAAACCACCATCCTCCCCCCCCCCCCCCCCCCCCCATTTACATTGTCCTTTCACCACTCCATTCCCACTACCGCCACCTCTCACCAGCAGCAGCACCATTACCACCACCACCACCACCACCACCACTGTTTTGACCCAACCACCACCCTCCCTATAAGTGTAACTCTCCGCACCCTGCTCCTCCTGAACGAAGAAAAACACCTCAATGCAGTGAGTTATGGGCACATGGCACATGTAAAGGGAGAGGGAGGGGGGGGGGAGCTCCCCAGAGGCGGCGCTCTGTCGGGTGCAGGAGGCAGGAAGTGACATGGAGTGTGGCCCGATGGAGAGGGAGGAGGTGACGGCGAGTGTGGTGATGCTTTAGTCTCTCCAGGGTCCTTTGCAGAGACATATCGATGCGCGGTCTCAGGCAGAGTGTTCCCGGCCGTCCCGCGGTGTGTGTGTGGTGTGTGGGTTATATGGGGGCGCATTGCCTATCTTTATACTATGGCTGAAATCTACATTACATGCACAACATTCTTTACTGCAATCAACGATATGTGCTAATTGCATCACCATATGCTTATTGCACCACCCTATGCTTATTGCATGACCAGGTGCTTATTGCACCACCCGGTGCTGATTGCATTATCATTACTGATTGCATCACTCTGATTATTGCATAACCCTGTACTGATTGCATAACCTTGTGGTAATTGCATCACACTGTGTTTATTACATCATCCTGTGTTGATTGCACTACCCTGCCCTTATTACCAGCCGAGCACATGGCACGAGTCTATGAAAGCAACGCGTCTACACTGACCAGACCTACATCACAAGGCGGCTAATGTATGGGTTATATCAGTGAGGTGATGTAATAATCACAGTGTGATGCAACCAGCACATGGTTATACAACCAGTACATGGTTATGCAATAATGACAGGGTGATGCAATAATCCCAGGGTGAGGAAACAATCACAGGGTGGTGCAATAATCACAGTGTGATGCAACCAGCACATGGTTATGTAATAAGGGCAGGGTAGTACAATCAACACAGGGTGATGTAATACACAGTGTGATGCGATTACCATAAGGTTATGCAATCAGTACATGGTTATACAATAATCACAGGGTGATGCAATAATCTAGTGTGGCTTCACTAGAATGCAGTTCCATAGTGGCTCTCAAAATAACTTGATATATATGTGCCTCAAAAGACATGGTCGCGCACACTTGTGGGCAGCATCCTAGTCCTGTGGGTGTGCACTGATTTATATGGGTCACTATCTTCAGTTTCGGCCCATTTGAACGTATAGGGTGGCCGAATCGGGAAGAACGCTGACTGGCTTTCATATCATTGATTTGTAAAGCTGACCGAGTCAAAGCATCGACTAATGAAATTGATACTTGTTGCTACCTGGCCATGTGCTCGATAATAGTAGGAAAGGGTAAGAATTCGCTTGCTCAGTATCAGGATAATCTGATTGAGTGATATATCTGGTCATGGTTCTGTCAGCCTGGCCGCCCAGCTGGGCACCAGTATGAAGTCGCCATGCCATATCTTAATATTGTATGACTGTCTTCTTGTTCAATAACTGGATGCGATGTCGAATAGGTAAGAGCGCATACTTCTTGTGCTGAAGGTCAGGAGTTCGAATCCTCGACGAGTCAAACCAATAACTTACCAAATTGATATTGATACTTGTCACTACTTAACCCGGCACTTGGAACTACTAGGATAGGATAAGGAATGCGTTGTTTAATATCACGATAATGTGACTGAGTGGGAAATCAGATCATGGTGCAGGCGGCCTGGTATCCGAGTGGGGCAGAACTATAAAGTGGGTCAGCACTATAAAGTCGCCATGTGTGCACACTGTGACAAGTCAGTACCCATGCTCATATGACCTTAGATGTAAAAACCCAAACAAAAAACAAAATCTTGTTCAATGTCCTCCACCCCTACTGATACACACAGATACACACATACATAAGTGGGGCAGAGCTATAAAGTGGGTCAGCACTATAAAGTCGCCATCTGTGCACACTGTCACAAGTCAGTACCCATGCTAATATGACCTTAGATGTAAAAACCCAAACAAAACAAAACACACACATACACACACATACATACATACACACACACCACAGAGCCCATTGATATTGCCTCCTCTTTCATTTCCGCCGGAGACAATGTCGATTCGCTGCTGCGCCTGTGTATACACGGCAGCAACTTAAGCTGCGAACACACTGGATGCGGACGTCACACGGTTCTCGCGCGGACGTCACGCGGCAAAAATCGAAATGTATGTAACAAAGAGAAGCTGAACACACTGCTGTGGGTGATTCTCACGCAGGCGTCACGCGCCAGGATAGCATCGCTTTTGGAGCGATTTTTGCCGCTTGATGCGTGTGGCCGCTTGGCTTTTGACTGACTTTTCACGACTATCCCAGACTTTTCCCGACTTTGCCCGACTTGACTTTACCCGACTTGACTTTACCCGACTTGATTTTATCCGACCTGACTTTACCCGACCTGACTTTACCCGATCTGACTTTACCCGATCTGACTTTACCTGACTTGACTTTACACGACTTGAGTTTACACGACTTGACTTTACACAACTTGACTTTACATGACCTGACTTTACACGACCTGACTTTACCCGACCTGACTTTACTCTACCTGACTTTACCCGACCTGACTTTACGCGACCTGACTTTTTTTCTTTTCTTTTTTACTAAAGGGTATTTTATTCATCGAATAATATCTTTTGTCAGCGCCATAGCACTGGTCTTCCGACCGTACAGTACAATTCCTTAATACATAAATGAAACTACTATCAATTGTAATAGTAAATTTACCCGACCTGACTTTGCCTGACCTGACTTTACACAAATTGACTTTACACGAATTGACTTTACACGAAATGACTTTACACAAAGTGACTTTACACAACGACTTTATGGTGTTGTTCTGTAAAGTCCCCTCGGGTAAAGTCAAGTCGGGTAAAGTCAAATCGGATAAAGTCAAGTCGGGTAAAGTCAGCTCGTGTAAAGTCAAGTGGTGTAAAGTCAAGTGGTGTAAAGTCAGATCGGGTAAAGTCAGGTCGGGTAAAGTCAGGTCGGGTAAAGTCAGGTCGGGTAAAGTCAGGTCGGGTAAAGTCAAGTCGTGTAAAGTCAGGTCTGGTAAAGTCAGGTCATGTAAAGTCAAGTCGTGTAAAGTCAAGTCATGTAAAGTCAAGTTGTGTAAAATCAAGTCGTGTAAAGTCAAGTCGTTTAAATTCAGGTCGGGGAGAGTGAGGTCGGGGAGAGTGAGGTCGGGGAGAGTGAGGTCAGGTAGAGTGAGGTTGAGTAGAGTGAGGTAGGGTAAAGTCAAGTTGGGTAATAGTTGTTGCCGCATGTCGCCCGCGTCCAGTGTGTTCGCTATTTCCGCGTCAGAACCAGATGCCGTCCGCTTGTACTTGCCGCCGGCGTCCTGTCTGTCCCTAGCTTAAAGCCGGCAATCACAATCGAACAGCGCCCAGTCAGATGCGTTAATACGCCGGCGGAGGTATTAATGCGCCGGATGCGCCGGTCACGCGATCTCGAGCAGTGCCACGGGGCGGACCGAATTACTAACTAATCACCGAGCCAGATTTATCCAAATACAAACCAACAATAAGACCAAGTATCCAATTTCGTTGGTTTAAAATGTAAATTATTCCTTTTAAATGCATTTTATATTTGCGTCGGCATGATTGAAATAGGACAGAGGCCCCGGGTAATTTGATCCAAGACGATAACACAAACAGCAAATAAAACCAGACAAAAAATAACAACAAGCAAAACACACACCCCCAGAATTAATTCGATTTTGGTTAATTGTATATCATGTAGATATATCTCATGTGCCTGGATATTATTGGGAACCTAAGAAGATTGACCGAAAAAACTTGTAATATTCTAGCTAAATTTAGACAAATTTACGGTGACAGGTTACGGTGCCGTCCCTGAAGTTCGTTGGTGGGTGGGTGGTGAAAAGAACCTCATGTGATTTCAAGGGGGATAGGGTGATCGACAGGCTTTAGATCAACGGGGAAACAAAGGTGACTGCAGGGGTCACCACCAGGAGGCGCGTGGTGCTTTCCCGCCAGATCATGGGCAAAGGAACCATTACCCATTAAGGCAAATCCATTAGATGCGTGTATTTATTTCTCCAAGAATTATTGAAAACTTAAAGCTGCATAGTCTGATGAAGCATCAAGTTTTACAAAACCAAAACAGTTATGTGGAATTGATTCTACATATCTAACTTCGATCAGGCATGTATGTGATTTCTCCGGTTTTAACCGGAATTGCGTTTTGTTTCTGGTCGCCCAAACCGGAATTCCGTTTTTTTTTAAAAGAAAATATTCTGTGTTTTTTTTGGCCGCCGAAACACCTCTGAAATACACTATTTGCACCCCTCTCGCGACTCAGTGGGATGCTGTGTGTCCCCACGATAACCTTAGAAAAAGTTTCAGCGTTTTCTCCTGCACCTGTTGCATTTATTAATCATCTATTGACATACAGAACGGAATACTGTGTAAATTTAATTAAACCTGTTAGTGAAGAAATCGATGGTGTCAAAATGTTGGCATGGTTGACAACATTATATTAGCATGTTTGCACTTCAAATATCTCAAAAGTTAGCCATTTAATATAAAAGTTACTTTAAACTAAAGTAAGCTAGATTATAGAAATCAACTTAATATATTTATCTCATAAAAATGACAGAAACTCAAAACCATCGGACTGTACAATTTTAGAGCAACTTTATAGCACCGTCAGTCTTCGACGAAAAGAGCCTCTTGTTTTGCCATTGGTGTGTAACAGAATGAGTGATTGGGGTTTTATATCCAAGGAACATATGTGGTCATTTCACCATGGGCGTACATTAAGATGTTTTGGGTTTATAGGTCTAATGCACTCTCTTGGTGATTAAAGAAACTATATAGTGTGGCCCACCAGCTTGCACCATGCCACAATACCCCACTCAGTCAGTTTACCATCGTCCTACACCAACCAGTCTTTGCCCTCTCATAGCAATATTCAGTGCTCGGCAAGGTTGTTTTCTTTTCCGACTTTTTGTCAGTCATTGATTTGACTTAGCCGCGGATCGAACCTGCAAATTCCTCCACTGGAAATGGCCGCCTTGTTAAAGTTGTAAAAAGCTAATGCTTTTGAGTTTCTGCCATAATTATATATATATGTATATATATATATATGTATATTATATATATAAATGCGTTAACGGCCAGACGCAGCCGGCATACAGTGCCTAGAGCCCCTCACAGGTGGCGCCAGTGTGGCCCATGTCATACTACACAGAGTCAGATAGATAGGATACAGTGCTATACTATTACATAGGGAACTCAAGCTAGGTAGTGTCCTTGTTTATATTTCCATAATGGATGATAGAGCACATATATATATGTTAGATTGATTATTATAATCTATTTTTACTTAATTTGCAGTAAGGTTGTCTAAAAGTGACTAACACTGGAGATATTTTAGGTGAAAACATGGAAAATAATGTTGGTGCACATGTCGGAAAGTTGGACTTAATATTATAGGATTGTATGACTTGCGGCAGTGACAGTTATATTATTTTTAATTGACTTCCTGTTCCTTCTGTGTCAATAAATATTGACTAGCTGCACCCGTATCGAAGTGTGAGAACTGGGATCCTTTATAGACAATTGCTTTTTTTTTTATCTTATTCTTTTAATATAATTTGTTATGGTTTCATCCGATTATGCCATCATAATTAAGGATTCATAGTCCAATGAAAGCATCTCATTTTCGAAAACTAAAACGCTTTCCTAGATTTGATTCTACTTATGGAACTTAAATACTGGTGCACCTATTAAGTATTTGTTGCTGCATAAAGGAGAATATTATTATTATTATTATTAAGTCAATTTGATAGAATATGTCATTTCTGAAGTCCATGATGTCCGTTTTGACGTGCATGCAAACATTAATTTTACAGGTTTGCATTTAAAATATCTTCAAAGGTAGACGTTTCAAATAAAAGTTACTTCAAACTAAAGCCCCAGTCACACCTACCCGGATAAGAGGCCGGACGAGAACCTGGACCGTCATCCGGGGTGGTCGGTGGCGATCCAGGGTGATCCGTGGCTCGTCCGATGTGATCCGTGGCTGGTCCGGGGTCCGCCCCGGATGTTTTTAAATGTTTAAAACATCCGGGGCGGTCCAGGGCATCCGGGCTCGATCTGGCATGGTAGTAGTAGTAGTAGCGAAACAGCCCCGGACCACTCCCGGACAGCCCAGACAGGCCCCGGTTCACCCCCAACCAGACTACCCGGACCACCCACGGATCGCACCGGCTGGGTACGTGTGACCGTGAGGCAAAAAACGACGAAAAATAGCAATTTTATACGGGGCTGTCTGGGACAGTCCGGGCGACTGGTCCGGGGGTGGTCCGGCTCAAAATCCGGGGCTCATCCGGGTAGGTGTGACTGGGGCTTAAAGATAAGGCAGATTATTATTATCAACCTAATATATTTATCTTTTTAATAAAAGACCGTAATTAAAAACTATCGGACTATGTAACTTTAACTCGGGACCAGACTGGATGGCCGAACAACCCTCACATACTTCTCGTGCAGGAAGTTATCTGTTCGAATCCCAACTGAGTCAAAGCAATGACTTGCAAAATGTCTATCTAGCTTGGTGTTGGCATTCCTAAGGTAGGATAAGGGCTGGTTCGCTCAGTATCAGGATAATGTGACTGAGAGGGATCTATGGATATCATGGTGCCGGCGGGTCTGGTCTCCCAATTGAGCAGCCCTATAAAGTCGCCATAAGTGCGCACTGTTGCAAGTAGATACCCCCGTCCTAATAAGGCATTAGATGTTGTTAGGACGTAAAACCAAAACAAGCATTGACTAACATAATTGATACGTGTTGCTACCTGATATGGTAGGTGAGGACTAGTTTGCTCAGTATCAGAATAATGTGACCAAGTTGGGAAGCACTATAAAGTTGCCAACAATAATGTTACTCGGTCACCCGACCCGGAGATATCGGGGAATCGTTGGTGACTGGGAGCCTGGCGGACTGGGCTATGATTGGTGCTGCAAACAGGACCTGCCCCTTCCCGCTATTTGTTTGCCGCCTGTTATCGATGACAACCACGCATGTCCGCGGTCGTCTGCTCACCCCCACCCCCCGCCATCCCTTCTCCCTCCCCTCCCCTACCCCTCCCGCCTCTCATCCCCCTACCCTGCCCGCCCCTACTACCCCTGCCGCTCCCACTACTCCTCCTCTCCTTTCCCTCCCCGCCCTACCCCTGCCCTGCCCGCTTCCACTACACCTCCCTTATCCCTTCCCCCCGCTTCTCCCCTACCCCCTCTCCCCCACCCCTCCCCTCCTCTCTCCCCCCTCCCGTCCCCTCCTCTCACCCCTTCTCGCCCTCCCTACCCGTGCCCCCCTGCCCCTGGCTGCTCCCGCTGCCCCTCCGCCAGCAGACCCTCCGCAAATATCCCGAGCGGTGAGTTCACTACCAAGATGTGTAAAGCTGCACAAGGCGATGATACATGGAGGAATGAGTATTTATGTGAACGTGGCCAGGAATGCTGGACTAGTCCACATGCACTGTATGACGCATACATAACGTTGTTTGGGGTTTAGAGTCCTAGCACACCATTCTCTGTGACTATCCTTCAACTATCCTTCAACACAAATTTTATAATTGATTGTGAGATTTTTAGATTCCGTGTAAAACCGATGGTTATAAAAACAGCACCACCATCATCATCATCGTCATCATCATCACCATCATCATCACTTCCTTAACCGTATAATGTATAGAATAGAACTGACAACTGGTAGTGTCCTTGTGTATTTTCCCATAATAGATTATAGAGCACACTATTGAAGTAGTGTATGCTCTGATCATACACACATACATAGAGACATACATATATTATATTTCGAGTAATTCTTTGGTTTGACTCTGTCGGGTATCGAACCCTCGACCATAAAACGGAAGCTCTACCGACTAGTCCATCTGCTCTCTGCTTGATGTGGCTCTCTAAGCACTCGGTATGTGAGTGTTCCGTGAGCGCTAATTGCCTACCGAACTGCCTCACCTGGAGACCATTAGCAGCAGTGGTCAGAGCTGCTCCCTTCAAGTGGGCCAGGACGAGCTGCTCACGATCTGCTCACGAGCACAGAAGGCCGATTACATGCGTGTACCTGTAAGGGCTCTCTGTGAATATGGCTATCAGCAGACTTCTAAACGGGCGTGGTCAAGGTCGGTAATTGGGCCTCTGAGCAGCTCCGAGCAGCTCCGTTGTGGCTGCATAATGAAGTGGACTGGCACATGAGTTTAGTGGATCTGTTATGTTAAGTCGAGGTCTATGAAATAAAATGAGTGACTTTAGTGGGTCTGTTCGGTCGAGATCTGTGAATTAAGAAGAGTGAGATTAGTGGATCTGTTCGGTCGAGATCTGTGAAATAAAAAGAGTGAGGTTAGCGGATCTGTTAGGTCAAGATATGTGAATTAAAAAGAGTGAGGTTAGTGGATCTGTTAGGTCGAGATCTGTGAATTAAAAAGAGTGAGGTTACTGGATCTGCTAGGTCGAGATCTGTGAAATAAAAAGAGTGAGGTTAGTGGGTCTGTTAGGTCGAGATCTGTGAATTAAAAAGAGTGAGGTTAGTGGAACTGTTAGGTTGAGATCTGTGAATTAAAAAGAGTGAGTGTATTGGGTCTATTAGGTCGAGATCTGTGAATTATAAAGAGTGAGGTTAGTGGGTATGTTAGGTTGAGATCTGTGAAATAAAAAGAGTAAGGTTAGTTGGTCTGTTAGGTCGAGATCTGTGACATAAAAAGAGTCAATGTCCATATTTACATGGATACATACATACATACGTACATATGTACATACATACGTACATACATACATACATACATACATACATACATACATACGTACATACATACATACATACATGCATGCATGCATGCATGCATGCATGCATACATACATACATACATACATACATACATACATACATACATACATACCAACAAATATAGGACCCATATATAATAGTGTACGGGTCCTATATATTTGTGTAAGCTCACTGTTAACAACAGTTGATGATTGATACATTGTTTTATTGAATGCACAATATACAAAGCATCTGGCTGGGCACACACACGCCCTCCCAACAAGAAAAAGGAAACAATTCTCAAACCAACTGGCGTGCACACCGGTGGCGAAACGGGGAGTGAGGCACGACAACGGTCGCACGACCTGTGTCCTGTGCGTCCAGCGCCGTCTGGAGGCACGAAAGCGCACACTCCAATGGTTAGCCCGGAATACATCGGGCGGCAGCAGAGTACGTCGCCTTAGCCCAGGATATAGCTTTGCTATATTCACGCTATATATATAGTTATATATATAGTTATATATGGTTATATATATATTTATATATATATATTATTTGCAAGTGCGGGTGGCACGCAGGCTCCTGGAATGAGGGGGGGGGGGGGAGAGGTGCACCCAGCTATTGGAAGAGCGAAGTAGGAACCGATCAGGCTTTCAATCCCACCAACACAAAAAGATGCTGCCATGTGTGAAGAGGGCTTTTAAAGCCCTTAGAGTCTGTCCGCTCTAGCAGGTGCAGGTAACCGGAAACAGCGGCCCCATTAACTCCCTTCCCGTTTCACCCTGCCCCCGACACCTCCCCCCCCCCTTCCACTCCCCCCTCCCACCCTGCCCCCGACACCCTCCCCACCCCCTTCCCCTTTCACTCTCCCCCTCCCTCCCTGCCACCAACACCTCCTCACCGCCTTCCCCTTCCACTATCCCCCCTCCCTACCTCCCTGCTTCTGAAACCTCCCCACCCCCTTCTCTTCCACTCTCCCCCCTCCCTCCCTGCCACGGACACCTCCCCACCCCTTCCCCTTTCACTCTCCCCCTCCCTACCTACCTGCCTCTGAAACCTCCCCATCCCCTTCCCCTTTCACTCTCCCCCTCCCTCCCTGCCACCAACACCTCCTCACCGCCTTCCCCTTCCACTATCCCCCCTCCCTACCTCCCTGCTCTGAAACCTCCCCATCCCCTTCTCTTCCTCTTCCCCTCCTCCCTCCCTGCCACCGACACCTCCCCACCCCTTCCCCTTTCACTCTCCCCCTCCCTACCTACCTGCCTCTGAAACCTCCCCATCCCCTTCCCTTTCACTCTCCCCCCTCCCTCCCTGCCACCGCCACCTCCCCACCGCCTTCCCCTTCCACTCTCCCTCCTCCTACCTCCCAGCTTCTGAAACCTCCCCACCCCCTCTCTTCTCTCCCCCCCCCCCACTCCCCACCCCCTTCTCTTCCATCTTCCCCCTCCCTGCCACTGAAACCTCCCCACCCCCTTCTCTTCCACTCTCCCCCCTCCCTACCTCCCTGCTTCTGAAACCCCCCACTGCCTTCCCCTTCCACTCTCCCTCCTCCCTACCTCCCTGCTTCTGAAACCTCCCCACCCCCTTCTCTTCCACTCTCCCCCCTCCCTCCCTGCCACCGACACCTCCCCACGCCTTCCCCTTCCACTCTCCCCCCTCCCTACCTACCTGCCTCTGAAACCTCCCCACCCCTCCTCTTCCACTCTCCCCTCTCCCCTGCCACCGACACCTCCCCATCGCCTCCCCTTTCCACTCTCCCCCCTCCCTACCTCCCTGCTTCTGAAACCTCCCCACCCCCTTCTCTTCCACTCTCCCCCCCTCCTCCCTGCCACCGACACCTCCCCACCGCCTTCCCCCCACTATCCCCCCTCCCTACCTCCCTGCTTCTGAAACCTCCCCACCCCCTTCTCTTCCACTCTCCCCCCCTCCCTACCTCCCTGCTTCTGAAACCTCCCACACTGCTTCTGAAACCTCCCCACCTCCCTTCCCCTTCCAGTCTCCCCTCTCCCTCCTCCCTGCTTCTGAAACCTCCCCACCCCCTTCTCTTCACTCTCCCCCTCCCTACCTCCCTGCCTCTGAAACCTCCCCACCCCTCCTCTTCAACTTTCCCCCTCCCTCCCTGCCCCCGAACCTCCCTACCCCCTTCTCTTCTACTCTCCCTCTCCCCCACGCCCCTCCCTGCCCATCCCTTTACACTCGCCATCTCCCCTTCGCAATATCCCCTCCCCGTTTCCTCCTCTTCAACTCCTTTCTCTCCCTTCTCTCCCTTCTCTCCTCTCCCCCTCTCCTCTTCTCCCCTCCTCCTCGCCCTATCCCCTCCTCCTCACTTGTTCTTCGTCTTTCCTCCTCTCCTCCTTTTCCCTCATCTCCCCCTCTTTCCTTCCCTCTCCCCCTAACCCCTCCCCTCCACTTCCCCCTCCCTCTTCTACCTCTCCTCCATATCCCGATCCCATCCTCCCCCTTCCTTCCATTCCCCTCTCCTCCCAATACACCCTCACCACCTCCCCCTCCCCTGCTCCTCCTCTCCCTCTCCTCCCCCTTCTCTCCTGCTGCTCCTCTCCCCTCCTCCCCCCTCCACCTCCTCCCCCCTCCTCCTCCTATCTCCCCCTCCCCTCCTCCTCCTTGCCGGGCGACCAGCGCCGGTGTGGGCCGGGGGGAGGAACGCTATCACTTGCGACATCTAAACCACAAAGGCCCTCGGGCAAAGACTAATCGACTCCAATAAGAAACCACACCCTAAGCTTGGAAGCGCGTCATGTGGTGACGTCATGTTAATGGAGGCGTAGACATCTGGCGAGGATCAATATTGATTTACAGGTTGGCTTTTGTTTATTTGTATTAATGTTCTCACGTTTATCTAGTACTATGATCACTCTATCCTCAATTTCAGATATAAAGGTAATCTTAAAATCCTATTTCTTGACTCCGAGATAAATCTTGTTAGACTTGGTAGTTCTATTCTATCCTTGCCCTATATATTTCCTTTTCTCTTTTATTTTGGTAAGTGGATTTCTTAGTGCTGTATCTTCCAGCCATGAGTGGTACAGTTATTTACACACATTTATCCATATTCTTTCAAGACTAATCCAAATACATATGATAGAATGAGTTAACGGATATAAAGTACATTATTTAGAATTACAACTTGTTAGCAGGGTTGTTAAAAACCCACAAAAACCACACCACTGCTGTTTTGAGCTCACAACAGAAACAAAGGCTAACAAGTTCTTCAAATGCGGGTAGAAATGCTGTGGCCTGACTTTTCATGTGATTGAAATTTAAAAAAAGAATGTGTGTGTGCAAAACTTTGTTGTTTTCTGCGCTAATACGACAGCATCGGTTCCTTTATCGAACGACGTGAGCTGATCGTCGGATGTAATCGGATCGTGCCCAATCGGACTGTCTAAACATGCATATGAGCCTGTCTCAAAAGGTGATAGCTCTTCTTTCTTTTGTCCATTCTAACGATTGGCACAAAACAGCACAGAAACGGTTACACTGCAAACACAAGGTAATTTGCTTCAAATCAATATGTATTATATGGGGGTTATGAAACACCATGTCAAAAACAAATCAATTTATCCTGAGCAAATGCATAAGCAGATAGTATGTTGATCGTTACGATGGACAAAGTTTTATCCCATATTGCTTAGCACCTTTTGAGACAGTCTCATATTGCTTCGCTAACAGAGGTGTTTCTATTTTGACTGAATGCCTGTGGGGCACACAAGTCATAGCATAATGTTTCTTTGACTGCAGGCTTGCAATCGGGTTATACCGCGTCCTGGACTATTTTCTGCTCTCCTTTGCCATTTTTACCCCCAATAGCCGATGTCCGCTTTTTGTGCTGGGTGGTTGTTAAACAAACAGACAAACCAAAAACATTTGTGTGTGTGTTAATTTAAGTGGTTATTTTAATTTGTAATTCAAAACCAGACACAGATAATCACTTTTCTTGGCTAATAAATGTATTAATCAGGCTTAATAAATTTTTACACAGCCTTATATCCTGTTACTTTGTAAAGATGAGGTATGGAAGCTCCTCTCAATAATACAATTGAGACTATTTAGCTTTTAACTACTCTACTTATTCTCAGGTAGTACAACCTGGTAAACCATATGATTTATGATTTCATTTTTTTGTTGTTGTTGAAGATTTATACTGCCTATCATGGATAAGCCTGAATAGGCTTGTTTTCACCATTAGACAGTTTGTCGATAGAAATCCCGAGCCTACACTTTTACCGACCCAAGGGATTTTTAACCTCCCACACCACATAGACATGGTATGAGAGCAACCAGCCTTTGATGACGCTGTAAGTTATACACAGTGGTGGAAATCCAAATTTGCAGAGATGGTGGCATGGGGAATCGAACCACTGACCTTCAGATTAGGAGTCCGACCTAGAAAAAAGTCAGACACTCTAACCACTCTGCCACAGAGAACACCACTACTTATCATAATATTCGCCATTACTTAGATGCAAGTCAGATAGCTGAAAGTGTTATCATAATATTCGTATGATAAATCGACTAGAGTGCAGGATTCTTTTGAAGATGCTTGAAAAATTGACGACATGAGGCAGCAGCTAAGGGTAGATCACGGTCACACATTCAACACACATCCGCCACACTCACACATTCGCACTGTTAGTACACACATCATCAATTTCTCATAGGGGAGTTATAGGGACCATAAGCTCTCAGCCCTATTAAGAGAAGTCCAATTAATTAAGGGCGGGTGGGATGGTCAAATTTACGTATTGAAAGTCAACGATCTGTCGTCGTCGGTGGCCAGGTAAGGACTGGATTTAGCCTTTGAATCTACAACCGGAAGTCGACTTTGCTCATAGCGACACGCGCTACGAACGGTAGCTATGGTATTGTCGTGGGGGTGATGAAAATGGGAAATACTGCGCCTAGAGCGGGACTCGAACCCACATCTCTTTGCATTCCGGGCCAGTGTGCTAACCATTACACCACCTAGGCTCCCTGATATCAACACACTCCCCACGCCTACCTGTCTATGTGGTTACTTGCCTGAGAGGTCAGTGCAGACCACTACACTCGTCCCCCTGGAATTGTAAGTCTTGTAATGCTTACAATTACATACATACAGGCAATGCACTAACACATACATACACAGGGTAGGTTCAACAACCATACAGCGCAAAGCTTGTACAGGATCCTGATCACGCAACCAGTGTCGTGGGGTGATGAAAATGGGAAATATTGCGCCTAGAGCGGGACTCGAACCCACATCTCTTTGCATTCCGGGCCAGTGTGCTAACCATTACACCACCTAGGCTCCCTGATATCAACACACTCCCCACGCCTACCTGTCTATGTGGTTACTTGCCTGAGAGGTCAGTGCAGACCACTACAGTATTCATAATATCAGGCCCGTAGTCAAGATTTTGAATTACGCATGTTACCGGCAACATGTTTAATGCAGTGGAAAATATAAAATACACTGAACTTGAAACTTGAATGACCTTAGCCGACTAAACACCAATCATCGGCTGCCACGTGGACAACAAGTGCAAATCGGTGTCGGGAGTTTGTGCCGGGAGAGCGGAGAATATCCGATATGCGACAGTCGTAGGTCGTGTCTGTGTGCACCGACACGCACGCCTTGTGACCCATGCCCCGGATGGAATGGGGGGGGGGCGGTATCCAATATTCAACAGTCGTAGGCCACTTATATACATTGTATCGGTGCCAGACGGGTCGATGCATGTGGCCGAATGGGGCAGGACTCTCCGTTATCCAATAGTTGTAGGTTGTACATGTGCACTGACACCACGTGGGATGTGACATGTGTGGATTACGGGGAGAGGATTATCTGATACCCGATAGTCGTAGGTCGTGCATGCGCACTGACACCATGTATGACGCGCTGTGTGTGGGCGAGGGGGAGAGAACTATCTGATATCTGATAGTCATAGGTTATGCATACACACTGACACCACATGGGACGTGACATGTGTGGATGAGGTGGAGAGGATTATCTGATATCAGATAATCATAGGTCGTGCATGCACACTTACACCACGTAGGATGCGGTGTGTGTGGACGAGGGGGGGGAGGACTATCTGATATCTGATATCCGATAGTCATAGGTTATGCATACATATTGACACCACGTGGGGCGTGATATGTGTGGATGAGGTGGAGAGGACTATCTGATATCCGATAGTTGTAGGTCGTGCATGCACACTGACACCACGCAGGACAGGACTATCCGTTATGTGATAGTTGTAGGTCAGGCATGTGCACTGACACCATGTAGGACAGGACTATCCATTATCTGATAATCTCAGGTCTGGCATGCGCACTGACACCACACAGGGCAGGACTATTCATTATCTGATAGTCGTAGGTGGGGCGTGCACACTGGCACCACGCAGGACAGAACTATCTGTTATCTGATAGTCATAGGTCGTGCATGCGCACTGACACCACACAGGACAGTACTATCCATTATCTGATAGTTGTAGGTCGTGCATGCACACTGACACCACGCAAGACAGAACTATCCGTTATCTGATAGTCATAGGTCAGGCATACATACTAACACCAATCAGGACGTAACTATCCGTTATCTGATTGTCGCAGGTTGTGCATGCACACTGACACTAATCAGGACATAACTATCCGTTATCTGATAGTCGCAGGTTGTGCATGCATACTAACACCACGCAGGGCAGAACAATCTGTTATCTGATAGTTGTAGGTCGTGCATGCACACTGCCACCACGCAGGACAGAACTATCTGTTATCTGATAGTCGTAGGTCGTGTATGCGCACTGACACCACACAGGACAGTACTATCCATTATCTGATAGTTGTAGGTCGTGCATGCACACTGCCACCACGCAGGACTGAACTATCTGTTATCTGATAGTCGTAGGTCGTGCATGCACACAGACACCACACAGGACATAACTATCTGTTATCTGATAGTTGCAGGTCGTGCGTGCGCACTGACACCACACAGAACAGTACTATTCTTTATCTGATAGTTGTAGGGCGTGCATGCACACTGACACCACGCAAGACAGAACTATCCATTATCTGATAGTCATAGGTCAAGCATACATACTGACACCAATCAGGACGTAACTATCCGTTATCTGATAGTCGCAGGTTGTGCATGCACACTGACATCAATCAGGACATAACTATCCGTTATCTGATAGTCGCTGGTTGTGCATGCACACTGACACCAATCAGGACATAACTATCCGTTATCTGATAGTCGCAGGTTGTGCATGCACACTGACACCATGCAGGGCAGAACTATCTCTTATCTGATAGCCGGAGGTCGTGCATGCACACTGACACCACGCAGGACAGTACTATCCTTTATCTGATAGTCGTAGGTCGTGCATGCGCACTGACACCACACAGGACAGTACTATCCGTTATCTGATAGTTGCAGGTCGTGCGTGCGCACTGACACCACTCGGGACGCGCAGTGTGTGGATGAGGGAGAGAGCACGATCTGATATTCGATGCACCGAGGTATCGCTGTGTGTGACCGGGGCCACATGCGGTTCGCCGGGCGCCCGGGGCCTTAGCCGGCTGCAGTTTGAGCCGCCTTAAAGACGCGGGGGGCGGCCGGCCTCCTTAAGGCGGGCCCGGGTCGGAGAGCGGCCCGGCAGGCCACAGCGGAATGCGTGTTTGATGGAGCCCGGGGCGGGCCGGCTCAGGGCTAGGCTAGGTGAGTCACTCGCACAGTGTGGTGTGGAGGGGGGTTGTGGAGGGGGGAAATGTGGTGTGGAGGGTGGGGCAGGGTCTGCCGGCTTATGTTTAGTGTAATGTCAATGGAAGGCAGGATATGGGCCCGACACACACACACACACGTGTACACACGTATACACGGACGCGCATAACATGGGTGTATTATACGCATGCGCATAAGGCGCACAATGTACATTGCACTTACATGCGCACCCAGCATATTACGGCACATGTCACACCTCACCGGATTGGGGGAAATGGACAGAAACCGAACAAAGTCCGTTTTCTGTCTGTACAAGTTTTGAACATGCACACAACTAGGAACTGACATCTACGGTTCTTGTCCGGTTTGAGTTTGTTTCGTCCGATGGCTTTCCGTTTCATGTCCGTTCGTCCTGTGGCCATTGACTCGATAGTGCAACATTTTAACACATTTTAATACATTTTGATACTTCTCACCACTGGACTAGACAATTCTGTCCGCTGCTCAATCCGGCGAGGTGTGACAGCCGCTTTAATACATGTGATGTATGATGCATTATGTGAGTATCAATAACGGAGGATTATCTACCTGTACCTTGTACTCGGCTATCATATGTAACTGACTTTGCCTGTGTTGTACTGGTGACTGGTATTTTTTATTTGGCCTAATGATAGTCGCCTTCACTCGGCGCCAACAAGTTACATATGAATTCTCGCAGACACACGTGCATCCAGACACAACCAGACACTGGCGACTGAGAGGGGTGACCGAATCAGTAAGAGCGCTGACTGGCTTGTCGCTGACTGACTTCCACAATTAATACTTGTCGCTACCTAACCTGGAGCTCAGCAATTCTAGGATAGGACAAGGACCGGTTTGCTCAGTATCAGAATAATGTGACCTGATGGGATATTGGGTAATGCTGCCAGTGGTCCAGTTTCCCCGTGAGGCAACGCTATAAAGTCGCCAAGAGTGTCAGAATTCGGTACCCGTCTTGATGTGATCTTAGGTGTTGCTAGGATGTAAAGCCTCAACCAACAAACTTCACCCTTATAATAAGAGTTGCTTCAAAGTAAAGTAGGTTATAACAATCAACCTAAAGTAAAGTAGGTTATAACAACCAACCTAAAGTAAAGTAGGTTATAACAATCAACCTAATGTAAAGTAGGTTATAACAACCAACCTAAAGTAAAGTAGGTTATAACAACCAACCTAAAGTAAAGTAGGTTATAACAACAAACCTAAAGTAAAGTAGGTTATAACAATCAACCTAAAGTAAAGTAGGTTATAACAATCAACCTAAAGTAAAGTAGGTTATAACAATCAACCTAAAGTAAAGTAGGTTATAACAATCAACCTAAAGTAAAGTAGGTTATAACAATCAACCTAAAGTAAAGTAGGTTATAACAATCAACTAAAGTAAAGTAGGTTATAACATCAACCTAAAGTAAAGTAGTATAAAATAAAGTAAGTTAAACAATCAACTTAAAGTAAAGTAGTTATAACAACCAACCTAAAGTAAAGTAGGTTATGACGATCAACCTAAAGTAAAGTAGGTTATAACAACCAACCTAAAGTAAAGTAGGTTATAGCAATCAACCTAAAGTAAAGTAGGTTATAACAACCAACCTAATGTAAAGTAGGTTATAACAATCAACCTAAAGTAAAGTAGGTTATAACAACCAACCTAAAGTAAAGTAGGTTATAACAATCAACCTAAAGTAAAGTAGGTTATAACAACCAACCTAAAGTAAAGTAGGTTATAGCAACCAACCTAAAGTAAAGTAGGTTATAACAATCAACCTAATATATTTATCTTAAAGAAATGTCAGAAACTCAAACCTATTGGACTATGCAACTTTAATAAACTGGTTGTGTTATTCAAACAATGTTGGCCCCTTTATCTTATATTTATCGGATATTTTACACAAGGACCATCTTAGTCAGCCCGACATTGGTATTAACATTGACCTAAAGAATGACTGAGTGCATAGCGATCGGCACTACTAGGATAGGGCAAGGACTGGTTGGTTCGGGGCTACGATATAATTATAGTGTGAGTGTGCACGATATCCTGTCGTGGTACATGGAGCACTATGAAGCCCTCTTGAGTCAGTCCCCATCCTGATATTAGTTATTACCTCAGCTGTTGCTAGGATGCAAAACCCCCAATCACTCCACTGACCTACTACTATTACAGCACTATGGAGCCTTCATGAGTCCTTATGATATTACCTCAGCTGTTGCTAGGATGCAAAACCTGCAATCACTCCACTCACCTAAGACTGCAGATCCCCCCTGCCCCCCCCCCCCCCCCCCCACACACACACAATGAAGGATCCCAAGTCTGGGGGGACAATGCCTGCTGTCGCTAAGGTTGTTATGGTAACGAGCCGCTAATCCACCGCAGACAGCCCTCTGCTTTTCTGAAAGAGAAGAGGGTTTATTTTTGTAGTTTTATTTTATTCTTTCTTTCTTTCTCTGTTTATTTATTTATTTATTTTTCTTGTTGTACACCCAGTCTGAGGTGAATCTGTCAGCGCTTGCTCGTGTGCGCACGCCCACTCATCCACCCACACGCGCGCACATGCACACACGTGCGGCGTTGTTGATAGCACGCCAACCAGATAAAGGCGACTGATTGCACTTGGTGTGGGTGTGGTGGGCGTGGGTGGGGTGGGTGGGTGTGGATGTGTGTGGGGAGGAAGGGGAGAAGCATGTGCTCAGGGTACTACTACATTTGGGCCGAATGGAGGTTTGGCCTGGCTTGGCTTGGTTTGGTTCAGCTCGGCTTGGTGTGGCTAGGCGGTGCTTAACGTGGCTTGGCATGCCTTGGCGTGGTTTGGCTTGGCTTGGTTTGATTTCAGCTTAGCTTGGCATGATTTGGTTTGGTTTGGCTTGGCTTGGCTTGGCTTGGTTCAGCTTGGCCTGGTTTGACATAGCTTGGCTTGGCTGGGCTTGGCGTTGTTTGGCTTGTCGTGGCATGGCGTGGCTTGCCGTGGCTTGGCTTGACTTGGCGGTGTTTGGCTTGGCATGGCTAGGCGTGGCTTGGCGGTGGTTTGGTTCAGCTCAGCTTGGCTTGGCTTGGCCTGGCATGGCGTGGCTTGTGTCGGCGGTGCTGATTGGGTGTGATCGGCGTTCTAGATAGCGGGGCAGTGTTACAGACTGCGCTGGTTCCGGAATGTACGCTGGCGTCGCACTGGCCTCATTCCGCGTTTGGAAATCACGCCAGTGGTGATAGATAGAGACGCGGGAGTGGTGGTGGTGGTGGTGGTGCCGGCGGTGGTGCTGGGGAGAGAGGTTGGTGATACAAATAGTACATCTCTTCTATATTGATAATTTTCAATCACTCAAATGTAGCAGTGAGCTGGTTGCTGGTGTGAATTCATGCCAGAAGCAGGGGCGGTGCTGCTGCTGTTCTGGGTGAATTATTAGTGTAAGCTTCCTTAGACACAACACGATACATCAGTTGAATACTGGAGTAAATCCTCTGGCTGGTACCTACCTCTGAGGGCGCCTCATGTTGATTCAAATTAAAAAATAAAATTCCGACCTAAAAGAGGCTGGTTACCAGTTGCGTGGGAGCACGCAGGCACACAAGGCCATGTTTGGCGACTTAACAGCATGTAAGCCCCTGACCAGGGTGCTCTCGGGTGTAGAGTAAACAGATAGAGCAGTGTACACAAAGGAGTACAAGAGGGGAGGACTGAAGCCAGATTGTATCGACACACTCCGGCAAAATAATATTGACATAACAATTACACATGACCAAATTTCCCATTTTCTGCAGATTTCCGATTTATTTTCTTGGTCACGTGGGTCACGTCCACCCATATGCTTAGCACCGTCAGAGCAACCCAAAATCAGATTTCCGCTGTTTAATTTGTTATTCTGTTTAATTGGAGGCGATTCTCATGGTTGTGGTGTGTGCAGTAGACTTTGCAACCATATGTGCTGCTTCTTGTATATCATGCCTTGCATGATCAGGCTCCAGAATATATGAGAGATATGCTCCAGGAGAGAACAAATGTTCGAACACTGCGCTCCACAGTCTCCAGCCAGTTTGCAGTTCCTCGGAGCAGACTCAAAGGCTTTGGGGATCGTGCTTTTAGTATTGCTGCCCCGAGACTGTGGAATGCTCTGCCAGGATATATCACTGATTGTAAATCTGTTGGTGCTTTTAAAAAAGGTCTTAAGACACATTTGTTTAAATCTGCTTTTAACTAGATGAAATTTATTTTCATGTATATTTGTTTGTTTTATAAAGCGCCTGAGAACGGCTTGCTGGATCGGGTGCTATTAAATGTTTTATTATTATTATTATTATTATTATAATTATTATTATTATATGATTTCTAGTGATATACTGCACCCTTTCTAAAATCAAAGCACGCCCACAATTGTGGGGATCCTCTCGCTAATAATTGTATCTTCACCGCTTTAGACAGTCTGTCTGAGATGGTCCACTGTCGTTGGTGTGTTGGAGATTGCAGAGTTAACAACGATATAGAACCAGATCCCAGCATAGATACGGCATCAGCAAGCAATCGCCTTGCTGTGTGACCTATGCGCACCGACAGTGGGTGACCTTGTTTGGCGGTTCTAAGCTGACCTACTTTTACCAAACCAACTTTCTTTGATGAAGCTGACCTAGCTTTACCGAGATGACCTAATTTTAGCAGTTGACCTACTTTTACCATATGACGTAGTGTTACCATCTGACCTAAATTGACAAAACTGACCTAATTTTACTAAGGCGACCGAATTAGACAAAACTGACATAGTTTTGCAAGGTCGACCTAGTTTCTAAGCAATGTGTCCTACTTCTTGCAAGTAGACCTACTTTTATAAAGCAGACCTAATATTTTGCAAAGCTGACCTAATTTTCTAGCTCGGAATTGATGTAGCCGCAATTCTTTTATTATATAATCTCATTGTCTGTGCTATGTTATGTACGTGGCGATGAATTGCGTTGTTTTTAGCATTCTAGAAATTATTTTTACTTTACTTGAATGTTAGGGTTATTGGGTTTTTATGCCCCAGCAACATCTGAGGCCATCCCATGATGTGTACCGACCTGTAACAGTTGGTGACTTTATAATGAGACATGGCATTGCTGGAAACCATGGCATGGTATGCTACTCAGTCGTTTATTCCTGTCACTGAGTCAAAGATCCCTTGCCCTATACTACTAAAGCCGTGCGTTGTATTCGAGTTGCTCTGTCCACTGGTGTCTGAGAAGGGACGGAAGCTGCGACCGGTGTGTTTTAAATGGTAGAAGTGTGGTGTTCCCAGTCATATCTGTTACTAATACTATAGTATATGTACTTTACTTTAAAGCTGCATAGTTCGATGAAATATCAAATTTTCAAAACCAAATCAATTATCTAGATTTGATTTTACATAGCTAACTTAGATACTGATGCACTTATTTAGCATTTGTTTCTGCGTAGAAGGCAATACTGAGTCAATTGGTGTCAGAGTTTTGGCAAGCTTAACTAATTTTCCATAGTTGTACTCAAAATATCTCAAAAGTTTACCATTTAAAATAAAAGTAACTTTGAACTGATTTAAAGTAAATACTAGTGATCGATCTAATATATTTATCTGAGAAAAGGCACAGTAATTCAAAACCATCGGACTATGCCACTTTAAGCTCAGTCTGAACACATTTATAATAATAAACGTGGTTCCTGATGACCAAGCTTTGTAGGTTTCTAATACTACTTGTTTTTTTTTCTGAATTGAGTTGCTGTGAAATTGTGTGAAATATTCTGCATTAGATAAAATATCACTTCATGTATGTGTATGTATGCATGTATGTATGCTGTATACATGTGTGTGTATGTATATTTGTATGTATGTATATTGTAAGTATGGACACCAATTTTGATATCTCAGAAGTGACACATTCTGAGATGAGACTTGGATGGGATGCGAACTCCCGCGTGGAACACCGGACACTGTACTGCTAGTCTATTACGCCCAGTCTGTGTTACATAAAGTTATGTATATATATATATATATATATTTGCTAACTGTAGTTTATTCATTGAATATGGTGTGTGCATTACATAGAAGTTCCACATACACCCACTCCCTACTTCTGTACACACTCACGCGCAGACACACCCATACTCCACACACACACTCACACACTCACACACTCCACCACCACCATCCACAAAGGGTCGACCAGGTAAGGCCACAGCTCTTAGTCACCACCACAGACCGCATTCTCCCGTCACGACCACTAATCCACGTCACGACACGTCGTGACGTGACGTGGCAAGCAATGAACCAGTTGGACACGTGACTTGTAATCTCGACTGCACCCGACTCCAACCCAACCCAGAACCCCCAAGCCCCAACCCCCAACTCCCAACCCCCAACCTCCAACCCCCAACCTCGCCCTCAATTGCTGCTCTTACCCGCCCACTCACCTCCACCTTAACATGTTCCCCTACCCCACACTACCCCACACAGGCACACCAACATGCACTTAAACACATGCAGTGCAATTCAGCACACAGGCGGTAACACGCCGACACACAGTTACACACACTAACACACGACAATGCATATATATATATACACATAGACTAACACACATATCAACATACAATACAGACACCAACACATAACGACATACACCCCACACACTAACACACACTGCTGTCACTCTAACTGACACTTGCTATCCGGACCGCACTTCGTCCACACCTCTCTCTATCTCCTCTCTGCTGGCCATGGTCCTCCTTGATATTGTCTGAAAAGAGTTCCAGGAGGGGGAGCCCACAAGCATTTCGCTTTCTGCTCTTACTCTGTCCGTGTCTTTGGCTCGCCGGCTGGTCACCATAGAGTAAATAGACACGGTCCTTTGACTCAACTCTCCTCATTTCTCTTTCCTATACTCTACCCTTTTTTCTCTCTCCCAGGCTTACTTCTCCCCCTGACCAAGGGAGTTCTTTGCTTGGGTGGGGCCCTTTACTTTATCATTTCTCTCGTTTCGTTTTTGTTGCTGGAACCGCTGGACCCACCTTTACATGTCCCTTCCTCCTAAACCCTTGTTGCGCTCTACTGGAAAGAGAGTGCTGTGCTACCGTCGGATCAGAGTTATGCGGGGCCGCCCTTACGATTCATCATTTAATTGTTGTAAAGACATCCCCAGCTTCTACAACTGTCCCACCAGAAGATTGATCTTCAACCAAAGATTGGACCGATTTATCAGTGCCTCTCTATATTGCTGCAGTTCTGCAGCCGGTAACTGTCGTAAGGTTACAAACCCTCCAGAAGTCAAGTCACTCTAACATACAATACAACACATGCATATTAACACCCACATGCACACAATAAAACGCAGCACACACCAACACACAGGGTACACACCAACACAACGTTCTCCCATGATATATACTGTCACCACTTAAAGTTAATAGGCACATACACAGCAACACACAGTACACTATACATGGACACACAACATGTACAGTGCACCAAACACGTGCATACAACAGCGCATGCAACACACACCATGCACGAGTCACACAACATACATCAACACACACACATATACACCAGTGCACCCAACACACACCATGCACAAGACACACAACATACAGCAACACACACACATATACACCAGCACACGCAACACACACCATGCACGACTCACACAACATACAGCAACACACACAGATATACACCAGCACATGCAACACACACCATGCACAACGCACAGAGTATACACCAGCACACAAAACATACACCCACACACACAACACACACACAACATACAGCAACACACACACATATACACCAGTGCACGCAACACACACCATGCACAACGCACACAGTATACACCAGCACACACAACATACACCCGCGCACACAACACACACAACATACAGCAATACACACACATATACACCAGTGCATGGAACACACACCATGTACAACTCACACAACACACATATACACCAGTGCATGCAACACACACAGATATACACCAGCACACGCAAGACACACCAGGCACAATGCACACAGTATACACCAGCACACACAACATACACCAGCACACACAACACACACAACATACACACATATACACCAGTGCACGCACCGCACACCATGCACAACACACACAGTATACACCAGTACACACAACATACACCAGAGCACATAACACACACAACATACGGCAACACACACCCATATACACCAGTGCAAACAACACACACCATGCATGACTCACACAACATACAGCAACACACACATATACACCAGCGCACACAATACACACCATGCACAACACACACTATACACCAGCACACACAACATACACCAGTGCACACAGCACACACAACATACATCAACACACACATATACACCAGCACACGCAACACACACCATGCATGATTCACACACCATACAGAAACACACACATATCCACCAGTGCATGCAACACACACAGCATAGATCAACATACACTCATATACACCAGCACATGCAACACACACCATGCACAATCACACAGTATACACCAGTATACACAACATACACCAGTGCATACAACACACACTACATACAGCAACACACATATACACCAGCACATGCAACACACCATGCACAACGCACACAGTATACACCAGCACACACTCCGTACACCAGTGCACACAACACACACAACATACAGCAATGCACACACATACACACCAGTGCACGCTACACACACCATGCACAACACACACAGTATACACCAGCACACACAACATACACCAGTGTACATAACACACACAACATACAGCAATGTACGTATACACCAGCTCACGCAACACATCATGTACAATGCACACAGTATACACCAGCACACACAACATACACCAGCTCACACAACACACACAACATAGATCAACATACACACATATACACCAGCGCACACAACACACACCATGCACAACACACACATATACACCAGCACACACAACATACACCAGCACACACAACACAGAACATACATCAACACACACATATACACCAGCGCCTGCACCACACACCATGCACAACACACACAGTATACACCAGCACACACAACATACATCAGCGCACACAACACACACAACATACAAACACACACCAGCACACGCAACACCCACCAGCACACACAATGCCCACCAACATACACACACTCCCATAATAACTATTATTAGTACCACCACTTTACGCATGTGCACATCAACACCGCCACACATGCACACGCATTACGCATGCATCAGTATACATAACACATAACATACACCATCATCCACATAATACATACAACACACACAATACACATCACTACCACACACAACACACCACAACACACACAACAGAAACACGCAAACACACTCCCACATCAACTTATCTCAACCCCCCCCCCCCCACATATACACACAGATGAACATCTAGACCCGGTTAATGTCAATACACCTCTCCCCCTCACACCCTCCACCAGGGATGAAAGATGTCGGCGATTTCGCGGATTTCGGCGATTTTTTATATTTACCGATTAACATAATATCCCTGTCACACTACGACATATCTTGCCGGCGTGCCACCAACGCGCAAAATCACTTTTAATCGTCGAGAAACGTCAAACTTTTCGGCATCAGCGCAACGTATTGGTAGTGTGCGGCCGACGTTGTGAGAAAAAACCCAAAAAGTTTGGTGCGCCGTCCTGATATGACCTTAGATGTTGCTAGGATGTAAAACAACAAAGCAACAGTTTGGCGCAATGTGTGGGAACGACCCTCACGCGCGCGCGGCGTCTGCCTAGCATTCGCATAACATTATTCCAGCGATGTCGACGTGCTTCCGACGTCACCATAATATTGGCACCTGCGCGTTGTCGCGCGTTGTCGCATGTCGAAAGTTTTGTGCAAGCACAAAACTTCGCCAATACCCTGATGCGCATCGCCAACCGTCGCCGGCCATCAATGATTACCAACGCGCGCCTAATGCGCGCATAACGCTTCCAGATGTCTCCCGACGTTTCGCCAAAAAGTGACACACGTCCACCCGCGTTGGCGAGAAACATCGTAATGTGACGGCACCATTAAACAAACCATTAATATATTATATAAAATGACTGCATTCATATCACATTAGATGTTAGAACATCAAACCCAAAGAAGAAAGAGTTAAACATGGGCGATAATATAGTCACAGCAAGGACAGTTGAAACCTGACTTCCGGTATTTTTCCATGATTCCCTGACAGTGCTAATCCTATAGTGGAAAATCCGCATTTTCGCGGAAATTCACTGTTGTTAGCGCTGTGGTCTTAGTCTGATTTCTGCTTTTTTTTGTCGGAGCCCACTTTCATCTCTGCGCCACACGTCCATGTATTGTGTGTTAATGGTGAGTTGCGGGCGGTCTGCGGGTCACGTGGGTGTATACCATCCGGAGCCCGTAACGACACTGGGCGGTTAATGGTTGTTCTGGCTGAGAACGGGGAGGTGGACCCACCGTCTTACCGTCCCACAGTCCCCAACCTCTCACAGTCCCACAGCCACATCCCTACCGCTCCACAACCCCACCGCTCCACAACCCCACCGGTCCACATCCCCATCGTCCCACTCTCCTACAATCCCACAGCTACAGCGCCCCACCATCCTACCGTCCCACAGCCCCACCGCTCCACAACCCTACCACCCACCGTCCCACAGCCCCACCGTCCAACAGCCCCAAAGTCTCACAGTCTTACCGTCCCACATCCCCACCGCCCTACACACGAGAGTGATCACTGTCATTATGTGTGTCGTTCAATGAGCGCCCAGTGTGCTTCATTCTGCCTGTTTCTTTATCTCTCTCTCCCTCTCTCTCCCTCTCTCCCTCTCCCCCCACCCTCTACCTCTCCCCCTCTCTCCCTCTCTCCCTATCTCCCTCTCTCCCTCTCTCCCTCACTCCCTCACTGTCTCTCTCCCTCTCTCCCTCTTTCCCCCTCTCCCTCTCTCCCTCACTCCCTCTCTCCCTCACTCCCTCTCTCCCTGTATCCCTCTCTCCCTCACTCCTCTCTTCCCCTCTCCCTCTCTCCCTCTCTCCCTCTCTATCTATATATCCATATATTTCTCACTTCCTCTCCCTCTGTATCTCTCTGCGCTTTCGCTCTTTCTCCGCTCCCTTGTACCCTCGGGATCCAGTGCCCCACCGACACTCCCCACTCTTCACTGATACGCTCCCACATCTGTACCCCTCCTCTGCCCACCCCTGTACCCTCCCGGCCCCGTTACCAAACCTGCCCCTCCCCGCCTCCCCCAAACCCCGCCGTTACCCTTCCAGTCAAGTGTCCCAATCGGCCTCTCCTCTCTTCTCTCCTCTCCTCTCTTCGCTTCTCTTCTCCTATCCTCTCCTCTCCTATCCTCCCCTCTCCTGTCCTCGCCTCTATTCTCATCTCATCTCATCTCCACTCTCCTCTCCTCTCTTCACCTCTCTTCTCCCCTCCCCTCCCCCCTCCTCCCCTCCCCCATCCCTTCCCTCCTCTCGTCTCCCCTCCTCTCCTCTTCTCGTCTCCTCACGTCTCCTCTCCTCTCCTCACGTCTCCTCTCCTCTTCTCTCCTCCCCTCTCCTCTACCTTCCCCTTCGCAACCCTCCCCACCCTCTCTTCTCCTCTCTTCCGTGCTCTCCCCACCTTCACCTCCTCTCCCCCACATCGCCTCCGCCTCCGCCATCACCTCCCGCCATCACGAGCCTATTCCACTTCTGGCGGCGCCGCTGCCCGTGATTTGTGAGCGGCCCGGGACGCGCCCGGTCCCAGCGCTGCGGGATGATTCTGGAGGCGGCGGGCGGCATTAATTGGAAGCGGCCGGCGGGGGAGATGCTGGCCGCCTCCGCTCGCTGGTGGCCGGCGTGTCCACTGGGACGGCACTAAGGGGACATATGTGAGCAATTCAGCGGCATCCGAATGCATCATCCAGCACCGGGCGACAGAAGTTGGAGGTGACGAGCGCCGCGGTGCGGATATGTATGTGGGCGGCTATCGCTGGGTAGATAAATGCCCAGTCATGCCTGCTTCTGACATGCGCAGTCGCTGAATGCACATTGCGGAAGCGGAAAGGTGCAGCCGCCTCCCCCCCCCCCCCCAAATAGCGGCTTTTTAGGTTGACAGTGTAGACTTTAAGATCTGACTTTAAAAGTTGCATTCCTTCCTGATATGACCTTAGATGTTGCCAGGACGTTAAACTCCAACAACCAACCAACTTACAGTTGCATAGCCCGATGGTTTTGAGTTTCTGTCATTTTCTGAGATATATACATGAGGTTGATCATTATTATCTTACTTACTTTGGGTTGTGGTAACTTTTTCTTTAACCTTTGGAGATATTTGAAGCACAGGCATGCGAAACTAATTTTGTATGTTAGTGCTCCTTCCAACTCTACCCTTCACGATATACTCTTTTTTTTGAAGATTACTATACTTTAAACTCACTTTGCACCTGTAGTCATTACCAGACGGGGTGACTGGATGAGTTAAGCCTCCGTCTCCCGTTTTGGTAGACCATGCTCAAGTCAAAGCAATGACTTAGAATTTTATATTTGTCGCTTCCTAGCCGGGCGCTCGGCATTATTAGGATAGGGCAAGGACTGGTTGGCTCAGTGTCTGGATAATGCGACTGAGTGGGATATCAGGTCATGCTGGCAGCCTAGTCTCCCAGTGGGGCACCACTATAAAGTGGCTATGAGTGTACACTGTGGCACAAGTCGATACCCGTCATGGTAATGACCCTAGATGTCGGATGGACATAAAACCCCAAATCACTCACTCACGTGTGGGCGTTTATTAGCTAAATGTCCCGACACGCCTGATGTCATTTACAACGTTGGCCACCCTCAAACCCCTCAACCCCCTCACCCCCCTCACCCACTCACCCACTCACCCACTCACCCTCCGGGATCCACAATCAAACACGTGGCGGAGACTGGATTGAATTCCTGGACAATGTAAACGCAGCTCCACCTAGCGGCTTCGTTCTAGGCCACCATTTACAGATGGCGTGCAGGCCGAATCTCTCCCTTTTGCAGAACTGACAACTTTTCTCCCACCTCTCACCCTCCACAAACCCACCCACCCACCCACCCACCCACACCCACATCTGATACCCACTCCGCAAGGTCCATGTAATATGCATGGCTTTTGTGAGCGTGTTTTTGTGGTTTGTTTCTCTCTTTTTTTTTATGGGCGGAGGTTCCAATCATCGGTAATGAAATTGTGGTGTTAGTACCGCCCGAGGAGTCACAACGCGTATACACAAAAACCAACCCCGCCCCTCTTCTCACACCAAAAAAGAACCCCTCCCCCCACACACACACGCAGGAGCATGTGCCTTTCAGTAGTCCTCCATGGTTGGCTCGTTCTGTTTGAGGGTGAAGAAGAGGTGGGAGGGGGGTGGGTGGTTGTTGGAGTTTTACGTCTTGGCAATCTGGACGGGTCATATCAGGATCGGTACCAACTTGTGACAGTGCACACTTATGGTGAATTTATAGTGCTGCCCCACTGGGAAATCAGGCCACCGGTACCATGACCTCATATCCCACTCAGTCACATTATCCTGACACTGAGCTAACCAGTCCCTTGCTCTATCTTATTAGTGCCGAGCGCCAGGGTAGGAAGCGACAAGTATAAATTGTGTAAGTCATTTGTTCGACTCGACCGGGAACGGAACTCCAGATCTCCCGCACGCGATGCCCGTGCTCTACCGATTGTGGCACCACGCCTGGTAGGTGGGGGAGAATTTGTATCTGGTGTTGGTTGGAAGCGCGCTTGTGTGCATGTGAGAGTGAGTGTGCGTGTGTGTCTGCGCAGGCGCAGTAACATCCCGATGTTGACAGATAATGTGTAGACACGACTCTCTTCGAAATTGAGTTTCTTTTCAGAGTGCCCCCCTCTCTTTTCCACTCCAACCTACCTATCTCCCTTCCTCAGTGCATACTAACACAAACACACGGACAGGCACCCTTAACCTCCTCACCCCCTCACCCCTACACCCACAACACCACACCCACACACGCTGGAGTGAGGGACAAGCACACGCGAACGCGAGATTACCCCACACGGAGCGAAGCCCGGGGTACACGCCAGGGTGCATGCCGGGTAACATGTTGGGGAGCATGCAGGGGTGCATGCCAGGGTACACGCCGGGGTGCATGCCGGAGAGCATGCCGGGAGGCAACCCCTGCCGACCCGGGCAGGCGACCCCGGGCAGCTCGGAGCCGCACCGCCTGTCTCCGGCCAGGCTGTCTGCAATACCCACCACCACCCTTAGTCACACACCAACACCTGAACGTACCCACACCCTCAGTTACCCAGACCACACCCACCCACACCATCACCCACACCATCACCCACACATACATCACCACCACCCACATCTTCACCCACACCGATACCTGCACATCCTCACCCACACACCACTACTTGTACCACACACACCCTTAGCCACACACCAACACCTGAATGTACCCACACCCTCAGTTACCCACACCACCACCCACACTATCACCCACACACACATACATCACCACCACCCACACCTTCACCCACAACGATACCTGCATATCCTCACCCACACACCATTACCACACACACCCTTAGCCACACACCAACACCTGAATGTACCCACAATCTCAGTTACCCACACCACCACCACCACCCACACCATCACCCACACATACATCACCACCACCCACAACTTCACCCACACCGATACCTCCATACCTTCAAACACACCACCAGCACTTACCGACACCCACATAAGCCCTGTTCACACGGGCAATGTAAATCGATTCGTAGAAAGCGACTTGCCTAGTTCACCTCACATTTGCCGTGTGAACGGACGTCTGAGGCGGATTAGGGCTGATTCGACTCACGTGATGCGGATCGTGTAGACCACCTAAGCGAGGTAGTCTACGTGAGGTGATTTCTCTGATTCGATTTATTTTGCCCGTGTGGACGCACTGAGGCGGATTAAGCACCTCACACGCATGCGCAGTCGACCTTAGTTTGTTGACTTTCCGGTCGATCAAAAGCGCATATTATATAATTTAATTAATGAAACCGCTATATGCACAGATATTTTTTTCATCATTTATTTTTAGGGTTTCACTGCCCAGCAGAAGTTTTGATCGTTCCAAACCAATAAGATTCATTAAATACATATCTAGGTCGAACCCACACTCTCTGGTGCCAGCATCGTCGAACCCAAAATGGCGCTGGTTAGTCTGTACTTGCTCATGCGCAGATATCCACTTCCGCCTCACGCAGTGTCCGTGTGAACGGGCGCCTAATTCGCCTCACCTGATTCTATTTGCCTGATTCGCCTCACATTTTGCCCGTGTGAACAGGGCTATAGATCCTCACCCGCATGTACATCACCACACACAAGCTCACCATTAGCCACACATCCACACCCGCACATCCTCACCTACATCCACCACACACCACACCACACACACGCGCACACTACATCCCACACATCCACACTCACATCGCTACACCCACTCACATACTGCCACCCACACCATCACTGTCGCCTCCACTCCCAACCTCCTCACACAATGCCATCCACACCCACACCCACACCCACGCCCACACGCCCTGTCCATCCCCACTCTCTAAACGCAGGGATGCGTGCTAAGAGCACCTGACGTCATAGCGGTCATGTGACCAGCGAGGGGAGCGCGCATCCATTCAGCATGGCAGTGTGAGAGTGGGATGGAGGGAGGGAGGGGAGTTGGTAGGAATGGGGGGAGGAGGAGAGAGGGCAGGCGGGGAGCGTGTCCGCGTGTATGGGAGCTGGTTGGGTGTAGGAGGGTAGGGAGTGTGGTCAGTTCTGCTCAAACATTGTAGATGGCGCTGGAAGTGTTGGAGGGGGGCGGGAGAGAAGGCAGCGGGGAGGGAGGGGGAGAGAGATAGGGGGAGGGGGGTGGTTGGGTGTAGGAGGGTAGGGAGTGTTGTCAGTTCTGCTCAAACTGTGTAGATGGCGCTGGAGGTGTTGGGAGGGACAGGGTGGAGGGGGGGGGGGAGATGGAGGTAGAGGGAGGGTGTGTGTGCGTATATGGGGGTGGTGGTTGGGTGTCGGGATGTGTGGGGAGTATTGTCAGTTCTGTCCAAACAGTGTAGATGGCGCTGGAGGTATTGGGAGGACGGGAGAGAGGGCAGGTGGGAGGGTGAGAGAGGGAGATATGGGGGGGGGGGTGTCTGCGTGTGTGTGGGTTGGTTGGGTGTAGGGGGGGGGGGATATTGTCCGTTCTGCTCAAATAGTGTAGATGGCGCTGGGGGTGTTGGCGCCCCGTCAACACTGCACCACAGTACGGGCATGCGCAGAAGTGCAAGAGCACGCGCAGGAGGAGGTGGAACCAGCCTGTTGGAGGCGACGTCTACTGGAGGCGCCTTGTGCCGGGTGTGTTGAGGGCAACCCCCCACCCCACCTGGCTCCCGTCCACCCCTCAACTGGTGCCGGACTGATCAGCCTGGTACCCCCACCATCAGGCAACCTGCCCTCCAGACCATACAACAGGATTCACATATATCGGAATGGTTGGTCGTTGGAGTTTTACGTCCTAGCAACATCTAAGGTCATATCAGGACGGGGGCGGACTTGTGACAGTGCACACTCATGGTAACTATAGTGCTCCCCCACTAGGAAACCAGGCCACCAGCACCATGACCTGATATCCCACTCAGTCACATTCTCCTGAAACTGAGAACACCAGTCCTTGCCCTGTCCTAATAATGCAGAGCGCCAGGCTAGGAAGCGACAAGTATCAATTTTGTAAGTCATTGGTTTGACTCAACCGGGAATCGAACTTCTGACCTTCTGCACGGGAAGCCTGTGCTTTACCAATTCGGCCACCGCGTTCGGTCACAAATCGGAATGAATATAAATATAAGGAGTCATAGCCTGATCGGATAGCATTCGTACTTATACGTAAGTAATTCTTTATTAATAATGTCCAGCACATGTGTTTTATTCTCCTGAATCATCGGTTTGTTGTCACTGTTGGAATGCCTGGATTCTTTCGGGTGCATTGCGGCAAATAAAGGTAAATAGTAAATGGAAACCATGACAAGAAAATGGAAACTAATGTGCGAAAAGGAATTGGGGAAATCAAGGAGAGAAACCCAAAGGCATGTCAAATTATGTTGGGTCATATTTAGTAGGATAGGTGGGTGGGGCTGGGGGGGGGGGACTAGGAGGGTGGATGTCGTCCATTTCTCCTCATATTCTTATTTTTCTTCATTTCCTCCTTTCTATGTCTAATTCTGTCTATTTCTTCTTACAAAAGTTTTCTGAAGCCCATATGTTGTGGATTTTCCTCTTCTTTTTCTTTTTCTTCTTTTTCTTCTTCTTCTTTTACATTTCCTTGTTCTCCACTTCCTTCTCAATTTTCTTCTTGTTCTCCTGCTTCGGAGTCTCGTTATTTTTATATTTTTCTACCTTTTTTCCTTCTTCTTCCTCTTCTTCTTCTTCTCCTTTTACATTCCCATGTTCTTCTTAACTTCCTTCTTCATTTCCTTCTTTTTCTTCTGATTCCGAGTCTCCTTCCTTTCTACTTTCTTCTTCTTCTGCTTCCTCTTCTTTTTTCGCCTCGGCATTCTCCTTCAAGTTCTTCAATTTCTCGGTCAAGTTCGCCTCTTCAAACGCTTCTTTTTTTTTCCCCCCTTCAATTCTGCAAATAATATGATCATGATGTCAGCAAACAAGTTTTACATTTGTATTTTCAATTATCACTGTTTGCCAGTTTAAAGTATTTACGCAAGGTCGTAGTGAAGCAAGCTGCTTTGCGTTTGTGTGCGCATGACCGGCATCATCTTTTTCATGTATCTGCAATCTGACGATTGACTACTACTGATCCCCACACTTGAGCCATCTTGATTCAAAAACAAGTTATGTGAGGTATAGACTACTTATTCAAATATTACTCATGCATTTAATTCTCCTGATTTGTTATTATCTTAATTTATTCGCTGCATCTACTCCTGTAACATCCTTTGATATGTTCTTGAGTAGTCTGGATTACTGGAGGTTGGCATGCAGCCTGGAGAGCGGGAAGTCTGCCATCAAGCAGCTCCGCTAACTCCCCTCCACTCAATTCTTCACTCACCAAGTCCCTCACTTACTCACTCACTCACCCACTCAACCACATTTCATGTACCTACCTACGCTATTCGCCATCTCTTTATAGCTAGTATAACCTGGTCATATAACTGAATACATGAAGTTACAATACATCTCTATTCAGCTGTGTCTTCTTGAGTGTGCGTCTGCCCCCACTCCACCTCCACTTGAAACCCTCCCCACCGCCTCGCCCCATCCTCTCCGGGGAGTATTAGTTCGCGCTCTGCAGCGATCAACTTGCACCAGAGGTGCGTGTGTTAAATATATTCACAATGGCCAGATCCTCTCAGTGGACTCTAAATCCATTTAACAGTGAATATTCTCTGTGGCTCCACTACTCACACGAATTCACATTGGCAGGGTTACATGAATATGTGACTGACACTTGTCAACATCCGGTGGAGCTGAGGAGGGCCACAGGTGGCACCACCGGTACAGTGATGGGTCTTACGGAGCATAACAATATTAATAATAATTCCATTTACTTTTTCTTTTTGTTGTTGTATTTATTCATCTGAATATGACATTTGTCAGCGCAGGAGCACTGGTCTTCCGGCCATCTTACTATTGGAATTGACAGTCTATATAATCTAAGTTTGATCAGTGCTGTATTAGTTACAGCACTGATCCTGTAGAATTAAGGGAGTGGCTCCTGCTGTATAATGTACAGCACCAGTCACTGTAGTTCATGCATAAAATGGGGAGCAGCACCGAGTAGAAAGTGTAACTTTCATATCTTTATACTTGCATAATGCGTTATGCTTCACATATATAATTCACACTAACAGGGTCATACGTAGCTGGTCCGCACCAACACGTACATATCATGGAGCAATAAATCGATTCGCTAATAAATAAATAATAAGTTACATCCAATGGGGGAAACCCACTCCGCCCATTTATATATATATATATATATATATATATATATATATATATTAAATATATATAAATATGTATATATAAATGAACTTAGATGATATATAATCGATTATATTTTACATATACATAGGCAAGGGTTTATATTCTGGATTTGAACCTACCTAGGAAATTTAGCTACTCTTCCATTTATTAAGCATTCCTTGCTGCATGGCAAAACATTTATGACCTGGGTGAAAGAAAATAAGAAAGAAAGAATTAAAAGAAAGAAAAAGAAAAGGAAGGGATAAAGAGAAGGAAAGAAAATGAAAGAGAGAACGAATGAAAGAAAGAAAGAGAACGAATTAAAAGAAAGAAAGAGAACGAAGGGAGAGAGAAAAAAGAAAATGAAAGAGAAAGAAAGAAATAATTAAAGAGAAATGAATGATGATGGATTTCCATTTATCCATTTGTTAACTGCCTAATTGGTGTCCATAACACCATTGTGATGCCCAACAACCTATCGGCCAATCCGATAAAACTCAAATTGGACTGACCCTTATGGCCCTGTCACACTACGACATAACGACGTCGACGTAGGGAGAACGTGAAGAACATTGAACTTCTCGGCGTAGTATGCAAATTTGGGCACAAGTTGAACGTGGATGCAGCGCAGTGGACGAGAGCGTAACGTCGGTAAAGCATAGTGATACCATCATTCAACGAGAGAGGTCAACGTAATGACGCTCACGGAACGTTATGAACGTTATTCCATCACCAGAAGAACGTTACGAAACGTTAGCTATGTCATGAGACATTGAACGTACGTTGAATGCATGTTCTCCTGACGTTCTCCTGACGTTCTCCTGACGTTCTCCTGACTTTCCCATTACGCTGCATGGACGTTTCCACCGGTTTTAATGTGGGTCAACGAGTGGAACGTACTGGAATGTAGTGAGGAACGTTGGCCTAACGTCCCTTTAACGTCATTGACGTTCGCTGAACGTGAACAGAACGTACGGCGAACGTAAACCCTTACGTTTGACCTACGTCAAAACTTTTGAACATGTCCAAAACATCGACGTAACTCGACGTAACACGACGTAATGTGACGTAGCTCGACATCAGTCTAACATCATTATAACATCATCATAACGTAATCCAACGTACATCAACGTAATGACGAAATATCATCACGTTAGGCTCACGTTCGCTCATTACGTCGTAGTGTGACAGGGGTATTAGCCGAGATTACCCTTTTTTGTACTTGGCACTCAGATGGTCACGTGTTACACTAGCCCATGTTAAAGGGGCTGTAACATGAATAAAACTATTTTACTTATTCACAATTATTATGATGAAATATGACCGGTCATAATTTGTACATCTTCAAATAACCTATTATCTAGGAGTTATTTAGGGCCCAACCATGGACTTGTGGTTTCTGTGGTGAAGCTGTGGTTATTAGTGTTATGCAGCTCTAATGACTGTCGTAGGAAACGATAAGTATCAATTTTTAAGTCATTGGTTTGACTTGACCAGGGTTCGAACCCATGGGTTCGAATCCCATGATCTACCCCAACGAGCTACCTCAACTCATTTAGCCATCCCGTCTGTTCCCTTGTGTAACGTCACATAATAATCAGGGGTGAAAGATCTCCGCGATTCCATGGATTTCTGGGATTTTTCAATCCGGCAGCACCATCAGTGTATACTACTATGCGGTGCAGACGCCGCAGCATCATCATCGTATACTACTAATAAATTATCCAAACGGCGCAGCACTATCAGCATATACTACTACTAATACATGCTTTAAATGGTGCAGCACTATCAGCGTATACCAATATATATGAAACTCGACTTCCGGAAATTTTCCACGATTCCGTTACAACCTATGGGAGAATATCTGCATTTCCGCTTTTTTTCCCAGAGACCACTTTCATCCCTGAATAATAAATAGTCATGCGGTATTCAAAGTCCACTGGTGCTGGGAAAACCATTTCTGACCTGAGTTTTAGTTCAAATATACCTTTTTTAACTGCAATCTTTCATTAAGATGCATTGGATATTCATGTAAAGAATACACGGTCAAGTCATGTGACCAGATCGTAACTTTAAAATTGGTGATTAGTTATGTAAATGGCTATATCAATTTCAACGATAATAGAACAATAACAACAGATATAGTCATTGTGTGTGTGTGTGTGTGTGTGTGTGTGTGTGTGTGTGGCAGTGTGCAGTTTTGTGGAGGGGTTATTTAGTGCGTGTGAAAACGCCGGCTGCATAAGGACAGGGCGGTTAGTTCGAAGTGTGTGTGGGGCAAATTGCTTTTGTAAACTGCGATATCAAATATATACTTCTTTATTGGGGATTTGCATCCAAGCATCTTATAAGGCCACATATCGTGCTGACTTGATATCCACTTAGTCACATTGTCTTGGCACTGAGCCAACCAGACTAGTAATGAGATACGAGTAACACATATCCATTATACCAACACAGTTATACACACACTGACATACATGCAGACAACTACACATAGACACATATATGCATCTGTGTCCAGGTGTCTGTATTTTGTTAAATATGTGTGTCGATACGCCTGTGTGTCTATGTAGTTATCCATATTTGTATGTGTGCCCATACTCCTGTGAACAATTGTCCATATTTGTATATAAATGTGTGTCCATACTGTTTGTATATTTGTGTGTCCATAAGCCTGGGTGTAGTTGTCCATATTTGTGTACATATGTGTGTCCATACTGTTCGTATATTTGTGTGTCCATACTCCTGGGTGTAGTTGTCCATATTTGTGTATATATGTGTGTCCATACTGTTTGTGTCCATACTGTTCGTATATTTGTGTGTCCATACGCCTGGGTGTAGTTGTCCATATTTGTGGATATATGTGTGTCCATACTGTTCGTATATTTGTGTGTCCATACTCCTGGGTGTAGTTGTCCATATTTGTGTATATATGTGTGTCCATATTGTTTGTATATTTGTGTGTCCAGACGACTGTGTGTAGTTGTCCATATTTGTTTATCTGTGTGTCTATATACATGTGTTTCTATATACATGTGTGTCTATGTGTAGTTATTGGTGTTTGTATACATGTATGTCCATATGGTTGTGTGCAGTTGTCGGTGTTTGTATATTTGTGTGTCTGTGTGCCTGGGTTTAGTTATTGGTGTTTGTGTACCTTTGTGTCTATACGCCTGTGTGTAGTTGTTGGTGTTTGTATAAATGTGTGTCTATATGTATGTGTGTAGTTATTGGTGTTTGTATACCGGTGTTTCTATGCACCTGTGTATAGTTGTTGGTGTTTATATACATGTCTGTGTGTCTATATGCCGGTGCATAGTTGTCACTGTTTGTATACCCATGTGTCCATACACCTGCATGTAGATACCGGTGTGGGTGTGGCGGTGTCTGTGTGTGTACCCATGTCTGTGTGTACCTGGAGATGCTATTAACGCCGCCATTACTCCGAATAGATCCACTGCTATTCTCCATCCGGCCTTGACCGGCCTGTCACGAAAGCCTCATACGGACATTGCGTGAGTGTGCCTGTGCGCATGTCTGTATGTATGTGTCTGTGTGCCCACGTGTCTCTGTTCCTGGCTGCCTGTATGTATGTGTGCCAGTCGGCGCCTGCTATCCATACCCCACCATAGCAGACATGTATGTCTACAGTGTCAGTATGTAAACGTGCCGGCTGGTGGTGTGGGTGGTGTGAACAGGTCAAGTGAAAGCACTACAGGTAATGAAGGAAACAGAGTAGGAAATGAAAGGTAAGAGAATGACACTCTTCAGTTTATTGCTTATATAGTCTTACAAGATCCAAGATGGCCGTGGTCACATGAGGTGATCCCTCAATCAACATAATGCAGTGGTCACATGACTCAATCCTCCAATAGGAATACAATGCAGTGGTCAAGGATCATAACAATGCCATGTGGGGGGGGAGGGGGCATGTGAGGTGACTCTTCCAAAGACTGTTCTTAGTCAAACTCGGAAGTGACACTCCCTCTCAAAGACTATTCAATATACAAGTTCTATACCTAATGAATAATAGTTTACCAATTTCACACATCCTCTATATGTCTTTGGGTTTTTATATTTTAACATTTATCATTATATAGACAGTTTGTAATTTATTATAGTAACTTCACCTCGGTTCACATGTATTATATCGGACAATTTTACAACGTACTCCGCCCCTCCACTTCTTACCATCTGCCCAGCATATAGCAAGAAGTGCACAGTACTACGTTGTCACCTTTATATCCTCCTTAATATCTTCTACATCTTTTATCAACCTAAACCATAAACTGAGTCCGAAATAGTCGCGCTAATAGATAAGGTACATCTGACTTTGAGAGCAAAAAGAAAAAAATTCCGAAAATTTTCATTTTCCTCTTTTTTTTTATGGTATTTAATACAATAATTCTATATTTTATTTTTATAATTTAAATATTATCTATGTTTTAAGTCTTATTTTACCCCGCTGATAACATATATGATGTCTCAAGGAGCATACAATTCATTTGCCATCATTTTTAGCTTATTCCGAGCATTTTTTAGTTTTGTGACGGTTTAGAGGTCGTTCCGCAACGATTCTAAGGCACAGTCCAGTCACCTAGCATCGATCTTACATTAGTGCTTAATCGGATTTGGCATTTTGCTGTCACCCTTTCCATCGATACGCTTTGGTCAAGGCTTTTGTTTTACCGAATGCCAAACTCGTAGAAGACCTGGGACGTCGATGGTAGACGCGTGGTTGATCGACAGGTCCTCATAGGATTAACATTACGGAACTCAAGTCAATGAGAAAACAAGGCCTAAGCGGTTTGAATCGATGACCTAGTTTTAGGAACTATTTTCTTGCAAATCTAGACCAAAATCTTCGATTTCACCAATTTTAAGTCGTTTTATCTCGAAATAATGGCAAAAGATGAATCAATATGTGTTTTTGTAACTCCTGTACAAAGACAAAGCATCAATTATCAGTTTTAACAATCATAATCGCATCAACAGAAATTCAACATATACGATAGCGTAACTTAGCACATAATGTAAACAAAGCAATGACAGTGGTTCTTTTTGAACTTCAAAACCATAATACTTATCTATATTATTAAATAATAATAGATCTACATGCTTTTGCTCAAGTTTAACGTATAGAATAGTAGTATTCGAATGTTCTGTATTCGTTGATGTCGATTGTCGATGTCAAGACGTTTTCTCCACGAAACGGCAATTTTATATTGAATATAACTGTTTCTGTGTCAGTTCTATGTGAACTCGTCCGTCTGCGTTGCTTAATATCACCAACACGATCCAGTCACTACAGCATATGCGTTAGTTCTAACTGAACTATAGCAGTGTCCATCACATTGCTGTAGCGAAATCCTCGACTCAGTCACATATGTCAAAGTTCCCGCCGAACTCTGTTGACGATCAGCTTGTAGTACAGTTCTCCAGAACTGCTACGCTTGATAGTGCTGCGTACGAAGTTCATCGAATGTCAATGTTATTGTTGCAATCTTCTCAAAGACTAATGGAAACACCGGTCAGCATATGCTTTTGTTCTCCTCGTGAACTTAGCATTTCCTCGTACTGTGGATGCGAAATCTTTGACTCAGTCACATATATTGAGAATATAGTGACCATCAGTATATGCTACAGTTCCTCGCACACTGAGCATAGTCGAATGTTCGTACTGATGTCAATTGTTTCAGCTGTGATTCCAAAGCTCATAGAAATCACTGATACAACATATCAATTATGTTTTATATTCAATAATTTTAAGTAATTAATTTTAAATCTATAACCTCATAGATTATATTATATCATTCTGTAAATGAATATAGTTTTGTTATTTTGTAAATCATGATCATTAATATGTCCCTATAACATGAGTAATGTCAATAATATACATCTCCAGTACAAAGATCATTAATATGTCTCCTCAACATTAATAATGTCAATGAAATAACTCTTCAGTATAACAGATCAATAATATGTTTCCACAACATTAATAATGTTAATGATATAACTAGTATCAAACGATCATCAATAGGTCCCTATAACAAATTAATGTCAATGATAGTTTTAGATAGTTAATAGTTAATAATATATGCAATGTTCAATCATATGTCAATGTCAATGGAACAAATTAACAGTGTAATACATGATAATGTTCATCAATTATGTCATGAAACTCAATGAATTTTTATGCAACATTAAACCCTCATATGTACATTATTTTCAAAAGAACCTTTTGTGTAGACAACCTCTGCCTAGGCTACTTACATCTGAAATATATGTCATAACAATTAATGTAAATGCAGTTCATGACTTTCAATCAACATATTTCCATAATATATGATAACATTCCATCACAACCATGCACTATAAATGAACCATTTATCAACCTCTGACTATGACATTTAATCCATTATGATAACATTTTACACCATATTATTTAGTTTTAAATGAATTTTTATGAATCATGCAATATTTAATCTATCATTTGTCAATGAATTTCAATGAATAACTATAAACACATGCAACATTTAACATCATACTTGTCAATGACTTTCAAATGAATAATATATGCACACTGAACATTCATACACATTTTACAAATGAATAAATATCCAAGTCATTTACTGTTCATGATACTTCAACATGAATAACATTTGCTGACAATGATGGCAATAGTGTATTTTATGCATTGTTTTAATTAATTCAGACAACCTCTATCTTTGATATTTCATGGCAATGATGATAATATTCATAGATTTATGTTCATTTTTAATCGAAAATCGAAAATCATTAGATTTTATTTTCGAAATTGTTTTATGTGTTTATGAGAACATGTAAAATTTGGTTATTCCCACCCTCTGAACACACGTTCATTCCATCACCATGGAATAACATTTTAGTGTCCCTATCTTCAGACAACATGAGAGCATATAAAAAATGACTCATCCCAACCTTTTGAATCCCCAAAAAAAAACTTGACTCCATCCATATGGAGTTGGCCACACAGTCCTGTTCCCAACAAGAACTATGTTGAACCACAACATGTACCATATAGGCCGCCATTATTATAATCTCACCAAGAGAATATGTAACATGTAGGATGGCACTATTATAGCTGTCCTCCAAAAGACAAGATGCCATAGATAGAGTGTGTGCATTACGGATCACCCCAGGAGACAACATATCATTTGCCCCCTGAGCTATGCTTGTCCCCCATCGGACAAACATAGTTTGTCTCCTGGCACGCGTGAATCTGCAAAAACAACCAAGTTTTATGTGGCCTAATCCACCAAGTAAGTTTCATATTTGGTTGTGTTGTTGAGAAAAATTTAAACATTTAACATTTTAAGGAAACTCTCAGTCAAACCTTATAGAATGTTTTTAGTGATCTGTGGTATCATTCATATCATCAATAGTAAAACATGTTATGCAGTGTAATATAGTACAATGTCTATACAATCATAGTCATATTTAATTAATAACAATAGTATGATGTATTGCAAAAAGTGGCTTATGATCTCAAAAAAAAATATATATGTTAATTTACTCTTCAGCCTTGCTGAGTTACAACATACTTCCTCAAGTTAAACAACATATTACAAAAATATATTCAACTCTTCAGTCCTATTGAATTCAAAATAACAAATGAACGTAAATGCAGCTATCTATAATGTAATGGAGTTACAGAGTAATTAGTTCATGCCATTTTATATCAGTGAGAAAGTCATTCCCCAATAGTTCATTAATGTTGTCCTACTACCATCAGTTACTCCCATTTCGCTGTGTAGCCTGCTGAAAATCAATTACACTACCTCAAGCTAGATATGTGAAACATCATAATGATCATTATAGATAACTACTTAATAGTTCATCTTTTGATAATGCAAATCAGTTATATGATGAAAAAATAATAATCAGATTTTTAAGACTAACAGTGTTAACTCATGTTATCCGAACCAATACTGATCATTTGTCAAAAATAAATGTTGAAGATCATATCAAAAAATTATATATATCAGTTTAACTCATAGCTAAGATTTGTCATCTTGCTCTTGTGAAGTTAACATAACATAGTTGTAAAAAAAATTGTGAAATCCCTATCATTATTTTAGCTGACCTCCCAACGAACAGTCGCTTTTGTAAAAATAATCTAGTTCATTCAATACCCTAGGCATTACTTGTTGCCTCACCAGGTATCTTCTCCACTTGATAAGTAGTAAAAAGCAAATTATGTCTCACTCAGCAAACAATAGGACAAAAAATAGGAAGAATCTTGCAGATCACTTTGACATAAATGAAAAAGATCTTCACGTCAGACATTACTTAAAATCTCCCGACGTTCAACTAATGTTTTTGCTTAGCGGAATATTTTTGAAAAGTTCAACATAGAATAGAACTTCTACAAAAGTATTTATACGTTTGATCTCACAATTGAAATCAATCCAACGATCAGTCCTGTACATAGGTGAAAATCATTATTACTAACAGTTACTCCTATTTCATTGCATAGTAACTCAGTTACTCCCATTTCACTGAAGATTTATCAGCTTAGAACATATGGATCAGAAAGTAATTAAATCAAATTGTAGTTTACAAGTATCAACTTTCTGTTTAGGTTTTTCATCCATATGAATTACAATCAAGAACATTATTTAGTTTTATTTTTAAACAAATAATTACTTTTATAATATATATCAAATTATTAAGTAATATGAACATATAGAATAAATTTCTTATTGAAAAATAAAAAATGTTTTAACAAGTTAATTTAAATGTCTTATTTCATAATGTTAAATCAACTTATCTGTATTGTAATACACATAACAATATAGAATAGATACTTTAGATGTCTTAGCTATGTTAGTTTATGCTTCTAAGTATCTTAGTTATCGAGTTATGCATTTATTAGTACAAAAACATAAGACCTGAACCTTACCACAGTTCCAGTCAATGACGAAATGCTTCTGTGTAACCCCCGTCAACCACAACGCAGATTAGCGACATTTTAAGACAAATCGATCATGTTAATCATGTTATGTCTAATTACGCTTCACGCGCCGGTGAATTATCTGTAACTACTGCTTCATACAAGCCAAAACAAATTAACCTTATCGCTTCACGCGTGTCGCCGTCGACACCCGATAAGAAATTGACTCCCGGCTCCCGTCTGCCGATTCTTATCGTCCTTACCGTATACTCGCGAAAAGTTTACGCTCGTCGAATAGAATTGCTCTATCAACCTTACACAGCCGTCTTTTCTCATCACTCGAGAGGTACAGGTTCGATAAATTACCTATATTTATGGAAAAATAGTTTTTTAGCTTGCGAGAATTTAATAGAATCAATACGGTAATGCAAGTCAATGTGCTATTTTAAGCGTTTTTAGATTTTTCATGGCCAAAGAATAATGATTTTTGTACTTAAGAAAAGTTAATACAAATCCAATGGTGTGTTCTAAATTGGATTAAATAACATCTTTGGTTATTTGCAATTTATCCGCTTTAATAATGTCCATTCTTACATATGCAAGATCTACCTCTTTCACAAACATAACATCTTCAAAGTCTTAGCGAAAGTGCTATAGTATTAGTTTTCAAGAACATAACATTTCAGTCATTAGTGTGACGAAATTCAGTTCTTTTCAGTAGCTAAACAGTTTAAACTCAAAGTATTAAGTAACACCTGTTTTACGTCTCACCACGTAATTTGTAAGCGTACTAAAACTTAACCCAGATAAATAGAAAAGTCAATGGTAAATAAATGAAATTGTTATCTGTTAGTAAGACATTCAGTCACCACCGGTGTACTTTTTTCGCTCTATGTCCCGATAGAATAACAATACATTAGTACATGGCACCATTTTTCCCTAAAGCATTCACTTCCTTTGCTTACTCCACCAGAAATGCTCCGTAGCATTTGGTAAGCAATAAGTGTCAAATTCACCTCCTTATGGAAATGCTACTACGGTGTCAATACCATTCACTGTATCTCTGTAATACCAGAGTATTTAGTAACTTAAATAGTGGCGTAACTTACGATACAACCCGTTAATCTTGGCGCTAATTTTAGTAAGGAACATAAATATTTCTTATAACTATACCTCGAAAACCCTGTCGATTAGCTTTGGAGCTGTCGACTTGCGCTAGTGTTAATATTTGCTTCGTATTAACGCAATGGTTAGGCATGGCGCAATCGTTATTTATTAGTGGCGCAGCAACAAAGAAACTTTTTGCCGAATGAGCCGAAGCACTCAGACGTCTACGGATTCGCCGATCCTTCCGCAGTGTTCTTCGCTGTGATTGGTCAATTCTTTTATCTGACGTCATACTACTAACTATTGGATTTACGCTCCGCGCTTGCTGTCGCGTAAGCGGTCCAGTACCAATTTCTCTCGAATGTAATACTTTAGGTTGTATTTTTGTTTTATTCACTAATAATTCATTAGTGCGTCGATTTTGATCAGAAATAATCGGATCGAAAGGCAAAGGTTGTGAAATACCTTTCCTTCGTTCAGTTCTAGTTAATCGTGGAGCAATATCATCCCACATGATTTTAGAGTCAACTAATTTAACTTTATCACGGTTAACAACTTTACGATCGTTATTAGGGCCTACTACAGTCACTACTGAACCCCTTGATCTAACGACTATGTAACCTGGATCGTATTTTCTCTCCAAAGGTCCAGCCTCATTTACAAATAAAACTACTTTATCACCAGGAGTTAGTTTTACTGCATTCGCTTTTTTCCTCAAACGAGCAACATTATAATTTCGACTTTCTTTTCGATTATTGACAGCTTTAGCTAACGCCATAGATAAGTCATCTACCCGATATGCTAAGTTCGAATCAATCGTCCCCGTCGATCGATATAGTAAAGAACTATGCTTCGTACCTGGATGTCTACCATAGGTTAGAAAGAAAGGAGAATAGCCAGTGCTATCAGAAGGTACAGTACGATACACATATATCACATCAGGCAAATGGGTCTCCCATAGATTAGCACGAGAATTAACCAACTTTCTTAGAATGCTTTTTATGGTTCTATGATATCTTTCCACCATACCATTTGACTGTGGATGATAAGGTGTTGTATGTCTTACCTCTACACCTAATTCCTTAAAATGATCCATTATCAATTTATTTTTAAATTCTAACCCATTGTCTGAAATAAACATACAAGGAATTGCATGGTGAGGAATATAATCATTAAATATATAATCATGAATTCCCTTCGATGATTTATCTGGCAATGCTTTATATTCAACCCAACCACTACAATGATCTATAATAGATAGTAAATATCTATTACCACTAGTACTAACTGGATATGGACCAGATAGATCTGCAGCAATCACCATACCAGGTGCCCTAGGCAATGGCATTGATTGTGGATATGCACGTGTGCGTTTACTACAGTTAACCACACAATTTGCACAATTGGTAATCAATCTATGGACATCTCCAGCGATACCAGGCCAACGAAAATGTTCCTGTAATCGTTTTAATGTTTTAGACATAGCCATATGACCTACCTCTATATGAGCTATTTTTATCACAGAATTCCTGTATTTTTTTGGTAACACTAGTCTAGGATATGTATCTTTCTTAGTAGGAGCTACTGTTGAATAAAGAAGATTATCCATTATCAAATAATTCTTTTCTTCATTCTCACCTAACGCATACTCTCTCATTTTTTTCTGTTCATTAATTACCTCACTATATGACAGTTGATAGTGTTCAAAAGGAATTACCTGTTCTGCTAATAGTGAATCAAAAGCAAACATTTCCACTGGTTCTTTTGCCTCAGTATTAGGTCTCAATCTAGACAACATATCCGCCCAGACATTATCCACACCTCTCATATAAACAATTGGTGCTGAAAATTCTGCTAATAATACTGCCCATCGCTGTATACGTGTATTACGAATTTCTTTAGTGAAAAAACATTTCAATGGAGCATGATCTGTATAGATAGTAAATTCTGCACCGTATAAGTAAGGTCTTAATTTTACTAGAGCATAAATAATAGCAAATGCTTCTTTCTCTATAGTAGGATAATTACGTTGAGCCGGAGAAAATCTAGTACTGATTAAATGCACTGGTCTGTCTATTCCATTTTCATCTTCCTGTACTAATACAGCACCTAAACTGTACTCAGAAGCATCTGTATACAGTTTATATGGTTTAAAAGGATCAGGAAATTTCAATAGTACACAATCTAATAATAGTGTCTTCAACTCATTCCATGCAATTTCACATTCCATAGTCCATTCAAAACTACTTTTATTACTAGTCAAATAAGTTATAGGAGCGACTACATCAGCATAATTTGGAATTAATTGTCTGTAGTATCCTGCCGATCCTAATAATCGTCTTACTTCTTTTTTACTTGTCGGTGAAGCCATATCTCTTATTGCAGTTATTTTTTCAGGATCCGGTTTCAGCCCTGCTGAACATACAACATAACCTAAGAGTTTTACTTCTTTTACACCAAATTCACATTTAGATTCTTTAATAGTCATATTGTTATTTTGCAAGATAGTCAATATAGTAGTTACATCTTTCTTATGACTCTCCTCATCTGGTGAATAAATAATAATATCATCTAAATAAATTAGACAACATTTACCCAAATGTTCTGCAAAAATTACATTCATCATTCTTTGGAATACTGCAGGTGCATTAGTTAATCCAAATTGCATACGCTTAAATTGAAACAATCCCATGTGTGTATTTATAGCTGTTTTAGGTCTGCTATCCTCATCTACCATTACCTGCCAATAACCTGATTTAAGGTCAATGGTGGTAAAAATGTTAGCACCATGCAACTGATCAAAAATGTCCTGTATCCTGGGTAAAGGATAAGCATCTTTAATAGTTACTGCATTCAATTTCCGGTAGTCACCACAGAGACGTATAGTACCATCTTTCTTAGGCACTAACGTAACTGGTGAAGCCCAAGGACTACAACTAGTTTCAATTATATCATCATCTAACATCTTATTTATTTCTTTTTCAACTATATGTCGTTTACTTAAAGGTATTCTATAAGGTCTCTGATTTATTGGGTATGCATTATCTGTGTCAATATGCATCTCAATTACCTTAATAGCTTTAAGTTTATCATTAGAATCAGGAAATATCAAGGGAAAATGCTTTTTCCAATAGTCTACTTCTAGAACTATTCCTGCAATTTTTCTATCAATTAATTCTAAACTACTCCATGGATGTACCATATCACATAAGGAAACAAATTTATTCCTGTAACAAATTTCAGCCTCACACATTTCCATTATATCTGTGCCAATTAATAATTCAAAAGCTAATGATTCAACTACAAAGAAAGGACATAACTTATTATAAATAGAAATATAAGTCATACCTAAAGTTGGAATTAAATGACCTGAGATTGATCTCAGCCTACTACCTGGATACAAATGTTTATATGCTATTCCAATATCAACCAATTTTTGAAATGCTTTTACATGTATTAAACTTTTAGCCGCACCTGAGTCTACCAGACCAGTTAATTTTACCTGATTAAAATCAATAGCAATACTCGGACGAGTATCAAGTGCAGTATTTAGTTTCCCGAAGCAGTAGAGCTAATGTTACTACGCAGTAATTTCAAGTGTGGACAGTTTCTCATTAAATGCTGTTCATTACATACATAACAAGTCAAAGTATTACGACTAGCACGCGGTGTCTGATACGCGTGTTCTATTTTAGCCGTCGGCGCCTGCGCGTGAGCAGTCGGCGTCGCTTTGCCATTGCTTCCTCGCTTTCCCACTGGACTGAGTTTATTTTTAGACGTACCAGCTAATTCTACCTTCGGCGCTACGTTTACGCGCGGCGACTCAAGACGTCTGCCCCGTGCATAAGAATTGCCACCATATGCTGGCGCAACGTTTACCGCGTGAATTTCTGCACGTGTATCTTTCTCAGAAACAGTTAAGCGTTCTACACATCTCCTCAGTGACTTCAGTTCATTCTGAAGCGACTTTAGAGCCTGAGTATCTTCTGTCATCCCTGAACTAGCCTGAACTACCTCAGCAGGAACCCTTTTCGACAATTTAGAAGAAATAAAATTTAGACTATCTATTTGAGTAGTCCTATTTAAATCTGTTAGTCGTGATTGAGCACGTCGTTGCTGTCTCAATACAGACCTATCACTTAGTATAGCAAGAGTGAAAGCTTCCTCTAATGATTTAGGCCTATTGGTTTCCACGTACCACATAGTGTTGTCATCTAATAATGAAACCTTGATAGTAGAATTTCAAAGGTGTCAGTCCCCAAGGTAGCAGAAGGTAGTTTCCATCCCTTACTTGCAGCAGTTTTAAACCGTTGGCAATATGCTGCCACTGTTTCACCCTCATTCTGTACCATAGTCATTACTATACTTTTCAAGTGCGTTTTCTCATCAGCAGTTAACAAAGTTCTAGCAATTTCCTCCTTTATCTCATTCCATGACCTAGCACCTTTAACTGTGAAAGCAGTGAATAACACTTCATGCAGTGTGCCCGTTGCATTAGAAAGTGCAAACCGAATTATATCTAGGTCAGAAACATTAGCAAGAACCCCAATCCTCTCAATAAGATCTACCCACTCTCTCAATGCACCTCTGTCAGTACCGTCCAGCATAGGCACAGATTTTCCATATGCTTTTAGAGCTCTTATCTTGGCTTCACTGCTCTTATGTTCTAAACTAGCTAACTCACGTTTTTCTCTACGTTCTTCTCTTTCATAGTCAATTTCAGCACGTTCAGTAACCTCTAGTACCCTTTCTTCATTTTTTTCAGTTATGCTCTCTATGCTATCTGCCATAAACTTAGTCCATGCTTCTAATCTATCACAATCATCACTCAAAATTCCCAAATCTACCTGGTTCTGTAACCACAATCCAAATTGTTCACGTAAAGCATCCTCCTTTAATCGTGTTCTAGGCATTGTGAATGTGTAGTGTGTATTGTGTAGTACAAGTGTATTTAAATACAATATATTTAATAATATATTAACCCACCACAAGTCAAATATATTTAAATACGATATATCAACCTACCACAAGTCAAATGTATTCAATACAATATATTAACTCACCACAAGTTAAATGAATTCAAATACAATACACAATATATTAACTTACCACAAGTTAAATATATTTTAATACAACATGTTAACCTACCAGAAGTTAAGTATTTTTTTCACGCTATTGAAATCCTCCTTGTAGCGGTTCAATGGAAAATTTAGTGTGTTGCGTAAAGCGCGGTAGAAACAAAGTCAAGAATTGTATCCAACCGATAGAATTTACCTGTAACGTAGCAGAAAAGTGAAAAGTCTCTCCGTATGTATTAATACGCTCCCAATTTACTCCAAGGTTAAAGAAAATTACCGAAAGTAGTTCGAAAATGAAAACAATTCTCCGGTACCACGAGGCTTCAGACAGACGATAAAACTATAATATTACAGTAATATCCACGTCAAAGACTAGTGTAACCCTTAAGAAAAGACACTTTCGTCGGAAATTCGTCGACAAAGTAATTTAATCCAATTTATCCTTGCAAAAAGCAAAAAGAATAGAGAATCTATAGAAGAAAAATAAACTATCTACACCAACCAACCCACCAGTCGCAGTATCTGTCAAGTCAGTTCTCAAATTTCTCAACCTCAAGAAATTTAGAATTTAAAATAGCACTTCAAATTAAATGAAATAAAAATACTACAAATATAATATAGTTTCTATTAAATAATTCTAGTACTACTCCTAACGTCAAAAATGAAACTACACGTGTATTGAAGTCACACCACGTGCGTTCAAATCACTCACGTGCGTTCAAAATTAACAGTAGTCAGCTAACAATTAAATAAAGAAATATACACGTATAGTATTATAAAACAAATAAAAAGAAAATGCTACCGAAACTCACCGAAATTCTATAATAAACCGTCAATAGTCACTACTAACCATTCTCGGTAGTTTCTCAAGTCGTGGTCGCCATTTTGTAAACGTGCCGGCTGGTGGTGTGGGTGGTGTGAGACAGGTCAAGTGAAATCACTACAGGTAATGAAGGAAACAGAGTAGGAAATGAAAGGTAAGAGAATGACACTCCTCAGTTTATTGTTTATATAGTCCCACAAGATCCAAGATGGCTGTGGTCACATGAGGTGATCCCTCAATCAACATAATGCAGTGGTCACATGACTCACTCCTCCAATAGGAATACAATACAGTGGTCAATGATCATAACAATGCCATGTGGGGGGGGAGGGGCATGTGAGGTGACTCTTCCAAAGAGTGTTCTTAATCAAACTCGGAAGTGACACTCCCTCTCAAAGACTATTCAATATACAAGTTCTATACCTAATGAATAATAGTTTACCAAGTTCACACATCCTCTATATGTCTTTGGGTTTTTATAATTTAACATTTATCATTATATAGACAGTTTGTAATTTATTATAGTAATTTCACCTCGGTTCACATGTATTATATCGGACAATTTTACAAGTAGACAGGATGGGAAGGGCGGCCGACATACCTGTCTGAGTAAACCCCACCCTCCCGCCATCCTACCTCCACACACACACACCTTCACCTTCCACCCATCTCCCATCAGGCCCACTCGCGGGTTCGAACCCTGATCGAGTCAAACCAATGACTTTTACAAAATTGATAAATTGTGTAAGCGATGCAATATCTATTTATGTCAGATAAAGAGCGACTCATCTTCATCTAGAAGAAACTCGATTATACTATTTATAGAACACAAAGCTGATGCTTCATGATCCAAACTACACACATGTAGACTGATATAGACATGTATAGACTTATGTAAATATGTATCGACATATTTATTGTTATGTAGACTTATGTACATATTTATCCATTTATATGTACTTATATATACTTATATATACTTATGAATACATATATATTTATAAATATATTTATACATATACAGACTGTGTATTGAGGCTGTATTTATTCTGTCCATAGCATGTAAGCCTGGGTACCCAGGCTTGTTTTCAATGCTGGCCAGCTGTAGTGTTGGTGTAGTCTTACCAAACAGTAGCTGCTGATAAGTTATTTGATTGTCTGCATTTCAGTAGCAGATAGATAGTATGTTGGTACGTTTAGTAGCCTATGTTAGTTTTTTTGGGCCCTATTGGCATTGTATTTTTGTTCTATTCTTATTACTATGTTAGTTGTTTTCTTAAGGTTCTATGTTAGTGTTTTGGGGTTTTCTTGGGAAGAGTTTTCCATTTTTTTCTACTTAATTCTATACTAGCCTATTTTATTTACATGTCCATAGGCTTGTACGTAATAGGTGGTTGAGTTATGTTTGTTTGAAATTGATTTGATTTATATTGTTGTTGGATATGTTATCTGGCTTTTATATTTCCGGTTATCCCGCCCTGGGCTGTCCAGTTGGTGGGCCGTGACATATCACCTGCCCCCTTGTGGTGCAGTTCAGTTGGGGTTCCCAGTTTTTATTTTGCACAGATATTTTTTGTACGTTTTTAGGTCAGGGATTTGACTTTCTTTCACTGTTTGCGCATTCCATGCCTTGGCGGCCATTTCCAGTGTGCTCCTTTCATGGGCTTTGATCTGGCTTCTGGTCTGTCTTAGTAGTGGTGCCTTGCTTGCTCTGGTGTCTGGTATCATAGTTTAGACATATTTATTTATATATGGATTTATGTAGGCATATAGACTAATATTATATAGACATATATAGAGATGTATATATTTATATACAGACTTACATATACTTTTATTCCTTTGCATTAAGTAATGAAAGCATAGGTATAAAGAATGATGCTGGAACAGCTGAGTAGAAGTAGCTTTGCTGTTAAGGATGATATGGTGGCTAGGATCGGAAATATTATTGATATAAGTCACTCTTTGTGAATATTTGACACTTTAATATTCAAGGAGAAGCGTAAAGTTGGGAAACACACATTTTCTATTTCATTGTACAGCATTTTACAATTGTCTACAGCATTGCACAGCAATGTGCAACTTTTTACAGCCTTGGACAATATGCCACTGCAATGTACAGCATTGTACAGCAATGCCCAGCAATTTAAAATTGTGTACAGCATTGCACAGCAATGTGCAGCATTTTACATCATTGAATAATATGCCACCCCAATGTACAACATTGTACAGCAATGTATAGCATTTTAGAATTGTGTACAGCATTGCACAGCAATGTGCAGCATCTTACAGCCTTGAACAATATGCCACTGCAATGTACCGCAATGTAAAGCATTTTATAATTGTGGACAGCATTGCACAGCAATGTGCAGCATTTTACATCATTGAACAATATGCCACTGCAATGCATAGCATTGTACAGCAATGTATAGCATTTTACAATTGTCTACAGCATTGCACAGCAATGTGCAGCATGTTATAGCCTTGAACAATATTCCACTGCAATGTACAGCATTGTACAGCAATGTATAGCATTTTAATATTGTGTACAGCATTGCACAGCAATGTGCAGCATATTATAGCCTTGAACAATATGCCACTGCAATGTACAGCATTGTACAGCAATGTATAGTATTTTAAAATTGGGTACAGCATTGTACACAAATATAGTGTGTGCAGCATTGTACATCATTGAACAATCTGCCACTGCAATGTACAGCATTGTACAGCAATGTACAGCATTGTACAGCAATGTACAGCATTGTACAGCAATGTACAGCATTGTACAGCAATGTACAGCATTGTACAGCAATGTACAGCAATGTACAGCATTGTACAGCAATGTACAGCATTGTAAAGCAATATACAGCATTGTACAGCAATGTATAGCATTTTAAAATTGTGTACAGCATTGCACAGCAATGTGCAGCATATTATAGCCTTGAACAATATGCCACTGCAATGTACAGCATTGTACAGCAATGTATAGTATTTTAAAATTGGGTACAGCATTGTACACAAATATAGTGTGTGCAGCATTGTACATCATTGAACAATCTGCCACTGCAATGTACAGCATTGTACAGCAATGTACAGCATTGTACAGCAATGTACAGCATTGTACAGCAATGTACAGCATTGTACAGCAATGTACAGCAATGTACAGCATTGTACAGCAATGTACAGCATTGTAAAGCAATATACAGCATTGTACAGCAATGTATAGCATTTTAAAATTGTGTACAGCATTGCACAGCAATGTGCAGCATATTATAGCCTTGAACAATATGCCACTGCAATGTACAGCATTGTACGCAATGTATAGTATTTTAAAATTGGGTACAGCATTGTACACAATATAGTGTGTCAGCATTGTACATCATTGAACAATCTGCCACTCAATGTACAGCATTGTACAGCAATGTACAGCATTGTACAGCAATGTACAGCATTGTACAGCATGTACAGCATTGTACAGCAATGTACAGCATTGTACAGCAATGTACAGCATTGTACAGCAATGTACAGCATTGTAAAGCAATATACAGCATTGTACAGCAATGTATAGCATTTTAAAATTGTGTACAGCATTGCACAGCAATGTGCAGCAATTATACCTTGAACAATATGCCACTGCAATGTACAGCATTGTACAGCAATGTATAGTATTTTAAAATTGGGTACAGCATTGTACACAAATATAGTGTGTGCAGCATTTACATCATTGAACAATCTGCCACTGCAATGTACAGCATTGTACAGCAATGTACAGCATTGTACAGCAATGTACAGCATTGTACAGCAATGTACAGCATTGTACAGCAATGTACAGCATTGTACAGCAATGTACAGCATTGTACAGCAATGTACAGCATTGTAAAGCAATATACAGCATTGTACAGCAATGTATAGCATTTTAAAATTGTGTACAGCATTGCACAGCAATGTGCAGCATATTATAGCCTTGAACAATATGCCACTGCAATGTATAGTATTTTAAAATTGGGTACAGCATTGTACACAAATATAGTGTGTGCAGCATTGTACATCATTGAACAATCTGCCACTGCAATGTACAGCATTGTACAGCATTGTACAGCAATGTACAGCATTGTACAGCAATGTACAGCATTGTACAGCAATGTACAGCAATGTACAGCATTGTACAGCAATGTACAGCATTGTAAAGCAATATACAGCATTGTACAGCAATGTATAGCATTTTAAAATTGTGTACAG